>CAFUXE010000159.1:116302-225137 GCA_903364295.1 Serranus cabrilla | reverse complement strand
TCCAAAAAGGCAATTCTTTCGGAGGAATAATAATAATAATAATAATAAACACATCAATTCCAATAGGGTCCTCGCCGACCCTTGCGGTCGATGCTCGGACCCTAATGAGAAAAAAGTCATGTGAAATGAAATCTGGCTTCTTAAAGTGTCCAGTTTCCCTCCACTGTGAGTGAAAGCAACTCGTGTTGTACCTGGAATCAGCAGTTATCTGCTCCTGTGATGTAGAATTAAACACCTCACACGTCTCCATCTTTGGACGAGGGATCCTCGGAGCCGCGCTGCCACCTGTGAGCGAACGTCTCCCGCTGATTAAGTTCTCGTTCGGCTCCGTGTGAAGGCCAGAGTGCAGAGTTTTGGGTTATCAATAGCCCGGCCATGCACGGGGTCAGTGCGGGTGACAATGGTGACCCTGCAGACAGCTGGACCTGCAGCTCCTCGCCATCTATAGGGTTTAGATTGATGAGAAGAATATTAGTAGCACCAAAAACAGATTCCTCCTGTCTGTTATTCCTGTCCGGGATCAGGCTGAGAGGTGACTGTGTTCATTAATCTAACTCTTTGAAGTTTTGGGCTTTTTCTGAATCCTTTTCATTCTGTTTATGTCACTTTAAAACATGTTGGTGTCATTTTCTTCAGCACAGCCTCACCTGTATCACCTGATAATTATTGTTTCACTTTGAGTTACTGGATCAACAATCTGAACACAAAAAAAACATAAAATCATATCCTGAAAATGAAGTTTTTTTACGTTTAAAAACGCAATCAAGCATTTTAAATGTTGCAAATATAACATAAAAGAGATCAAATGAGGAGGTTTTTTAATTTTGACGTTTTAAGGTGAAGCTAATTTCATCTAACAATAGTGTAATCTGTAACAATGCCACATATTTTATGGCCAATAGTGTGTTTTAGGTGCAAATTTATAATAATAATAATAGAGAATAGAGAATTGTGTGCAGTGGATTTTTAGGGGGAGATAGCAGGTCAACAATAAATGCCACAAAGAAGAGTTGTACATCATCTAAAAGCTGGAGATCTGGAGATTTATATTTAACCAGGTCAGCGCTGTGTGACAAGTCGTTCCAGTCATAAATATCGAATAAAAGTGACTTAACTAATCAATTAAGTAACCGCTATGTCGCATAAATTGTTCCAGAAATTTTAGGGTTATTACCATTTGTTACACACATTTAGGCAATTTTTTTTAAAAGCAAGAATGGATCAAAATTGTGGAAAAACCCTCCAGAATATTATGTCAATACACCAAAACCTTTGGAACAACTTAGAAAAACCCACGCTGTGATTTGGATTCCTAAACTTTTTAGATTTTGGAGATTTCAGGATGTAAAGTTGAATATACTCAGTACAGTAAATGAGTCATTGTAGTTAATTCCTTTTGTGGTCATGAACAAAGAAGAGAGAAGTTCCAGCTGACAGTGTAAGACCAGCATCAAGTGAGTCTCTGTATGTTTTTAAATCTTATCAGCGCCTCGACAAGCAGAAACTGTCTCTGCCGCTCTGTGGGACGCTCCTCCACACAGCCAAGGGTCACCGCAGAGGGACAACAAAGCCACTCCCATCACCGTGAATTATATTTAGATCCCACTGACATGCAGCACTAACCTACATGCTCACTGGGCTGCCGAGCTGCCACTCAGGCCCACAGGAACACCTCTCAGACGAGGAGTTTCTTTTTTCTTTATAATACTTTCCTACAAGTGGGAATGTTTTCATCTGTGCTCACAGGCAGAGCGGACAGGGACGCCTTGTTGGACGGTGGACGGTGATCAGGCAGGTGGGAGGGCAGCAGGCGGGATCACAGAGCGAAGAGTTGGTCTCTCGGTGCTGCAGTTTCCTCAGTGGTGCAGGAGAACATGGCCTCTCTGTGAACCGAGGAGCCTCCAACTGACTCTGGATCTGCACTGCTGCAGGAGATGAACATTATCAGGTACGTCTGCTTTAAAATATCCAACACAGCCTCATTAGTTTAAAACCTAACACTCAAGACAATTCTTAAATATCTGTAAAGTAAAGTGTAAGAATACATTTTAATTCTCAGTATTTAGATTTAATTGATTGTGTAAAGTGTCGATCCTTTAACTCCCGGCTGATAATCTTCATGGATTTCAAACAGGTGTCACACTCGGTCCACTTCCGAACCCCTAAAGGACAAGTACGACTATTTTTAAAGTCCTTTTTTTTGCTCCGTTGTAACCCATCGGCCCTGAAATCTGAACTAGAAACCTAATTCTGGAGTTGGGGAGCACTGTTGGGCACTGTGTCACAAGATCTAGGAGTCTCCCCGGCCTGCTGCAGGGCTTTCTCTCACACACAGTCAGCTGTGTCCTGGCCCTCTTTATCGGCGCAGTGGATAGGGCACAACCTTTAGGAGTACAAACAGAGGATTCATAATAACAGCGTCTCAGTAGCCTTTTGGTTGTGAGGTCAGAGTAGCAAAAACAAATACCATATTTATGATAATAAGCATACAGCACATAGAGACATTATGTTCGTATCCAATTAGGGATGCTACTTTATTTTTTTTCAGACAATAGTGAACTTTTGTTAACCGACCGTTCGCTGTGATCAGACAGGAAGGAGTCCCAGTTCACCCAGTAAGGCTCTGACGCACCATCAGCTGCTTCAACCCTGAAAAACAGAATGGATCAAAATTCAGAATCCAGAAGAAAAAGCATCTCTCTGTTTATTTCTGCTGAATAAATATAATGTTTCCTGTCCTTGCAGGTGTCTCTCCTGGATTTGTCGATATAACTGAGTCTGTCTTTTGAGCCGGTATGGGGGACTGGAACCTGTTGGGGAAGCTGCTGGAGAGTGCCCAGGAACACTCCACCGTCGTGGGCAAAGTCTGGCTGACGGTGCTGTTCATCTTCCGCATCCTGGTGCTGGGCGCGGCGGCGGAGAAGGTTTGGGGCGACGAGCAGTCGGGCTTCACGTGCGACACCAAGCAGCCCGGCTGTCAGAACGTCTGCTACGACAAGACCTTCCCCATCTCCCACATCCGCTTCTGGGTGATGCAGATCATCTTCGTGTCCACGCCGACGCTCATCTACCTGGGACACATCCTGCACCTGGTCCGCATGGAGGAGAAGGAGAAGGAGAAGGAGAAAGCTCTCGCCCTGCAGAGCGAGAAGCAGCAGCAGCTGCTGGGCACCAAAGCCAAGAAGAGCCCCGTGAAAGACACGCAGGGCCACGTGCGTTTGAAAGGCGCGCTGCTGCGAACCTACGTCTTCAACATCATCTTCAAGACCCTGTTTGAAGTCGCCTTCATCGTGGCTCAGTACTTCCTGTACGGGTTCGAGCTGATGCCCATGTACACCTGCGACCGCTGGCCGTGCCCCAACGTGGTGAACTGCTACATCTCCCGGCCCACCGAGAAGACGGTGTTCATCCTCTTCATGCTGGCCGTGGCGTGCATCTCCCTGCTGCTCAACCTGGTGGAAATGTACCATCTGGGTTTCACAAAGTGCCACCAGGGGCTCCGCTACAGACGCTCACAGGCGGCGGCGGCGGCAGCGGAGGCTCCCAAGGCCTTAACTGAGGCCGTCATGCCCTACGTGCCAAACTATAGCTACTTCTCCGGGCATCCTGCCGCGCCCGAGCCGTTCCCCTCTGATGCAAAGTACAGCATGGCAGAGCCCAACTCGGCCTACAGCCCCTACACCAGCAAGGCCGTCTACAAGCAGAACAGAGACAATATGGCCGTGGAGCGGAAAGGAAGGGCGGAGGGAGACGACGGGAAGGAGAGGAAGATCTCCAGCCCCGCTTTCGAACTGCCGATGGAAAACCAGCGCAGAAACAGTCAGTCGAGCAAACACAGCACGAACAAGAGCCGGCTGGACGACCTGAAGATCTGAGGAGCTGCTGCTGCTTTTAAACAAGACTCAGGAACGACAAAGAACTTGAACGAGGACAGAACTCAAGTTTCTGCACTGCTGGTTCTCTTTTCTTGAAGGAAATGTCTTTGTTTTTTTTTTATGTTTCTTTGTTTTTTTTTTGGTTAGATTCCTGAAATAAAGTCTGTGGTTTACAGCAGCTTCTGTCAGTTAATACGCCACTTATGGATTTTAAAAAATAGATGTAAAAAAAGGCCGTTTGTAAAGACTACAGAGGTTAACAGGGACATAAATCATCATAATCAGTTTGTTTATAGCCTCATTTTAGCTTCTTACTTCTGCCGATTACATCTACATTTTAAAATACATTAAAAGTGATGTTCATTTTTCAAATTTGTGCAAGTATCACCTACATTTGTTTGCCGCTGAGCTTATTCTCTGTTATAAACTTTCTTTCTTGGGATTCAGGGCGATGCGATCTTTCAGGTTGGACCAGAAATATGTCGTCCCTGCAGCTCTATTCCAGAGATTCATTTGCAAGTCATAATTTAGTAAAAACAAAAACACAGGGGCAGCTTTGTAAACATGGAGCATGTGATCAGAATTGTATAGTGTTTATTTTAAAAAAAAAATCAAAAGTTTGAACATAAAATGAACTGTCTCTGTAGTTTTATTCATCCAGTTTGAACATAAAGTGTCTTTATATGTCATCAAATAAAAACATCAACTACAGTTAAACTTGCACTAAAAATGTTCTGACTACCAACCTGCTTTCAGTGCCGAATTTCAGATTAAAATTTGTTTTGCACTCAATAATTTTGGCGTTAAAAAACTTCCATATTTGTGGATTGTTTTGTTTACAAACAATTTACTTGCTGAAAGTATGACGTGCATGAAAATATGTCCATTCAAAAGCTGTTTTTAGACAGAAATCAACTTGAATATGTGAAACTTTTATCACCTTGTTACTGATTAGTTTTGGAGCAGCACAGTGCATTATTTTACTCTAAAAGGACGAGTTTCTTTCTTTCTTTTCCACTGAAAAGTTGCTTTTATCTGTCAAATTAAGGTCAATAAATGTCAACATGTTTATTTAGATTTTCGATAAATTGATGCAGAATGTTATTTGTGAAATCTGATTAAACTGATGTGCAGCAAAGACGTGTTTTGTCCGAATTCATGTTCTGTCAGATATCAGATGCACCGAGAGGCAAAAAATAACTAATTTCTTTCTCACCTCTCGTAAAAATGTCACAGATGAAACCTCGAATAGAAAGAAGTTGCTGTGTGATATTTTTACCGTAGAAATCTTGGCACCAGTTTGTACTTTCTTTTCATAAACGTACCTGGAAGCACATAAAACATGAATCATTAAAATGTGTTTCTTTTTATTCACTGGGTCTATTCACAAGTTTTTTTAAAAGCTCCACTAAATTGAAAAACTCCCTTGTTTGAGATTTTGCATCACACGATCTGAAGAACCTGAAACTTTTTGTCCGGTTTTACCACAAACGGACCAAATGGCGCCATGACGACATCAGGAATAACTTCATAGAAATAACCAATATTCTCATTTAATGTTAATTGAAGTTGCTTAAACGGCTCATATTTGAAATAGAAACAGAATAAAAACTTGATCAGGGCATCCTTAGAAAAAAAACATGTTTAACAAACAAAGTTTAGTTCCTCAAAAGCCAAACAGTCGACAAAACGTCTCTGTGTAAGAGCCACACTGTCGCCTGATTGGATGCAATGAATAGATCGGTTGTTTTTGGGAAAGAAAAGCATTAAAATGATTTAAACGACATGAAAATTAGGAATTTATGTTGTTGTTATGACTAGGCGTCTTTAACTTTGTTGTGCAATAACCGCGATGATTCGTTTTGCCCGGTGAATCAGTGCAGTCCTGCTATTTTCTGCCTGAAGCTGCCAACTTAACTGCTTGGTTTCCAGCAGCTGCAGACACACACATACACACACACACACACACTGAGCGCGGTGTGGATGGACCCATTTCCAAAACACATACCATGAAACTCTGGTGAGAGCTCCGCTTCAAAGACTTCCTCACTGCTGCTATAAATAGCTCTCATGCACACTTGCAGGAGCATTGTGGGAGAAATGGGGGTCGGGGGCCAAAAGTTTCTCCTCCTGCATCAGCAACAATATTCAGTTATCGAAAAAAAAATATGTTTTAGGCCAAACAAAGACAGAGATGATGTGTGTGTTCTCTGATTCACACACAGTTTAATTCAGTCTGTGAGATCAGGCTTTGTTCAGTTTTATTCTTCTAGATTTTTACAAGTCAAGCTTTAAATAGAAAAGTACCAGCAGCATTTTTAAAAAGTTACAATGCTGTTTTTTTAAACATCATATTGGGAAAAACAACAGGAGTTAGACTTTAAAGCAGCTCTGCTTGTGAACAGCAGAGCCGTATGAACTGGAGCAAATCCAGGCTGAAAACCGCTCAGTTTAGTATCTGTCTGTCGTCTTTACTTTACATTAAATTACCTCCGCCAAGGAGGTTTGTTTGTCTGTTAGTTAGCAACAAAACTCGAGAATTTATGGACGGATTTGGATGAAATTTTCAGGAAATGTTTGCAATGATTCCAGGAAGAAGTGATTAAATTTTGGGGGGGATCCGTTTCACGCTATCACTGGTTACAATAGGCGCCGATTCTGTGGGTGCTTTGGGTCGGTGCTCTCTGAGTGCTTTTCTAGTTATTCAATGACTTTTTTAAGTATGATTTATTTATCATTTTTCAAGTAGAACAATAATATTAAAAAAAAAAACCTTGAGGGACAGAAAAGTATCAGAAGTAATCGTAAGATTCATACCTACAAGTATTATAAGTATTATAAATAAATAAATAAAAATAAAAATAAGCCAAAAGCAAACGACAACAGCAACAAAACCCAAAAACATCACTAACAGTAAAGGTGCAGATAAGTTAAAATAATAAGGATACATATATGCGGGGGTGTTATTCAATGATTTTAATGATTATTTTTCTGCTCTTATGGAGTGATTTTAATCCGCCTTTTTTGCCTTTTTTCTGCCCCTGTAAATCACTTTGTGTATGAATGGTGCTCTGTAAATAAACCTGCCTTGCCTTGTTTGATTAAACATCGGTAGATTTGTCTTTCTCTGTGTCTCCTGACAGGCTGAAGCCTGAACAGGTGATGGGGGTGAAGGTTGTGAACTCTGGGTTACAACCATATGCAACCAAATCTGGGAGCCGGAATAGTCGGAGTGATACGCAGAGACTCAGAGAGTCACGCTGCGACCCGTAAATCACGCAGACGGCGTTCACGCTTTAGGACGAGTTAACGAGCATTCATCTGACCGGTAATGACGAGACACTGTGGGCCTGTACGGACTGTATGGCCCCGAGTTTTTGTCACACCATAAACAGGCTATTTCTGAGCCAGCGAGCGGTAAGACTGTAAGTGTCCGTCATACAGTCTGCTGTCCCACCAATGACCCACTAATGGAGAACAGTGACCTGGATAACAAACATTTGTGCTTCTGTTTCCCAAAGACAATAAAACTCGGCCTCTTGGTAACCTGGTACATAGTAAAACCATTTAAACATGTGGAACATTTAATTTCTGGTTTTAAAGAATAGCCAAACTTTTGTTTTCTTTAAGCAGTCACCAAAAATAAACCATTTATCATAGAGAGAAACTGTAAAAACAAACATCCTTATTGAAATTTCCAACTGTCCTTGAATGGATCGTATCTTACAAAAGTTCCTGTCACAAAAAGTAACCAAAACGAACCTTAAAATCTTGATTTTTCTGCCAAAATCACTTTATTCTACATGTCTCATTTAAATTTTTTGCCAAAAATAAACAGTTTGTAATAACTAGATCCTGTTAAAAACATTAAATTCTGCTCCTCAGAGACTCTGTGAAGCCATGATTGATTCTGCTGAGACCAACGGTCACGTGACAAATATTCACTGAAAATCTGTTTACACAGAGCTGAGAGGAGAGGACAGGAGAGGCTGTAAAAATGCAAATACTTCAATTATTTATAGCATTTCTTTTTTTTCAAATATCCATGTCATTTCTGGGCATTTTGTAAAAGTATAAAGCTTCCACTTTACTTCAATTTTTAAAAGATAATTTATCAGAGGAATTAAACTTGTGTTTTATGATTTATGTGATTACAGCTGTGATATTCTGCACTGAAGGCATTTTTTGGTTGAGCCATGATTGTGCTGTTTCCACAGCGCTGCAGGACTTTAATAATACTAAAATAAGCCTGTTGTCTCGTATTTCACTGCAGTATTTATGAAATACGAGGCCACAGGCTGTCTTCACTCTTACTGTACGCTGAGGCACCAAACGAGGTGGAACCCTTGAAGGCCTTTGTGGGCAGGAAACATGCAGCAGCCTGTGGATAGATACTGCGGTGCGTAGGGCAGTCAGCTGCTGTGAGGGTGTGAAGAACTTACCCGAGGGTCGGAGCCTCTCTGACAACTGCTATAAAAGACACAATAAGCAGATATTCAGTTGTAGCTTCATTGTTCAATTGACATGTGAAATTATTAAGTTTTGAAAGAGTTTTTGGTCTCAGATGTTTAATTCTTCTTCAGTTGAATATGATTTTTTAAAATTATGATTAAAAAAAACTAATGGGTGAAGTCACGGGCTAGGCTAAAAAGAAATAAATGTTAAGGTTTACAAATGTTTTCTTTGGCACTTTAACCCTTTGGAGTCTTTCATCCCGCCACTTAAAAAATGTTCACCATGCCATGTTGGTATCTTTTTGTCAGCAAAACCTCACCTTCATGACCCGATGTCCGAAATCACTCCCTATACACTATAAAGTGCAATATATAGCGAATACGCCATTTTCGAATTCTGAGTGAGCATCGCTATACCCTATATAGTGCACTACGTATCTCCCATAATGCATTGTGAAATCTAGGGGGCAGCCGGTGGTCACTTAACGGACAATATTGACCGTCATGCAATGCGGTTTGAAAGAGAGACGGCGGACGCGCGCGAACGGGACTGTGACAGACAATTGTATTTAAAATAGATTTTTTTTTTATTGTTTTGTGGACATGTAATTTGTTTAAAGTCAGTTATGAAGAAATTTTGTCAAAGGGAAACCCCCGTTATTGCGATTCACCGGCCGGCTTTAAGCTTCACGTTTTAACTGCCCGACGGCCGTTGAGGATGTGACGTCATGTTGTGCGACAATCTCGGCAGCGAGTAGGGTCCGAATCGTATTAAGTTGAGTCCACTATATCGTCCACTAACTGCTGCTCACTATATAGTGGGTAGGGAGTAGGGAATGATTTCGGACACAACCTTTGACTTTTGAACCCAAAACAAACAAACAAAGTCTGATATCATCATCAAACAAAAACTGGCAGGAAGTTTCGAGCCAGAAGCTGCTTCGTTTTCACAGCATGACGTCATGTTTAGCAGTAAGTTCATGGACTCCAAAGGGTTAAACACCACGAGCCAATAAAATGAGGAGAAGGCAGACTTCTCTGCGGTCGATATCTCCATCACTCAGCAGCTCACTAAGCAGAGTGGAAACAGCACTGCAGCTCAGGGGACGAATACACACAAGAATTAAAAATATGACTGAGATCGACTACAAATTCATGGCTAAATTACACAAAAATCTTACAGAACTACTCCTACATTATGTGCATATAAACACATATTAACTTACAGATAAGACAAAGCTTAAAACACAGATTTTAACCCCAGAACGACACACAAACCGTATTATTCATAGAATCATCACTCTTTATTCTGGTTCTTGTTAATGGAGACTTAAAAAAAACAAAAAATCATAATCAAGCAGGTAAACAGAAATATCTGTGCTTTACATCATTTAGCAAAACAAGCGTTCAATCCAAAGCGACAGACTACAACTGCACACAGAAGAACTGGATTAATCAGACACTGATGCAGAGCTGGAGCCGACCGGATACATTCTGCTGCTGCTGAGAGCAAATCTGACAGCGTGCCAGGACCGAACGTTTCCTCCCTCTGTCGCACAAAGTCAAGTGGAAACCACAAACTATAAAATCATCTTAAGTGCCTTTTTTTTTTCTTTCTAAACTACTGTTTAGTTTTGGCCACTGCTCCACACGTCATCCATAAAGAAACCAACAAACTGATTCTTTCCTGTTTAATTTCTACTCTTAAACAAATCATCAAATAATCAGAGATTAAAAATACTCCTGAAAAAGACTAAAACGAAGTCTTTGAAGTTGTTTTGCATTTTGTGGTTATTTCTAAAACTTTGGAGACTCGTTGACATTTTTAAAGGTTGCTGAGCTCAGAACTGACGTGTCCCAATTACAGATATATGTGATATTCTGTTTGTTTTTTTTACATTAGTCATGTAAACAATGACAAATTTGTCTTTTCGAATGAGTAACGTTTTTTATAAAAACAAATGCTTTTTTTTGTACAACTCATCTATAATCTAACAATCTCTATCATCATAATTACACAATGAAATACATTTCAGATTGGTCCGAAGAACATCAGCGAAAAATAACAACAAAGCGCTCCGAGCAAACGGCAAAAAAATATATATGACACGGAGAATTGCACTTTGCACGTAAAGAGCTTCTGAATTACTTTTTCACCCCCGAAGACACAAAGACATAAAGCTCGATTTGTCAGTTTGGCCCCCAGAGATAACAAGCTGCAGCCGTCCCTGTGGAGTCCAACGCTTGCCAGATCTGGCCGAGAAATCCACAACGTGTGAATCTTAAACAAATGTGCAAATGATTCACTGAGAAAGAAGCAACAAGAAGAAGAAGCAGCAGCAGCAGCAGAAACGGCACAGATCAAACTGAAATACTGCAATTCAAACTGGCTTTCTGTGGCGAGCAGTAATAGAATCCTGTAACTATGCTACACATGCTCTATATTTTAATGTTACAGACATTTGTAAGCTATCAGTCGTATACTTTATATATATATTTATATATATATATCCCAGGTCGAAAAAAATATCCCTTTTCTCCCTTTTTATTTTACACAAATTGCACCCTGAGATTTGATCAAACAAAATGTCCTTCAGTTCATGTCTCACTGTCAACACAGGCCTCATAAACACGATAATCAAACGACTCTTTATGTACAAAACGCGGCGCTTATACTAGAGCAGAACATCCTACATGTACGAGAAGACGGACGTTAAGCACACAGCACTCTGAAGATCACACACGGCACGTTTGCAGGAGATTTCCCTGCAGGAACAAACCTGCAGGATGACTCTGGAGTCACGCTGCCGGTACTGGAGGGATGACACGTTGGATAGTGGCAGTACAGCATCCGCTCTGGAGCATTATTGCAAATATATAACACCGTAAAAGACTCGGTCACGCTCTCAGTCTGAAATCAGATCTTCACTGGGATCAATTTATGGCTTTCACTCTTCACTCTTCACTGGAAAGCTGGTGTTTCTCACAATAAGTTGACGTTTACAGAGTAACACTAATGCTGCCTAAGACACTGAAGAAGACATTTACAGCCTATTTCACTACCGCAGTAATCTGAGAGAGAAAATATATCTGGATATAACTTTTCCTATGACTCTCAGTCACCTTGTCCAAGATATTTATTTATTATGGAGCTGAACCTCCATGTGCTCCATGGCATCAAATCACGTTAAACTAGACTTCCATCGTCTTGAGGCTACATGAGAGAAATAAATTCATCACAGAGGCTGAAAATGCATAATCAGATTTTTAGGAATGAAAATGCACTGAAGGTCAGTGGACTCGAACAACCGTGTTTTCAAGACTTTGTGCCGTATTTCTTTCTTGCATCCGAGTCTCTCACACACACTCACACACACACGATGCACCCCAGATTTCCTTCACGACACCCACGTTACCACTGACTGCCTCTGACTGCGGAGTGGAGAAAGGAAATTCATGACGTCTGGGTTTGAAGGATCGTTTCTCGGATGTGTGGGTTCACTTGTTGGCCTTGAGCTTCAGCTGTGCGAGCCGCGCCTGGTCCAGCTTCGTCTGGACGTCGACGGGCCGGTCGAAGAAGCAGACGACGGTCGGCTCGTTGAGCAGCGAGGCCAGGACCTGCTCGAAGGAAAAGGACCACTCCATCTCGGTGAGGTCGGGCCCCGCGTCCTGACTGGTGTTGGAGCTGCAGGTGTCGGAGCTCTCCGGGCTCGTCGACGCGTCTTCAGCTGGAGAATCAGCAGCGGCGACGGTGGCGGCGGCGGCCTTTTTGGACGGGCTGTTCGGCTCCTGCAGCCTCCGACCCACCTCCTCCATCCTCAGGAGGAGGCTGGTCACGTGGGCCACCGCTCGGTACAGAGTCTCCTCCTCTGGGTCACCGTGGAAGATGTTGTACAGGGTCTTGGAGAACTGAATGAACTGAGTCTGAGAGAGAAAAACATGAGTCCTTTAAAGCTGAAAATGTGAAGGAAAATCTGTCTTTGCCACTTTAACCATCTGAACCAATATGAAACGTAAAAACGTATGTTATTTTTTAAAGTAATTGACAAATAAAAACAAGCATCATCATCCTCAGAGACTCTGTGAAGCCATGATTGATTCTGCTGAGACCAACGGTCACGTGACAAATATTCACTGAAAATCTGTTTACACAGAGCTGAGAGGAGGGGACAGGAGAGGTTGGAAAAATGCAAATAGTTCAATATGTTGTGTTTTTTCTGCACAAATTCCATGGGTTAAAACATGAAAATGTGATTTTCAGTCAATAAAAACATCATGGAGTGAATTACCTGGTTAATTCGGGGTAAATCTTTGATGGTTTCCTCTTTCTTAAGTATTTCGTTTTGCCATTGCTTCAGGTAGGCCTGCAGGTCCACTTTCCCTCTACCTGTTAATTTCACACAATAACTCTACTCCGTCACACAAAACTAAGACAGGAACACTTTGTTTTTGGTAGAGAAATACTGTGTTTGTGATAGATTGTGAAAGTGAAATATTACCTCTCTCAGGGCTTTTCCTGATCACACCGTCTTCTGGCAGATCAAACGCTGAAATATTGAAGCAGCGTGTGAAAACACTGAATGGAGAAACGCTAAACGAACAATAAATTCAATAAATTAGAGGAAATCATGCAAGAATCAAGACAGAACTGGAAGGTACGGTGGCCATGAAGGACAAAGCCAGAAAAAAATCACAACACATGAAATGCTGTTGGGATTTGTTGCGTTTTAAAATTACAGTAACTGTGATTAACAGCCAGAAAAAGGCTAATAATACTTCCCAGATTAGTGTTTTGTGAATTCCCCTGTGCTTTGCCCTTCAGGACCTCCACAAAGAAAAGAGTAAAAAGGTGAAATTAGAGTTTTAAAGGACAAGAAAGAGTAAAGAGGCTAACCAGAGAGTCTACTCAAGTGAGAGGAGTCGTCAGTCACTGGAATAAAGTGCTGGATTCTTTGCTCCTTTACGTGCAAAGGACTACCTGTGAAAGCTAGAAGATACCGACTGTAAGTGCACCGACAGGACAGATGAAGAGACAGAGAGGATCCACAGCAGCAGTGCAGATGAAACGTGTCAGAGAAGTTGATTAAAGAAAACACAGATGATCAGTTTAGAACATAAAACCCTGGAATAGATCGCAAGTTTGTGCAGCCGGTCCGCTCTGATGGTCAGTAAGTTGTTGTCTTATATATGTGATTTAAGACAACTTTTTTATAAAATATAGAGTGCTCACATATCTCAGCATGTCATTAAAATCTGTGAAGATAACTAAACAGGATCGTTGGTTTGGATCCCACAAAATAAAGACACAGGAAACACCTGAACACCTGCTGTATTCTCTGTTTAACAGCCTCGAAACCCAAAGAGCTGATAGAACAATGACCAGGAATCAGGGAGCAGAAACACTTAATTTGTCAGAAAGAAGCTTATTAAGTACTAATGATTGTTAAACTACAAGAAAAATGCATAATACAGGCAGGTTTCTGTATTAAAAGCTTTCTAAAATAACGGGAAAACTAATTTTTTATGCAAAATTCTCAGCTTGTTTCACACAAACGGTTATTTCGTTCACTATCTGGGTTATTTGTGCTGCTGTTCTGCACTGAATAAAACATGAAATATCCATATATTATGTCAGTTTGTCAGGTTTACAAAATACAATGATTTTTAAGACGAAAATAATCGTGTTGGTGTTTGCGACCCCGTGTGTGGGAGGGAGAGAGAAACTGGTGTAAGCAGATGTTTCTGCACACCTCTCCACCTCCCCCTGCTGAGTTCGAGTGTTTATCGTGATTACACGGATTTTAATGCATTCTGTGACTTTTCTCTCTCCTGCTGACCCCCGGAGCAGCACCGGGACGTCCTGATTCACAAATTAAGCACTGAATACCCCCCAGGTTGCCTTAAGGAAAAAGGTCAGGAGCCCACTGCATATTATTTAAATCTATTCATACAACAAAGTGAATAAACTGGTTTGTTCCTGTGAGTTTCTGCTTTTCTTCCGTTCTCACTCCCTCCCTCACCGTGTTGTGTGTGTGTGTGTTCATGCATGCGTGGCAGTTTACATTGCTGGATTACACAATTACCCTCACGAGCGAGCTCGCAGTGTCGTTATATTCGCCCGATAGCTTCATGCTGCATGAGCAGGACGGCCTGAGGATGTTTGTGAGTCGTCCTGTGAGTGTGTTGCTTTTATTCAGCATCGAAACAGATTGAAACTTAAAGATCGTGGTGACAAATTTGCACGTAAAATAAAAAATTCTATAGTTGAATGGGTAGATGAACATGGAGACCTTTCCCTCCTGTCTATCATATATCATATATCAGATCTTTGTTATCATGTCCACAGAAAATCACTCTATCATGTCTCTCTGATGGGAGCTGATGAGTGAAAACAGCTGCCGTACTCTGTGTTTGGTGTGAAAAACATGCAGACTCTCAGCTCTAAATAGCTCATGATTTCACTTCCTTGATCAATGGAGCGCCTGGCCCGGTTCCAGGTGCTCAGGGCTGTCCCACTATCGGATCGGCAAATTTTTTGAGGTCACTGTGGTTTATTTTTTCAGCTCTCTCTGCACGCTTTCTGTTAGTCAACAACTGTGACGGAAAAACACACGATGCATAGTGCTGCAGCGCCGAAAACGTTGGAATTCACAAAACAAACAAAACGACACTTCAGATTATTAGGCTGCATCAATTTAAACCTAATAATCCTAAAATGTGCATTAAATATATCGAACAGATCTAAATGGATTTAAACAGCAAAATTATTGATAAAGAGGCGCCTCTTAATCCTAAATGATGTGTAGTTGTTTGATTTATAAAGCCATCGTAAAATAAAGTTATTTTTGAAACAACAGGCTTGATAGATTTTTTTAAATTAATTTATTTAGATTATATCTTTTTTATATTTATTTATTATTAGTAGCAGGATATAATATATATATATATATATTTATTTTTCCTTTTTATATTATACCATTTCTTTATTAGGATTATTTCTATATTTCTATATTTATTTTTAATTAGTAGAAAGATATAATATATATTTATTTTTCCCTTATTTTTACTATGTGTTAATTACAATATTGTATTATAATGCATTTTTTATTTATTGTCTTATTTATTTGTGTTGCAAAAAAAAGAAAAATACAATCATCGTCAATTTAAATCCGACTTTTCCGAGCGCCTTCATTGGTTTTACATTGTGCATAGACCGATTCCTGTCTGGGTAAAATAATAAAGTGCTGTTCCAGTTACCAGACAGATTTCAGAGCCTCAGTGATGTAACAGGTGATTAAAGTCTGGGCGGGTTCAGTCCTGAGGACCTGTCCTTGGTGCTGAATCAATGTGCTCCCTCCACCAGACATAAAACAAGCCGTGCAGCTTGACGTTCGCCGGCCTGACACATCACAAACGGTGACTCAGTGCTCCTCTGCTGCAAAGCTGTCAGTTGTAATTTGAGCGCTTCGTCCTCACCACAAATCGTTTCTGTGGAGAATCTAACTCACTGCAAAATGCCCTTACACCCCTCGTTGCCATGGCAGAGTTCTCTCCCCCAACACGGACTATTCTTACCCCGGCCTTGGAGCACGCACTGCCACATCACGCAGACAAGAGCCACACATTCAAGGACAGCTCCTGCCCCCAGGCGCTGAGCTCACTCAACACGCTGAGTTACAGAGGGCTGGATTATCGAAATGACAAAAGACTGATGCCTATCCGACCTTGTGTTTTTATTAGCCTGCTTCTGTTATTGTTGGCGTCACATTTAAGAATTTAGAGAATGATAAGGATCCAGTCTGAGACATTTTAGTACACTTGACCTTTGAACCTGCAGGAGTAACTCATCCCTGTGTACGTGTTTTGAGAGAAATGGGTCAGAGGCTGAAGCGAACACTAATCTTTTGTGTTGTTAACAAGACACAGACGGACGTCACAGAGACAGGACGATGGGTTAGGGGTTAAAGTTGTCACAAGAGAAATGTTAAAGTCCCCCTCCAGACACATTTTAAAGTATGAAAATACTTCGCCACAACTCATATTTTTATTCATATGGTTTTACACATATAAAAACTGAAAATTGAGACACATTCAGCCTGATAATGTTTGGAGTCTGTGGTTTGGAAAAATCAGTGACAAGCAGACGTATCAGTGTGGTAAAAGAGGTCTGCATCTTTTGTTTTTGTCATTCGTTTTATTTGCTTTTTTGTGTTCAACTGGCTGACACATCGACGAGTGTTTCTGCTCTGACATCATAGTATATATATATAGTCAAAACAATATAAAAATGTCTATTATATACATTTTTACCTCCACCAAGGAGGTCATGTTTTCACCGGCGTGTGTTTGATTGTTTACAAAATAACTCAAAAAGTTCTGCACCGATTTGGATGAAAATTTCGGACAACGTGTGTGTTGGGACGAGGAACAGGTGATTCGATTTTGGTGGTGATCGGTGATCTGAAACACCATCTGGAATTTATATTGTGAATTTATATAATTGCGTCAGTGACACCTCTCTAGTGGCAAACTTTGCACGTCAGTATTTGCCCACATTTTAGGGGAAATAAATAATATACATTTGTGAGTGGGGGAGGACTTTAATCTTTTTTATTTTATTTGACATTTAGATTCTGTTCATCACTTACCTGGCGGCAGATGCAGCTTGAACAGGAATTTCAGCTTATTAGTGAATGATCCACAGTACAAAGTATCTGCGGGAGAAGGAATTAAAAATTACAGCAGCACGATAACTGAGGTTGCATCAGAGGAGAGCAGCGAGCTAATGAACTCACCGAGGGCAGAGCAGAACTCTTTAAAGTTGACGAGGCCGTCCTGGTTCTCGTCTATCAGGCGGAAGACCCAGAGGGAGAGGGTGCTCTTGGGGTTGCAGAAAGCCCAGGGCTCCAGCAGCGAGAAGAGCACGCTGAACTGTTGGAAACCCAGCTGGTACTGCTCCAGATAGGCCAGGCTGGGGTCGTGATGCAGCAGCGCTGGACTGTTCATCGTCCAGTAGCAGCAGAGGAAATGCTGCCTCTGGAATTACAAAAAAAACAAAGAAAAACATTTCTATTACCTTGTGTCTACATTCTTGTCTGAAGATACTGTATCAAGTCTTTGACTCACTTTGAACAAGTTATAAAGTCCGTCGAGGTGTGAGGCGCTGAATCTGACTTCTTGGTTCACCACCCGAATCTGAAAACAAGATTTTAAAGGTGACATGTTATGCTCATTAGATTCAAACTTATATTTTAGGGTTCTAATAGAACGTGTTTACATGCTTTAATGTTTAAAAAACACACATTATTTGTCTATTATAGATTCCAGATGGTGTTCCGGATCATCACCAAAATCTAGTCACCTGTTCTTCGTCCCAATACACAAGTTGTCTGAAAATTTCATCCAAATCCGTGCAGAACTTTGAGTTATTTTGTACACAGACAGACAGACAGACGCTGGTGATAACATGACCTCCTTGGTGGAGGTAATAACAAAGTAATGATGCAGAAACACCAACAACTGTAAACTAAATGAGCTCTTACCACATTTTGTTTGGTCGTATCCTCGAGCGTCTGGATCACGTACAGTTTGTTTCTTTTCCGTGAACTCTCAACTTCCTCCGAGCGGATGTTTCCATATTTCTAAATCGAAGCAGAGTTAGTTAAATCAAACAAAACACTGACTTCACTGGATTTAACTGACGGGGGGATAAATGTGATACCTCGTAGGCCTCTCTGATCAGCTCGCTGATGTCCACATTGAAGTGTGATGCTTTGTCGTTGTTGCCCACTGAAGCTTGCTGCACAGTTGGAGGCAGCGGACTGTCTTTGTTAGTCACGCTGTCGAAGAACCTGAAAACACACCAAGCAGAGAAAAAGACACGATAACTTAAACAGTTACAGGACGTTTAAAATCTGCTTCGTTTGCATCCACACAGACTTGTTGAGGATGGTGACGGCCTCTGCGTCGTCATGGCAGCTGATCAGAGCCTCCATGTTGTAGTCCAGCACGGCCAGGCCCAGCTGCAGGATGGCTTTAATGCCGTCATAGAAGAAACAGTCCACCACGTTGACAGCGCTCTCGATGGGCAGGACGCTGATGAACAGAGTGAGGAACCACGACAGCGACACGGACGAGAAGAAACTCAGGTCGGTCATGTGCTCCACCAGCTGGGGGAGGTTTTCTCGAATCAGGTCCTCGAACACCGCCTGGTCCACCAGAGCGCCTGGAGAAGGATCAGAAACACCTGACTTCATTTCCACTTCACTCCTGAAATCATTCCACTTTTATGTAGACGGCAGATTGTTATGAGGCTCGACTGCCCTCTCACCAATAATTCGGCGGTTAAAGTAATCTGGCAACATCCGCTCACAGACGGCCACTAAGAGCCAGAAAGCCTCCTCTTCTTTGGCGTAGAGCAGGAGAACGGAGGTGAGGATGTTCATGGCCTGGACGGGAAGAAAGGATTTTTAAAAAACAGAATACTTCAGTTGTGAATGAAGTTAACTGCACAGGAGAGAGAGAGCAGAATAAAGACATTTTTCAGAGCACCAGTGCCTTTTGAAAAATGTTTTCAATGGTTTTTAGATCGTTGAGCTTCACAGGCGTTTTTCAAAGTGTTTTTTTCACCTCTGCTTTTCAGAGATGCTGCACTCCTTAATGTCATGAAATGACCAATCACAGTAAAGGACAGAGGGGTTTAAAACCATAACCACCTAAAAGAGCAAAAACACACGATGATCCCACATAAAACCCAAACACATTACAGGAGAATAATCATGCCAGCAAACAGGCTGTTTTTCATGCATGTTTTTCATGTTCAAATATTTTCTGTGATAACAAACTTATGGCTACATACAGTAATCGGCTAGCTGATGTTCTTGCATTTGAATCAAGTGTTTATTATCAGAGTTGAAGGCTTTTCTGCCTGTCTGCAGGTTTGAAAGACACATTTTCTTAAACAAATTGCCAAAATAACACCATTTATCATAAGCTGTGTTTCCATTAAAGTGTAATAAAATTTTGAAGCTAACTTTTGAAATATTAATTGCAAATTAGGGACGTTTCCATCAGCTGGTTTAGAGCGAAAAAAACAAAGTTGCAGTAACGTACTTTGGTCAGAAGATGGCAGTGTAACGTGTTGCTGTAGGCTAATCCATCAGTTAACAGGTAAAGAAGAAGAGATTGAGCAAGAGAGAAAGAAAATATTTACAAAATAGGTTGCTAATCAAACAACTCTGGCCACCCATGAGAGAAAATATATCTTGAGAAATGAGATTCAGTTGGGAAACGTATAGTTCTTGATAAAAACAACCTCAAGTGTGCATAGAAACTTTTAGGGGCATTTCTTTATATATATAATTTTTGGTGTTTCCAACAAGTTTTTCTCATGTGAATCCTGTAAATGTGCAGAAAAATTATTTGATGGAAACACGACTATAGCCAGAACTGTAAAAAATTAAATTAGTTGGACGATCAAATTGTTATCGATCATGTGTGACAAACACTTCTTTCAGGAAATGTAACCACATCTAAGCTTGAAATTGTGAAATTTCATTAAAATCACTTTATTCTACAATTCTCATTTAAAATATTGCCAAAAAATTGATAATTTCCACTAAGCAGACACTTAAACATTACATTTCAAAGCCCTCTTCAGCTCTACTGGAAAGCTATGAGTGACTCGACCAAAACCAACAATCATGTGACAAAAAAATCAGCAAACCTTAACTTGAGCTTAAAGGCTGTTTACACAGACCACAGAGGAGAGGACAAGAGAGATTGTATAGCTTGAAAAAATGTAGTTCAATAATTATAGCATGTGATGCTCCTATTTTTCCATGTTTGGAACTTAAATTAGAAAATTAGAAAAGTGTAATCTATATATACAATATTATACAAATTATCAAAGAAATCCAACTTGCATTTCTGTCTTTTTTTTTAGGATTTATGACTGTAGTAACTGCAGGAGTCATATATTGCAAGAAAAACAAAAGCACAGAGGGCAAAATGTGGCTGAAGAAAAATAAAACTACTTGGGTTTTTAGAGGACTATGAACGTAAAAAATAAAAAAAAGTACCTGGCAGTAGCCAATCTTGGGGTTCCTGTATGCATAGGCAGTAAGGACTCTGCGAAGAGCTGAGATTCCCGTGTCACTCTGAAAGGCGGGGTGCTCTGGCAGCGAGCGGTGTAAGTCTCTCTCAATTTCATCTGTCGCCAAAGTGCTTGTGCCTAGAGACTGCTCAACCAGATCAGTGTAATAGCCGGGGTGAGTGGCCATGTCGTTCACAGCTCCTGCAGAGGCAGAACCACAGTCAGTGCAGAAACAGATGCTGCCTGCAGAGAGCCCATGTTTCCAACCATGTCTCGCTTAATTATTTATGTTCGGGGAGCTCTTAACGCTTGAATCTGACCCCGTGTATAAGTTACTGTACATGATATGGCAGATCTGCTGCATGAATACCTGAAAAAAGCATCCACAGCTCTCCTCTCAAGGCCTCGGGAACGCCGCGAACAATCAGGTCTCGTGTCTTCCTGGTGAAGAACATGCTCGTGCCTCGTCCATATTCAGAGAAATGAATGTTCCACGACTGCTCCTTCATCTTCTCTTTAAGCTGTCGAACACACACGTAGCACACAGTGCACGCTCTGTTAAAACTGATGCATGCCTTGTTTTTATTTATGTCCACCGGTGAATTGATTAAACACCCACAAAGACTCCCCCATCGTGCAGAGCATGAGAAGACTCTGGTGCATTACAATAACATCAAGGTAATCCAGTCAGACTGCAGAAAACGAGACTTCTGTTGCATTTGAACATATTTACCATTTTGGGGTCAAGGTTTTCGACATCCTGAGGGTGGAAAACGGTCATGAGAGCCTCCGTGCTCACAGCCTTGCTGCTGTCTTTCTGTCCCACCATCAGAGTCACGTCCTCCGGGTTGTCCTCGAAGTGGTTGATGAGCGACTGGCACTCGCCGCGTATGACCTTCGTCATAAAGACAGTTTTAATGTCACAAAGCACTGCCAAGAATAGGGGAAGAGTACAAATGGGGCTGGGAAATATGGTGATATATATCATCAAAACGATACAGAAGATATAGATCTAATATGATACACATTTCTATATTGTATCTGTCATGATGATAGATACGATCCTTGGAGCAAAACACAGAGGCAGTGTGCAAAAACAGGATAAACTAAGTGGTTATTAAACTCGCTATATATCCTGATATAAATCTTATATTATATGGCTCTCTAAGGTTACACTGAGTTTCAACATTCATTATATATACTGCACTGACCAAGTTTCTGCAAGTGCATTGAAAATAAAGATATTCTATTCTTTTCTACTCTAAGAAACAGGTGAACAACCAGCAAAAAAATTAACAAAAGCACAGCGTTATCTCTGCAGTATTTTTAACACTAATCCAAAAGCCAATCGGCACAGCAGCCGTCCTAGGAGGAGTCGACGAGGGACGTCTCCCTGCAGATCAAACCTAGAAATAAAATCCCTGTGGCACAGCCAAAGCATGAGGGGAAAAAACAAACCAACCAAAAAAAGAAAAGAGTCCACCATTTCCACCTGTATGTTATTTAGTAAAGTTAATCTTCATCATGTTAATTAAACATGAAATGTGTCTAAAAAGCGTATAAATACCACAGTGTTTATCCCCTATAACATGTTCACTCCTTTTCGAAAAGACAAAAAGATTCTCCATGATGTCTCCAGTTTGATATGATTCATGATTTTGAATGGAATTATTACCTCCGCCAAGGAGGTCATGTTTTCACCGGCGTTTGTCTGTCTGTGTACAAAATAACTCAAAAAGTTCTGCACGGATTTGGATGAAATTTTCGGACAGCATGTGTATTAGGACGAGGAACAGGTGATTAGATTTTGGTGGTGATCGGTGATCCAGAACACCATCTGGAATCTATATTGTGAATTTATAATATTGCGCCAGTGACCCTATTGCCTTCACTAACTGCTGCCATCTAGTGGATGAAATATTTCAATGCCAGTGTCCCAAAATACATGTTTCAATATAATCCTTCAAGTGCAGTTTGGTAACTGACCCTATTGCCTTGGCAGAGGTCTGCGCTCTCTGAGTGCTTTTCTAGTTATTTTTATAATCATTAATCTCAAAGTATTAAAAATACATTAAAATGACCATAGAGTGATTTGTTGTAGGTTTGGAGACAAACTGTATCAACATTCTTTTTCATATTTTTATCTTCACACATTTTCTGCCTTTAACACATTCTGCACCAGTCCATATACAATTCTAGCATAAAAATTACAACGATACTAAATCTGAATAGGAGATTTTAGGCCATATCGCCCAGCACCAAAGTACAATGGTCTAAATAAACACATGGTTGAAGACACGTTACCTCTGCTGATGCGGAGTGCTGAGGACTGGCACTGATCCCACACCTGCTCCGGATCGTGTTTGCCAGCCGCTGGTAGTCCCGCACCTCGGAGAAGCGCAGCGCCCTCTTCCCCCGCACACACACGGTTAAAGCCCTGCTGCTGGAGTCTGGCTTCTCCACATTAATGACCTGGAAGAAGAAGAAGAGGAAGAAGGGAAATGTTGGCAGACAAGACTAGGTTTTTATCATCACGTTTTCTGCAATTCATCAGTATGCAGGAGGCTATTTCAGACATTACTTGCGGCGTTTTTAATCAGTCCAGTTTCACTTTACCTCTCGCATCGGAATAATGATGTGACATTGACTTCCATCTTGGCTGGCGAAGCACAGGTAGTTCTCAGACAGGCAGATCTTGCCAAGTGTGTTGAAATGGCTGAAGGGCACCCACAGGAAGCTCTCGTGCACCTCTAACAGGTTTTCCTCTCTGGGAAGCCTAAAAAACGTGCGGAACTGCTCGCTCTTTGCATGAGCTTCTAGGCCTCTGCAGAGGGAAGTAAAGCAGAAGATAACGTCGTGAGCAGAAAGTCAGTTTTCTAAGAACATCCTTTTAGCAGCTTCACAGTAACATCTTTTTGTGCTCCTGTCTGTCACCTTCCATATCCATCATTTCAGCACTCGAGTATTTGGTTATTTTAGTGGGGATGCTGTCCAAACTGTTGACATATTTTGGAATCTGGGCTATGTCTGGCACTGGTATTATCATGCATGAGCTACCTGCCACTCCAGGCAGATTCACACAGACAAATGCTTTTTGACTCAAGTCAGACTTAATGTTTACTCTGCTTCTCCGAGCCGGCAGCCGGCACTAACAGGATCATGTAAAGCTGTGCAGAGCGGCAGACAGACAGACAGACAGACAGACAGACAGACAGTACCTCTTGGTAATTTGCAGGGGGTCGGAGAGCGCCGGCTCTCTTTGGAAGGCCTCTTTATCAAAAAGGCGTTTGATGGAGTAGTCGGCCAGCTGCTCCATGATGACAAATGTTTCATTGAGGTGCAGCAGCATGGAGAAGTAGTGATCCTCCCCATGGGCCAGCACGTGGATGCTCTCAGTCAGGATAACGTTGGAGGTTTTCTCCAGCTTCCACATCTCATCCCATGAGATGATCAGTTTCACTGCACAGTCATCACAATAAATGGAAATTAGATCAGCGATTGGGACTCATAGGACAGCTGCATGCACACGAATCTTGAACCAATGGGTGAAGTACTATTGTGCATTTTAGGTCAAAAAGGGTCAAATTTAGCCGTCATTAAAATACACTGTTAACAACATAGTTTACAGTGACATTATAAAGAACTGCTGATACAAAAAAATAAAAATGTTGAGAGTGTTATTGTGAAAATTCTTAAAATGTCACTTATTGTTATTCATTATGCACACTGCTTTTCAATCTGCCTCCACTATGACATGACAATTATGTAATTACCTGGAGCTATTTTCCAACGATAGACTGTTCGTTTCAAACCATTAAAGCCAACTCTGGTTTCCATTAGGAGCTGTCACGGTCTTTGTTACCACCGATCAGAATTAGCAAGACAAATGGCAGCTCATGCTAATAAGCGGCGCAGAGAAGGCTTACCCTCGGCTCCCAGCAGGTATGAATAGAAGCACAGGAAGTTTGTGCTGAGGTAGAGCCAGCCCTGACACGGCACTTTGCCTTTCCAGTAGCTGCAGGAGTAATATGTGACCAGCTTTTCCTTCGGCGGCAGCTCAAACCACTTCTCGAACCTCAAAAGTGCTTCTCTGAACTTCTCGGGGTCTTCCTCCAGCACCAGCGACGTCTTCCCTTCCTCAGCAATAAGACCCTAAAACATGAAACACTGAGGGTAAATACAATAAAACAGTGCACCAATGAGTAGGGTTGGGTATCAGTTGGGTTTTATCAGATACCGGTTCCTACTCGGTACTTTAAAAAAAATTAAACCGCACACTGTCAAAAAAAATTTTATTTCAGGGCCAAATTGAATACATTATTAACTTACAGTAAATCTTTAAACAATATAAATACAAGTAACATATGGGAATAATAAATAAACCAATATAAAATTACATTTACATAATATAAAATAAAACAATATTGTAAACAATAGAATATGGTGGAGATTGTGGTGCTCTTCTTGATCGCGATGGACGGTGATTACGTTCTTCTTAACACAGAGTAAGCTAACGCTAGCCCGCTAAGGCTAGCCCGCTAAAGCTAGCCCGCTAATGCTAGCCCGCTAACGCTAGCCATATCAATAACATTGCATTCAAACCTATCAAATAAAATGAATAATACACGTTTTTTCGTTTAGCCGTTTTGGTCACGATAAGCGTAAAGTAGCGTCTCTGACGTCACGCATGTTTACACCGGAACAAGAGGGTGGTTAAAAAAAAAACCGGTTACATCGGAACCAGTACCCAATTCGGTACCCAACCCTGCCAGTTAATCAATATACTTATATTAACAACCGGGGAAAATATTGGTCTTGGTGACAAACCTGCCCAGACTTATTCCCTAAGTAGCTGGAAAAATGGCTAAAAATAATCATGTTTAAGCATGCATAAATATATAATTAAAAAAGGGCCGTGCGTCTTAGTCTTTATGGTGTTAACTGGCTGTCTGATAAGTATGCGTGACACCTGATTGTGAATAAAAATCCTTTATTAAATCATGGATGACCATCGTGTTATGACTCACAGAGTGTTCATCAGGGTGTAAAATAACGAGGTCAGGTGTGAAATTTAAAAGCTCAGGAAGATGTCATGTGACTCACTACCAAAATGACAAATAAGAATAATTTTATTCACTGATGAAGACTTATAGGTCATCCATAATTTAACACCAGCGGCTAAGAAGGACAGTCATTTTTTACTCAATATAAAAAATATCTTCTTCTACAGAGCAGCACTTCCTGCTTTACTCTCCATAATAAGTTTTCAGTATCTGACAGTAATCGGGGAAAGTTTCTGAGAATGTAGAGGCAATTATTACATACATCGTTTACAGCTTTGCAATTACAGCCCTGCTGAGATATCCACATTTACTGTGTGGGATGTTCAGATTAGTCCCCACTGAAAAAACACACAGAAAAGTATTTTCCAAGAGTTCTTACTCTGATCTTCCCCTGAACAAAGCTGGTGATGTCTTCACTGGAGTCAAAGACCGACAGCGTCCTCATGATGTTCTGCTGCAGCCAGTCCCAGTGCTGGACAATCTCCTCTTTGGTGACACCTGACCCACAGTCAAGAGGGAGAAAAATACAAATAAATATGTCAAATATCATATTTTTGTTCTTTTTCTCTTTAATAAAAGTCTTATTGCATAACTATAAGAGTCTAAGGTGACTAAATTGTAGGTAATAATAGATTAATACATAAAACCTAATAATTTGAAAGCATGATTAACCCTAGAACACCATTCCAGAGCAAATAAATTAATGTGATTTTCGTTATGCTGCGTTTATCTGAGTGTCATGGGTCTCTGGGTAGCTTCTTTGATGGCATAATCCAAAACACACTTTTTCCTACAGGCACATGTTTGTGTGATTTTCACCCAGCAATAGTAACAGAAGGTAAAGTAGGTTTTGTGTACCAAGGACACCGAGCCTTCACCAAGGAAGTGTCAAATATCCCAGGAATGGGTGGACCAAAAACCAAGTTTCCATCTTGATTTTTTATTAATTTTTTATTAATTTTTTGTTCCCAAATTCCTAATTTTGGAGTATTTTATATGGTCCCCTCATGACACAGTTTAAAATAAAAGAACACTACTCAAATGTGTCTTGTATTGTCATGTTTTGATATATTTTGATGACGAGTACTTGTGATGGTGTTTTGAATTTGAGCGATAGTGTTCCAGGGTTAAAGATTTGACAGAAAAGATAAAAACACAGGGACAAACCGCATGCTATGGTCCAGTACACCTGAGAGTCTGGGGTGTGGTGTAAGATCCGGTAGGGAGCAACTTTGGATGTGGAGTCCAAAACCGTGTCCAGAGTTCCCACAAGGAGCCCTGTAACACACAGTGCATTTATATTTTTAACACCGTCACACCTTTAAATATCAGAAAGACAAATATCAGAATCAAACATGAAATTAAAGAAAAAACTAAGAATGAAACACCTTTCAAACACATTTTAGATATTGCTTGTTTTTAACTTTTTTAACCACATAAAGGATTTTAGTCAAAAGACTGATAATAATTATTTCACTTTGACTCACGAGATCAACATTTTAAACCCAAAATAAAAATAAAATCAAAGAGTAAGGGTGTTTTTTTACTTTCAAAACACAATCATGCTCAAAGAAGAACTTTAATTGTTGGTTACAAATCCAACATATAAGAGGTAAAATGAGGAGAAAATCTAGTTCTATATTTTTTTACTAAATATATTTGAACTTATCTGTGGTTTTACTCGGCCTATCATCATCAAACAAAAACTGGCTCAGAGTTTCAAGCCTCAGAACTTCAGAGGGAATCTGACGGCAGGAAACACACTGCTGAAGTTTTTCCGTCTTGAAGAAGAAATGCACTCCGGAGGGTTAAATTATCAGAGAAACAAGCTGAGCAAATGTTACAGCAGCTCGGCTCACATCCCCTGTGGGAAATCCTGTGTCGGCCAAACATCGTCACAGATCTTGCAACGTGAAACTGCTTTATTCAGTGTTTTTTTTACTGATTCAATCCCATGGTCCATTTGTTTTGGAGAGGAGGAAAAAACCTCTGCAGAGAATTCAGTTTCTTGGAAAATGAGCATTGATGGAAGCTGACTGAAGACTCCCATGATCCCAAACTAATACTGTGTTTAACTGCTGTTAAATCTGACAGCATCAGAAAATGACCTATTAACCAACCTTTTATTTAAACTGTACATATACAGTTTCCGGCCTTTATACTCGTTCTGACAGAGTAGAAACAAAAGATCCCTCAGGTCCACTTTACAGCCACACAACTAAAATTAGCCAAATCTGTTACCTTTATAACTTCCCTCTGACATGCCCTCCATGAATAATTAACAAGGTCGCGGTGAAACCATACTCATGCACTGCATCAGCGTTATACAGGCCTGCCTGCTGACGAGCTCTCCACATGCAGAGGATCAAACACGCTGCATGTTCTCCACAGCAGAGCGCCGACTTAAACACATAAAAGATGCTTCAGACATGAAAGCCTCTCGTTGTGGAGAGGGCTTCGAGTGCTCCACACCATGTATCATCAGGTAGTATTTAACCTCCTCTATCATTACACAAGTCGAACAGGACATTGGTCCTTTTGTCTTCAGCTGGAACACCGTTCATTATCATTAATTATCTATTAATTGCCTCACGCAGCCATGTGGTTAGAAACTGTAGGTTGCAATCACTGGTGGCAATGATTTCGAAAGATCCAACAAGGCCGAAATCTTCTATCACAATATATATATCAATTTATATCACGGCAGCAACAGTAATTCTTCTGTAGATTTAATTAAGGACCGTTGGCAATTATTTTATTTATTTTTATTTTTATTATTCATTTATTATTATTATTTTGCTGTTAAATGTTCTTTGCTACATAAAAAATAATATATAATATATGTTTAAAAAATAATATAATATTATTATTAGTATTATTATAAAAAATACATACTGTAACAAGCAAGAAAAGGGGACCAGGGACTCTACAAATGATCGGTAGACTTGCTGAAATAATTAGTGAATTAATCAACAATAAAATAAATCAACAACCACTTTTAGAATTAACTAAGTAATTCCCTTCGCTTCTCAAATATGAGGATTTTTTTTGCTCTTTTCAGCGCTACATGATTGCAAACTTTGCATTTTGTTGGTTGTATTTGGACTGCTGGTAATAACTGACAGATTAATCAATAATGAAAACAATGATTAGTTGCAGCCTGTAAAAACAGCCGCCGTTGTTGCTCTCCTTGCTAAAACAAAAACCACCCATTACGTCTTATTTTAGCAACAGTGTGACAACTCAACTAAGCATCAGTGTCTTTGCAAACTCGCTGACCCGTGTGCTGTCCGGGGAGCAGCAGGGACATTATAAATTCAAGGTTTCTCTCTTATATTTCGAGCCTCGCGGAGAAATATATTCACAGACTGACTGGACTGAGCTGAGGCACAGAAATAAAGGGTAACTGTTTTACATAGTCCTTCAGAGATAGATGCTAAAATCTGTATTCTTCATGACATTATTGTGTCGGCTTTTATCCGCTGGTGATGTGACTTGAGTGTGAATCTGACACAACATTGCCTCAAAGTTTTTAGGCCTATGTACATGTCGGGTGATGTAACCAGAGGGGCAGACTGCAGCAAAACCAGCAGGAAACCACCAACCCTCTGATTCATAGGTTGCAAAAGTTTCCGTTAGAAAAAGTAACCATGACGAAGCTTACAATTCAGTTTTTTCTGTCAAAATCACTTTATTCTACATGTCTCATTCAAAATGCCCCCAAAACTAAACCATTTGGAATAACTAGATTCTGTTAAAAACATTAAATTATGTGATCCTCAATGCAACTGGGAAGCTATGATTGATTCTGCTGGGATGAATGGTCACGTGACAAATATTCACTGAAAATCAAGCAAAACTGCAGGCTGCTTACACAGAACAGAGAGGAGAGGACTGGAGCGGTTGCAATTATTTGTTGTTAAAATGCAAATAGCTGAATATGTATAACATGTGGAGACCCAAGTTTTATTTTTCCAATATTCCTGACACATGTGGGCACTTGGTAAAGTGTTGTTTATATAAATTCAAGTTTATTCCCATTTTAAAAAAATAATCTACCAGACAAATTCAACTTGTGCTTTTTCTTTATGTATGATTTAAGTCATTAAACCTGTATCATTCTGCACAAGAGACATTTTTAAGTCGCCCCAACTTCTAGCCACGATTGTGCTGATTCAATAGAGGTGCAGCACTTTATATATATTTCATAAACTGCAGTGAGTAAAATGTAAAAAGAGCAACCAAAAAAAAACCGGTTTGGGCTTCAGGGGGTTAAATGTATAGGCAGTTATGTAGCCTCCCTGTCAACTCTGTACTGTAACAAACATTAAACAAACTCATTTATTGACACGTACACTGAGAGAGACCTTCACTCCTGCAGGCTGCATGTGAAACAGCTGTTCAGCATCTGAACTGTTGGATTTTGACAGTTGTACCTGTTGCTATAAGGACATTTTTCCGGACCCGAGCAGCAGCACCCGCCCTATACACGGCAGACGGCGCGTTAGCTAAGCAAACGTATGGCGAATTAACCCGTTAATTACTCGTTTGTCTTAACGTGGTTTTGCTGAGGCAGCAGCGGCGCGTCGTCCTGTCCTAGACATGCGAGGAGGTGACAACATTAACGGCTAACGTTACCTGTCAAACCGCCTCCACCTTCTCCGTACCCTCGTCTCCTTTGCAGTACGAAGTACTCGTTATCCTCCTCGGTGACCCATAATTTAAACGCGTTTTTCAGCAGAATCTCGTCAGGTTTGAGCCACATGTTTCAAATGTCATGGAGATATCTGTTAAATCCACCTGACATGTCACAGTTATCTGTAACGTAGCCCGACATCAAACCCGTGGACGTTTGTTTGTGTCCGAATCCCTCCCTTCCCACGTCGACAAGAAATGCTGCCAGAGCTGCAAGGCATTCTGGGATTGTAGTTTTTGGACGAGAAGGCGGTCCCACGAGACTCGTTCTCTCCATGCCAGGTGTTTCATGAATGAAATAGAAGAAGAAGAAAAAAACTACTGTATAATTGGTTCATTAATTCAGTTGAAATTACTCCATTACAAGTTAAACATAAGATAAGACTTTATTTATCACGCAGTGAGGAAATTCAATTAATGTTCAGGCAAATTTGCATTAAAAATATACATAATATATACATAAAATACTCACATGGCTGTTATTGAACATTATCATTAATAAAGCACATTTTGTATTGCATAGATATTGAACATTAGTGAAAAATAGATTGTTGTATGTTGAAATATGAACAATAAAAAAGAATTATGAATAAACTGAATGATCAAAGGACATACATAGTATAGTATAAAAGGTTATAAAACCTGATACATAAAAATATACAGACAATATTTACAGCAAAGGTGAAAAAGTAGAAAGCGTGCTATTTAGTTTGATGATAAGTATAATAATATTATATAATACTGTAAAAAAGAAATGAAATAATTCATGAATAAAGCATTCAAAACTCTACCCTAAGTAAAAGGGTTTTTTTCAACGTTATTTTTAAAACAAAAACAAAAAGTACTTAAAGTATCAAAAGTGAAAGCACCCATTATGCCGACCTCAGATTGTTATAGTACAAATATAATAGTTAAATATTATTATTGTTGTTGTTGTTATTATTATTATTATTATGGGTATATTTCCTTCTTTATGTTACATGTGGAAAGCTTCTTAACTGATTTGGGGTACAGTGATTTTAAACCTTTACACATTGCCTGGATGTGTTTATACTGTCGTTTCTGAAAGAGATACATTAAAAGATTTATAACTAATTGGAACCTGGATGAAAGATTTTTATGATCTGCGACACAAAAAGCTGACAGAGCACACAGTATCTACACTACAGAGCAGGTAATGACTGAGCACAGCGTTTCCTTATCAGAGGCAGCCCTGTAGAACAGCCCATCTGATTATATATTATTCACTTTGCTTCACACTGTCACAGCTTTAACACGAGCTGTTATGGTGGGTTTTCAATTAAAAGAAAATAATATTTCTCTATTTGCTCTTATGACCCAGCTTCTATTATTTATAAATTCACCATATGAACTTTATTATGTGGGTTGTTGCTAAATAAGGAGTTTGCTGCCCCCTAGTGGCTCAAAGATTGACTAATTTTATTTTCTCATATATATATATATATATATGTATGTGTGTATATAAAGCAAAAACAGATCTCTCTATTCTCTGATCTGCCCTGAACAGCATATTGGATACTGTATAATATATGTGCTTTGTATTCACATTTGTGCTGCTGTATATTAATATTCATGGAAGAATTAATTTTATTTAAACGTAAAAATATTTTAATATTCGGTTTGTCTATTACAAATGGGTCACTGTTGGATCCTGTCCCGGCCAGTAGGGGGCAGTAGAGGAGTGTTTGAATCTCAGTTAACGTCTCCATCAGTGTGGTAATTTCAGAAACATTTTGAAATATATATACATATATTCCTTCATATTCTTTCATATATATTACTCATTTTTTATGTATTTATTTGTGTATATTTTTCCTACTTTATATATTTTTGTTGTGTCAAATGCAGGTGACAGTTGTTCAATAAATTATTATTACTGAATTACTTCTTTATATTATTACACTCCGTATATTATTACACTTCACTGCCACTTGCATATGCTTGCACTACTAGTTTTGGTAAGCTGTACTACTAGTGGATGTAGTGTCTTTGTTGTTTGTTGTTTATGTCATTTTTATTATGTTATTTTTATTATTTCTTTTACACTATTTATTTTTGTTTTGTTTTATTTTGTTTTTCTATTTTATTATCTTAATCTGTTTTACTCTGCTGCAACACTTGAACTTCCCCCATGGGGATCAATAAAGGAATATCTTATCTTAGTTTAAAAAAAGAAAAAGAAAAAGAAAAAGGAACTACAACTCATTCGTCGCGTTGATGACGTCGCCTTACAATACGAACTTCAGTGACGCAATCAAACTGCACCCGAGGCGCGCTGTTTGTAACTGAAATTAGCGGTTGTTGTTAACTTTAACTTCGTTGTATAAGTACCAAACACTGAGAAATGTTAAATAAAGTGTTGTAAATTAGACCTTCATACTCGACGAGTATTATATATGTCAGCTACTTATCTGTGTGAGTTTAAACGTGTGTAAGAAATTGCTGTTACTAATACTGGCAGGAGGAAGTTAGTTAGCCAACAAGCTAGCTAGTTAGCCAAAAGGCTAACATGATATAGTTTATAGCTAATTTACTAACCTGAACTTAATGGAGGATAACTCGTCTTGTTCGTCGATGACTGGTCTCTCTCAGGCGCCTTCCCTCCTGAAGACGTTGGAGCAGTTATCCTCCACACAGTGTCTGAAAGTAAACAGTGAGGAGCCTGCTGTTGTTGCTGTCATCGCTCTTCAGCGGTACCTGTCGGAGCAGACGGAGGGGACACAGCAGGCGGACAGCTACAGCTACGACGTGACCGTCACGGACGGAGTCTGGCGTGCCAAGTGCTTTGTTCACCCTGGTTTAAACCACCTGGTGCACACAAACACCTTGCGGACTGGGATTGACATCAGCATCGGGCAGTGCTCGTTTGTTTACAACGAGAGGAGGCTGGGACACGGTTACATCTGTATTGAAAAGCTCAGCTGTGTCGCGGAGAGGTCTGCTCTTCTGCCCCGAATAAAGGATGTGAGCTCTCTGCCCATATTGGTCAGACATGGCATGGAGAGCAGCGTGGCGCTGCGGAGTGATATTCCTCTTCAGGTGAGCCGCAAACATTACCTGCCTCTGTGGAACAACGAGGATCCAGAGGGAGACATCTGGACTTCAGGACCTCCGTCATCTGACACAGTCATTGATGGTGAGAAGATTTGATGGTTCCTCTGTTTGTTTGTTTTTATATATTACTCACTGTGATCTTGTATTTCACTGCAATATAAACGTCCTGCAGCTCTATAGAATCAGCACAATCATGACTAGAAAAAAATATATTTTGTACAAAATAACAGTTATAATGACATTAAGAAAAAAGTACCAACAAGTGTCATGAATATTGAAAAAATATTGCATCTCCACATGCTATACATATTGAACTATTTGCATTTTAACAACCTCTCCTGTCCTCTCCTCTCAGCTCTGTGTAAACAGATTTTCAGCAGAATCAGAATCATTTTTTCAAGTTTCTTTTTACAAAAAAACAGTGTATTTTTGTGCTAAAATTGTCGCAATAGCAAAGAAAATCCTGAATATGTTTTGTCTGCAATGTCCTTTTTTTCAACAGTGTCACAGATCACACTTCTTAGTAGTCTGGAGTCCTGCTATAAAAAGACATGGACGCCTCTCCCTGTCCTCGTGAGGATAATACACAAATCCAGATTACGGTATTATGGGAAGTTTGGGAGCAGGATTGATTATCCCTTCCAGGTGAGTTTGAACCAATAAACAGGATCTCACATTCATATAGTCTCCTTGTTTATCATCTCACGTTTTTCATGTTTCAGGCATACTTTGAAGTTGCGGACCAGAGCGGGACGATGTCTCTTGTGCTTTGGAACGAACTTTGCCCAGAGTTTTACCAGAGAATGAACGTCGGCAGCGTGTTGTACATCCAAGATTACAGCTTGAAGCAGAGTTATTCGAACCGCTCACACCCGCAAATGGACCATCACAGAATGAGGACCTTTAACGCTGTAGGTATGTACAGATTTATTTTGGTTTTGTCTGAAAGGGATGCTGATCCACAGCTTAAATGTAACATCTTCATATGCATTTTTCCAAGAAATCTGCCTGAACGCTCGTAACCCCGCTGCAGTTATCACGGTGATCTCCCCAAAGAGTGTCCTGCCTCAGTGGGGCCTGCCGGAGGTTTCCTACCAGTTCACCACCAGGTGATCAACTGTTTTGTTGTTTATGCAAGTAAAAAAAAGCAAACTACTGACTTCAGTCTAAAACCGCTTCATCTTATATATGTTACAGGTCAGAATTAGAAAAATTATCCAATAATTCTGCATGTGATGTCATTGGTTTGGTGACATTTGTCGGTCGTGTTGAAAGAGTCAAGAGTCGAGGGAACACCGGTAAGAAATCTTCAATCTTTTCTTAAAAAACTAAAATATTTGTCACTCTGGAGCCCATTTACCTTTGTTTTTATGTCATGATATTGAACACATTTCAAAAATAGTTGTCCCCCTTTTAGTCACTTGGACAAAAAAACGTGAAAAATAGTACTTTTACATCAGCTTTTCATTATTGATCAAGTTTCAAGTCCGGAAAAATTCTGGACGTATCGCTGGGTCCACGCAGTGGACGGGACGTCTGACCGTCCGTTCATCCTGGAGATTTATTGCCCTTCTCAACCAGAAGTCTTCAGTCGTATCTGCCCAAGTAAGTCAAACGTATCAGCTCCTTCTTAAAAAGCTCTTCTGCTCACAGGTGAGTGGGAGCATTTTCACTTCCTGTTCCTGTCCTCCACAGTGACCTACCTGGTGTGCACTCAGATGAGGGTGTGTCAGGTGGAAGGCTCGCTGCCGTACCTCACAAGCAGCTTCGAGACAGAGACGTTCATCACAGGTCTGATCATCTACACGAGGGCAATTCATCACATTCGATGATCTGTTTTGATCCTCATCTGTCTCCACAACAGGCTACCACAAAGGGCAGCCGTATGTGAGCGACCCCAGAGTGAAGAGCTTCATCCAGTGGACCAAAACTCTGAAGGATAACGTTGTCCTGCAACAGACTTCTGTTGGTGGACACTACTGCTACCCCCGCCCCCCACAGAAATACACACAGTCAATGGTAGATTCATCAGGTGAGGGGCAACACAGCATGGTTTAGATATGCATTTTAAAAGGTTCCTCTGGTGTAATAAAAGGAGAAAAATGTGCCAGAGTCAAAAAGATAGATAGATAGATAGATAGATAGATAGATATACAGTTTTATCTCAGAATGCACTGATTAAAAAGTCCAGTTTTAAATGTTCTTATAATTTTCGGGTCTGAAATGATGAACTCCAATTGAGAACTGAACCTTAATGAAATTCAATCAGTTCTCCTGTGGGTTCAAAATCTGGGTCAGCATTTTTACTGCAGCTCTGCAACAAGATACAGCGCGGTGCACGGTCCAGATAAATCCTTCTCACTGTACACCTGCTCCGTCTGTATCCGGTTGCATGAAGTCAAACATTTTATTTTTGAATTTCCGAAAGCAGTTGGGCCTGAAAAGTAGAGTATCCTGCATCCTAAAGACTTCAGTGTTTGTGTTATTCTAAAACCTTCAGCTCAGGCTCCTCTGGTTGCTGCTGCTGACCTGAAGAAGGAGCTGGAGGCCATGCAGTACAGAGAACACAAAAGACTCGCAATTCAGGGACAAATCACGGCAGTGCGGTACCTGAGACGCCCAAAGACCACAGAGGCTGAAGAAACGGGAGAGAAAGAAGTAACAAATATCATCACTAAGCATCTCTCCAAGAGTGGTGACCATTAAAATAACTCGGCTGATTTCCTGCAGGCGCCAAATGTTTCTCCTGATGCCGGAGCAGACGACCCTCCGTCACCAGCCGAGCCGACTTTATCTGCCAGCGTTACGTCTGAGAAAACCTCAGCAAGTAGAAGGAAAAGAAGGTAGGATTTGATCCAGGAATTAAATACAGTATAGGAGCACAGAATTCATTAATAAAATCAACTTGTTTTTCCAGAACAGCCTCACAGTCCCCCTTGGATCATGGTAGTGTGTCAGCAAAAAGGTACTGAAGAGCCAGCAGGGAATGAAGTCCTGTCAGGTACCTGTTTCCTGTTTCAGCTGCTGAGCTCATTTGTTTTTGCTCCTCCAGGAGACATGAAGACGCGGAGAAGGAGCTGGAAGAGGAAGAGGAAGGAGGCGCTCAGGATGAGCAGCTGCACAATCCAAACCAAGGTGTGTTACTGGCAGCTGTGTAGGAGAAAAAAAAAATCACAATTAAAATAATTTTGGACAATTTTAAGATCACAATTATGTAATGTGGTGACTTTTTAAACAATGCATAAAAAACATGTCATTTTAAAAATATAATCCAATTGAAAAACAAATTTAAAAAATAATAAACGTCATTGTATTTATATTTAGATAAATCTTTTTTTAAAAGTTAGATCACAATTAATAAGATCAACTAGGCTCACAGTTTGTTATAACATAAACTACTTAACAAATATTCAATATGGACTCAATATAATGAGAAATTTTTTTTCAGAAAACTCAAAAAACTGAACCTAAAAAAAAAAAAAAAAATTTTAGGATGATGATGAATATATAGTAAAAAATAGTAAATAGCTATAATTTAGATAAAAAAATATAAGATCAAATATGTTGTAGTGCACTGACACCACCTCCTGAAAACGTCTAAACTATATTAACGTATTTAAGTCAGAAACTCAGAGACAAATCGAGAACATCATGAAGCAGAAAGCAGCTTTTGAAAGTAACATTTAACGAACCGCCCGGCCCTAGTTACCGTAGCTGTGGCTCTTCTTCTGTAAACTTCTTTTTCGTTTGTTTCCACCAGACTCTGACGTCACTTCTTGGGAGAGCAGCGGTTGGCTGAAGCAGAAACAGGAAGTGTCTGAGCATCTTGGCTGGGGCGGCCCGTACGAGGACAGCGCGGCTCTGAGGTTCACGTTCGACGACAAGGACGCCATCCTGCAGCGGAACAACCTGCAGCCAAACCGCTGGACGCCGGAGCAGAACGCCGACTCCCTCCCGCCTGTGGTCTGTCCAGGATACTACCGAGTCACAATATTAGGTAGTTAGTTTTATTTATCATCTGATGCATTAGAGGCTAAATTCAGCCTCGAGCTGTGGGCGACTATTTCCTGACACATCATTCTGTCTGAATTATTTAAAGGATTTAGGCCAATGTTCTCTCTTTTTTATGAATGGTTCTTTCAAGTACACAGATTTCTGTCTAATTCAGTTAGTCCTGAATAAGTGCAGCTGACTGACCTTTATTTCTTTACTGTATTACGTCATCAGTGAGTCACTCTGAGGCTGAGACCTGCTGTAAGCGGAAACCAGACATGACTGAGTCAAATTTACAAAAAATAAACAAATTAATTACATTTTTAACCCTCTGAAGCCAAAGCCGTGAAAGGAAAAATATTGGTTCTCCACATGCTATATGTACTGAACAATTTGCATTTTTACAACATCTCCTGTCCTCTCCTCTCAGCTCTGTGTAAACAGATTTTCAGTGAATATTTGTCACGTGACCGTTCGTCATTTTTTAATGATACATTTTTAGCGGTTTTGTTACTTATTTAGAACAGAAAACGATGATCTGTGTGGATGATAATGCCTGTTTTTACAGGTTCTCTCTTCCAAAATCTGTGTTTGTTTGAAAACATGCTTTTCAAACCAAACGCCTGCGGGTTGGTGGGTTCAGAAAGATAATCTGCATTTGTTTTGGAAGTGAGTTAAAGAAAGATGCAACTTATTGCGTCTTTCTCTGTGCTTATCCTGCTGCAGTATCAGCCATAAACCATCAAAAATAGAATTCTTTAAAGAAATATCCTTTAAACTGAGTAATTAAAAAAAGAAATACTCACTGGGAAAATGTAAACATGTCGTCCAATGCGTGCTGTAGATCCCCTCAGGCTCTGAAAATAACCACAGAATAGAGTTAATATAGAAATCTTTCATATAGAATCAGCTTTCATAAACTGAGATTGATTCATGATCTTTTGCTGCTTAAAAAATGACTTTTTAATCTTCTTTTTTACAGGCATGAACAAACAGATCGCCGTCGATGCCGCTTATTTTCCTGTTGTGAGGTCAGACGATCCGCGGGCCGTCGGTCTGCCTCAGGATCCCCACGGCAACACGATGCTGTCCTGCCTGTCGTCAGGCTTCCTCTGTCCGCTCGGCGGCTCAGCGGCTCCTGAGCCAGGTAGCCACCACGCTGTGCACATCTCTCATCACTATTACATGTCACATCATATTCAGAATCAACGCTCTTCTTGCAGAGGAGGTGGTGGCGACCGCCGCGGAGCTGGAGGACATGCACGTCGTCTGCATCCTGGATATTTGCCATCTGGGTGGAGAGAAGGTGGAGGTCCTGATCAACAAGGTGTACAGAGTGACAGAAGTTTCTCTCGACTAGGAGGTACAGGAGCTTTGTAGATATCTTTAATCATGCCATTAGAAAGATATTTTGGTTAGAAAGAGCAAAGGTTTTTGGAGCAAAACCATCTGTTATTTATTTAAATTTGCTGATCACCTGAATGAAATGTCTTGCTTGAAAAATGTTAATTAAAATACTGGAATACATAGAACTGTGTGTTTTATTCAAGCTGAAACCTCCGGCACGAGGCAGTGAAGCTTATGAGGAAGTGCCAAAAACTGCAGTTCCTCGACTAACCACTAGGGGCAGACTGCAGAAGGGAGCAAATTAGATTGACCCTCATGTAAAAATGTCCAACTTCACGGTATAAAAACACTTATTTACAGCCTGGTTCAAAAAACGGCTCTACTCTCAAAGTAAAGGTCCCTCCATGACAACTCTTTTTATATCTCACTAGTTTAATTTTTTAAAATTCTGCTGTGCGTCACTATCCGTTAGCCGCCGCTAGCTGCTGCTAGCTTGGCCCCTCCGCTTAGCTAATGACTCAGCTAAATCGAGGCATTGAACTCGATCCGTCCGTTCTGCTTGGTGCTGGCGTCGTTCGGATGTTTTATGCTAACATTGGATTAATAAAAAATCTTGCTGTGCTGGTGATTGCTCTAACAGACCGTCAAAGAAGTCTGTGTTAGTTTTTTTGGTGAGTAAAATTCTGTAATTATATTATTTATATGTTCGTACTAATTATCTGGTATAGCGGTCCACACGTAGCTCTTTAATTAAAGAGGGGCGGCAACTCAGAGCGGCATGTAGCATCCACGTAGCATCGTTAGCATCAGAGTAGCATGTAGCCTAGCTCCTTAGCCTCAGCTAGCTCGCTAGGTGGCCGTGTTTTAGTCCATGAGCCGCCTCAGCTTCAGCTCTCTGCCTATCCGGGGACTCTCAGCCTGACTTCCTGATGAAAATCCGGACACACAGATGAAAAACATCAATAACTCTCTGTGGAAACAGTTTGCTCAGAATAGCCATACATATGTTTAAAAATATTTATTTTCAAATATTTCACAATATCCAGGTTGATTTATAAATAATTCAATATAACATAATTAATATCAAGATATTTTAGAATGTAAACTTAATTTGTTAATTTCTTTTAAAACAATATTAACGATATTTTTAAAGCTTATTTTGATGGTAAATACAGAAAGAAAACAAGCCATACAAGTGACTGTGCAACACCAACTTGAAACGCAAAAAAAAAATCCTCACCTCCTCTAATAAGACACTTCATTATCTGTTACAAAATTACTTTAATTTTAAAATCATGTAACATACATATGTAATCTATTAGACATATAAAATAAACAACTATATATAGTCTAAACTTTTTTTTTTACATTCTATTATACAATATATTCATGTTTGTTTCTGCACTGAAACGGCAGAAATGGCTGTGCACCAGGTTTGTTTTGTTCTGGCTAATCTTACACAGAAAGCATCGATCCGACTGCACACACTTACATTTAAGGTGTCAGTCACTATTTTACAAATCAGAAAAAAATACAGGTTAACTGTGATTCAAATCACATGCCTTCAAAAACAATGACACTCGATGAAAAAAACGCATGAAGAAGAAAAGCACTCTGAAAAGTCGAAAAGGGGGGAAAATGTGCAGCAACAAGAGAAACGGTACCAACAGAGCAGATGGATTATTTACAAGATTGTCTGTGAAGCAAAAAAAAACTCATCCAAACATGGCGGAGGGTGATTTGTCAAATGCAAAATAATTTAGGGTTCAGCCCACATCTGGAGCAACAAGCTAAATGAGCAGAATCGTCCTTTACAAGGCGAATCACAGCAGGAGAACCGTTCCAATCTGACGAGTTTACAGTCTCGATTGTCTCAAAGGGTGAAGATTATACATTTTCCAAAAACGTATATTATCTTTCAGGGATTAAAATAAAACAGAGAAATAAAAAAAAAAAGTAAAAGATAGTCATCTATGGCACCTCTGAGTTGCTGGCTGAGCTGAACTTCTACGTGCTGCTGCTAAACCACATGTGGATGTATGGAAACATAAACTCCTCCCGCCTAAAGAATAGGTTGTCATGACGATGTACAATTGCACTTTTTCCTAAAAGCTAAACAACTGAAACCCATTGAACTGAAAACAAAATGAGTGTGACTTTCCGCAGGTTAACTTCAGTCATTTTTGGCTGATTTACGTTTAAAGCCCCCTGATCCTTTAAAGTGTCTGAAACAAAGTATGGAAGCCAATTCCTGCCAGAGTGATGAAAATAAAGTAAAGTATCTCAACATAATAACTCAATATAGCAAAATAATGACATTTATCTCAAAATAGTTAAGTTTTGAGAAAGTTTCTTGTCAATTTTTACATTGAATTCACTGAATTCAAGACAGTTAAGCAAAAAGAAAAAAAAAATCTATATTCTCTCATATTAATTTACAGATTTCAACTTTTATTTCGCGGTTAATATTAATAGTAAAAGTAATTAATTTCTTTTCATGGCATTTGTACTTAATGTAGAAAAAGAAAGAAGAAAATTCTTGTAAAATAAAACAGTCATTTTTGGGGGAATTTCCCTTTTTTTTTTTACAGTGCAGGAGAGACGACCTGCTTGTTTCTGTAACAATGTTGAGTGACTGAATTAGTTAATAATTTACAGAATAAACGACACGTTTCTCAGGCTCGGTGGCCGTCGTCAGAACCGATTTGATTGGCCAAAGCGTCCAGACGGAGGTGCCTTAGCCAAACTTTAGCCCCGCCCACAACATTTTTCTGCAGGAAGGTCTGAGTCTCCTAAAGTCTCACTGAGTCTCACATTCTGACCAGAATCGTGAGTCTGACGTCGTCAGGTTAGAGGCGCCTTCAAACCGCCTTTAAATGTGGTTTGGATCTGATTTTTAAAAGTTGCAGTTCATGTGTTTTTTTGTCTCCTGGATGCCAAAAACCCAAACTAAGGCTGGCAGTCTGAGTCATTATTTAGAGAACGTTTCAGGATCTTTTCTTTAGTTTCATCACTTTTTCTTCTATATTTTTTGCTTCGACTGGCAGAAATTGACTTCCGTACATAGATTTAATCTTTTTTTATATAATCACTATGTATATCCACTGCTTTGTTTCCATATCTTGGGGGAAAACTGCCACTCTGAACCACATTCTCACTGATACCTTTTTTAAAAAGATACTGCTGATATCGACGGTTTGGAGGAATGTTCGGACATTTTCATTAAAAAAATACTTCCATATAATTTACACGGTACAATGAGTTATTATACACCTCTATATACATCGTACATCTGTTGTGAAACATTTAAAACAGTATAAATTAACATTCTTCTTTTTCAAATTGACATTGCACATAGGAAAGTGTAGGTCAGCGCTGAGCGTGCAGCTGAGACTGAAGCATGAAGGGCTGCTCCAGGGAAGATTGTATTTCCTATTTAATCCAGGAACAAACTTAAAGATTTGTATACTTCCAGGATATTAGAATAATGTAAAATGTTTGTTATCACTGCAGCTGTACACAACAATGCATCAGAGGTTTTTTTCAGGGGAAATTAAAACAAATGTTCTAGTTTTTCATGCAGGAAGCAGCGTGTTGTTCACTTGTAAATGAGCTCATTTGGTCACAATAAGAGCAAACATTTAGTGATAAACCAAGAATAAATGGGAATGCAGAGTAAACGGTAATACTGAACCTCTCCCAAGTCATTCCTCACTGTTCCAAGACATTTAAATCCTCTGCAGCACTTTGAGACCAGCGTTGACCTTTCAACGTCTACATGAACACATAAAATCTATTAGAAAACTAGTTTTTTATTCCCATTTTTTCTCTGTGTGTAATAAATAAACTTTAGGTTGTTCGGGGGTTCAGTAAATATTTAAATGTTATTGTTACAGAAAGGGTTCAAACAGACTCCCAAGGTTGCGAAAAGCATCCAATATATATTTGTAATACATCCGTTACAAATCTAGATGTCATTTGTTTAAATCTGATGCGGAAAACAATAAATTATGACCTATGAAAATATAACTTTGTATTCCAAACGGACCTGAGCTGGATTTTTAAAGCCGTAATCAGACAACAACCATCGAAGCGCTCCGTGGACGCTCCACGGGTAAAGGCACAAAGGATTCCCCCTCCGGACGCTTGTTCAGGGACTGCAGAGCTCAGCAGGACGGCGTCCACACTTCAGTCCCAGATTGAGGCTTTAAAAATCTAGATAGACCTTTTTTTATAATTGGAGAATCTTCCACCACCTTCTCACAGTGAAGTCCTCTCTGGTGACTCACCATGAACATGCAGGTTAATCGTTCCCATTGGTCTCCAAAAAATAACATTCCCACACAACCAAACTGCATCTAAACGTAGTGCCGAGGGAACCGTCTGTATTTTATCCCAGTTAACAGTTTTAAACACACACTTAATAATGTGGAAGAAAATAACTCGACTTGCAAGTTAGGAGCGTTAAATCATTTATCTCATGTATGTAATTTAAATTATCCCTCTGAACCCCAACAGGCTGTTTCGGAGCATTTTTTGCTCTTTTTTTTTTCATTTTACTCACTGTGGCCTTGAATTTCAATGCAATATATAAAATATAAAAGTCCTGCACTCCTGTAGAATCAGCACAAGCATGGCTCGGAGTATGACTTTTAGAATAAGGTGATTCTGACAGAAATATCACAATTTTACACTTTGTTTTGGGAACTTTTTTCTAACTTTTGTAGGCTCTGATTGTCTGAAAGTTCCTCCTACGATATCCTGTGTATTTTGGGGCAATTTTCTTCAAGAAAACATGAGGTTCAGAGTATGCTCAATAAGTTACCTCATGAATGTCACTTAAATTAAGTTTACTTTTTGTTTCACACGCTACACAAACTGTTCTCATCCATCCCACCTCCTCCCTTGTGGAATCTGATTATAAACTTATTTGTGATTCTTCAAAAACACTTTATTTTGGATGCAGTTTGGTGGAATGGGAATGTCCTTTTTTAGGAGGCCCGGTGTTTGTTTTGGGGATTTCTGACGTCACGTTCCCATGAACACGGATCCCTTTCTGAGAGGAACCGCTGTGATGGCTGTGTGTCACTGGGGACGGGAGTCGAGCTGGAGGTGGTGAAGCCATTGTTAGTGAGGAAAAAAGCATCATGGGTAAAAATAAATACTCTTTTTGGGTCGGGGGGGCGGTACCAAAGTGCAAACAGACACTTAGAAGGAAACTCTCTGTACAGTGTCTCCTCGAGAGCTTTGATAATCCACTTGTTCCAGCAGTTTGAGTGTGACGGGGGCCGGACGCCGAGGGCCCAGCACGCCGACTCTCCTCGGACCCTGCGGGTGGCGTCGGGTCAGCGCGGCGTCTGCTCGCGGCGTTCACTCCAGTGATGTACAGACAGGCGGCTTCACATCAACAGTAAGGTCACTAGAAGCAGTTTTCCACTTTCAGGCATTTCCACTGAAGAACTTGACGTCAAGTTTGACTTCCGAATGCCACAACGTGCCGCCGCCTACAGGGCGGCGACGCGGCGGGAGATCTCGGCGCTCTAACACGGTCCACAGCGCTACCGAGTCAGCATATTCCGGAAGTCTGAAACACTGCCAGTCTGGTTTTGGGAATGTTGGTATTGCCTTTGTTGCTGCTGCGCCTGTTGCTGCTGCGCTTGCGGCAGCTGCTGCGTCTGCTGCTGCTGCTGGATGTATCCCACGGCGCTCTGCTGAGGGACGTTAGTGGTGTGTAAGAATGCTGGAGTAGATCCACCGTGGACAAGTCCTTGAGCCATCTGTGGACACAACAGAGAAGATGAATGTGTGTTGCATGCAGTGTGCACATGACTGGACCGTGAACTTTGACCCTCTTGCACAGATACGGATCACAGTCCACTGTTAACAAGCTGTCAACGAGGAATAACTGAGGGAATAGTTTCCTTGAAGCGGCACGCTAGGATTTTCTCAAGAATTTTGGCATTTGTATTCAACAGTAAAACTGGACGATATGAGCTGCAATAAGAGGCTTTTTATCCTTCTTAAGTTAAAAAGAAATAAGTACTTATTGCATGGATAGAGGAAAAAAAAAAACAGCCTTTACTTCCAGGTGAGAAAGGATCTGCAGCTGAATAACAACATACAGTTTAATACGTAAAATAAAGAAAAGTCACTGTGCAGAATACATGCAGGTTTTTCTTGTCTTTTCATGTGTTTTATGTGAAGAATTGTAAGAGTATTTGAGTATTTTTTGTGTTTTGTGATGATTTCAAACTAAAAATGTTATTGGTACAATAATTTTTAGAGTGCTCTTCTTTTCCCTAATGTGCAATTTGGGGCAAAAATACAGGAAATTCCTCCAAGAGCTCCTAAATGAACAGTTATTGCCACAAACACAGGCAGCAAAACTCAATCCTTTCACCTTTTATTGTAAACTGTTGATACTTTTTTTAATATTTTTTAATACCCTTTTATATTTCTAGTTTAAACTGCTTGTTTACTTTTTTTTCTGCTGCTGTCATACTGGCAATGTGCTCGTTGTGGGACGAATAAAGGAAATCTTATCTGATTCTATCTCATCATTTGACTTTAACATGCAGAATAACGTCATGTTTGCAGAGTCCTACAGCCTCGATGACTTTCACAAAATTATTTCAGAGACTAAAGCATCTCCGATCTCCGCTGCGACTCAAAGTGTCACTTTCTAAATAAACTGATTCAATATTCTGTTTGGTGTGTTCAGGGATTTAAGTAAGCTACTTATGAACCGTGTTTTTCACTATTTATCTCCCGTCGGTTTGTTAACAGCTGGTGACTCGTGTCGGCTCTTGAAAATAATTAATCTGAACCAATGAATTTCAGATTACATCACAGCTTCGCCACAAAGCCTCGGTTTTAAAACTCAAATCTCTAACAGCCTGTGAGAATTACACTGTAGCTTGTTGCTGTGGTAACTAAGGATTCAGACGCAGCGTACTGCCTGAAATTATAATAAACGAGTAAATATAAAGTCGTGCGTAATTGCACGGAGCAGGATTATGTAACAAGCAAACACATAACACATGTAGTTAAAGCAGCATTGTGTAGGACTCAGGGGGATCAAATAATGAATATAATATCATTCTGTTTTCACCTGAAACTGAGAATCTGAGAGAAATGCAGAAAGAGGAGTGAGATACAGTGTTTGAGGCACATGAAGCTGACTTCCATGTATAAAATTCACTGGAATAAACACACAGGAGTAATAAAGGGTTTCATCGTACGGCTCTTCATTTCTTTCCAAATGTTATTTGAGCAAATTAATCAAATTCTAATGGTGAAACGAGTCTTCGACGGTTTTTGGCACTCAGAAACTTTTTACATTTTACTCATTGTGGCCTTTTATTTACTGTTGCGCAGAATAACAAAGTTATAATGACACAAATCATAAAAAGATTCTCCGATAAATCAAAAAGAAAATTGGAATAAATTGCTATTTATATATTCAGCACTTTTCCAATCGCCATTGAATATAGGAAAATGTATTTCTGTTTTCATTTTTACAACCTACTTCTCCTGTCCTCTCCTCTCAGCTCTGTGTAAACAGATTTTCAGTGAATATTTGTCACGTGACCGTTGGTCTCAGCAGAATCAATCATGGCTTCACAGAGTCTCTGAGGAGCAGAATTTAATGTTTTTAACAGGATCTAGTTATTACAAACTGATTATTTTTGGAGACGTTTTAAATGCGACACGTAGAATAAAGTGATTTTAACTGAAATATCGTAATCTTAAGCTTTGTTTTTGTTACTTTTTCTAATGGTATTTTTTCAAATAATGCTTGTTTTTACAGTTTCTTTCGATGATGAACGGTGTGTTTTCGGCGATATTTTACTGAAAGTGTACATTGTGGGGTTCTGGGTCCAGTGGTGCTGTAATTCCACCGTTTATGAAGTCTGCCATGTTTCACCATCTTGTTTCTACAGTAATCCTGAATGGACAAACAACACTGGCTCGTAAACGTACGCTCCCCTCTCCCTTGCTGCATGCACGTCGTACCTGAAAGAACTGCTGCGGCTGCTGCAGCTGCAGAGAGTGCTGCGACGCCTGGGGCTGGGTGTGGTAGGCTGACTGGGACTGGTTTGTGATGAAGTTGTTGTGTGGGAGAACGATCGGCGACGTGAAGACCGGCGAGGGCACGAGGACGGCGTTGCAGTTGACCTGTTGCATGGAGAACGACGGAGCGATGATCTGCTGCTCCAAGGTGTATCTGTTGGGAGGGCAGAGCGAAGAACTTAGGCGCAATATGAAATAGCATCACGCGCACGGACAGGTGTGTGTGTGTGTGTGCAGTGAAGTTGAACGGTTCTCACATGGTTTGAGAGATGCCCATGTTGCACTGGGAAGGCTGCGAGGTGACACTGCTAGTGGGAACCAGCGTCTGCATCGGCTGGTTGAGGAGCATGCTGCAGGAATAAAATGTGTTAGTGCAAGAACTCAATCTGAACTTTACCTACATCAAAAGAAGCTCAAAGCAAAGTATTTTTCACACAAAAAAACATGCTTCCAAAAAAGATGTTGTCTAAAATGTAAATAAAACAGAATGTGATGATTAGTTTACGTAACTTTTTGGAAATTTGGGTTGCAAAACACATTAGTTCATTTAATTTTAGCCTGTTTTTGCGAGCCAAAAATATCTCAATTCACATCACATTAATATGAATTAAGGAGGCATCTTGCTACCCAAGATATTGTTATTAATATCTGATAACTTCGTGTCCTCCTCCCCTGCTCCACCCTCTCGTCCAAATATATTTCCAGCTCCAACAAAACCAAGATGGTGACGGACAAAATGCAAAAAACCCAAGGATTGAAAACAGCGTCCACTGTTTCATTTCAGAGACGTCGTCTCTCACCGTAGCTGTCCGTCTTGGCTGAACTCGCTGTCTGTGTGTCTTTGGTTTGCGTCCTGCAGAGACCTGGTGTTGGTCTGGGAGAACATCATGGGGTTGCTGTAGAAGGGCATCGTCACGCTCGTGTTCGTCTGCACGGGAACGCTCACCTGCCCGCTGCGTGCGATCCTCTGCTGCACACGAGAAGAAAAAGCAACACGCAGCATGTAAGAACTCAGGAATTAGAGTTTCCACACAGCTGTTGTTTGCACAGTTTTCCTCACAGCTTCAGCTCTGTACCTGCGTTGACGGCGAGCTGTTCTCTCTCAGGAGTGAGTGAGGGGACGAGCTGTGGGGTCCTCCACAGGACGGGGGTTTAGGGTGGCCGGAGAGTTGCCTGATCACCCCTGACTGGCTCTGCTGCTGCTGCTGCTGCTGCTGCTGTGTTTGCTGGGTCTGGCCAAAGTCATTGTGGATAGGCTGCTGTAACAACATCTTACACACACATACACAGACAATATTAATCTATCCTTCCTTAAAATGAAAAAACTTTTTATCTCCAAAACGATCTTTCTGTAATATTCTTGTCACAGCTGTATGCCTGTTTGTATTCCTTCACACTACTAATGTTATTAACTGTGACTAAATATGTTCATCAATGGCCTTTTTTTCTTCATCACCGAGATGAGCGTGATGAGACGGCGCCGACGTCAAACACAGCGGTGAAGACATCAGCGTGTAATATTATTGACGTAAAACTACGAGATTAAAATGTAGTTCAGAACGGAAAAGAATGAACTTTATTGTCCAGCCGAGGCAGGAAAATTGTTTTTATAAACACACAACGTGTCCTTGATAAATAATGTGATGAAAAGTTAAAGACTGGGGCTCTTTTTAAGACGACAGGACTCGATGTTTTCCTGGAATAAATACGACCCGACCCGCGGATAAGATCAGATATTACATTCAAATCTTCAAATTCAAACATGAGTTGTTTTGTTTGTTGTACAGTTGTTTTTGGATAGTTTGTTTTTAGATATTTTAATATGCTTTTCAATATTTTGTGTGGTGTTTTGCTGTCTATCTCTCTATCTGTTTTGGTTTTATCGAAGCTGCCAGGATTACTTTGACGCCCCAGAGTGGCTTAAACTTCTGACGGAGATAACTGCAAATTCAAAATATGATTGCCAGGTTAAATAATGAACAGACTAACATGTCAGAAATATTTAAGGTGTTACACCTTAGAGGGTCACTGTTAGAAAAGATGTGTATATTTATTTATGTAGGTGATTATTATGTGTTTACAGGTCTGTTTATTTTATTATTAAGAACTATTGATGTGCTGAGGGAGTGTGAGGCTGCCTTTTATGTAATTTTTTGTTTTTGTGGGTTATTGTTTTTTCTATATTTTTTGATTATTGTATGTATATCATAACTGTGTCATCTGTTGTTTTTGGAATAAGTTATTATGTTCAGATAAATTAAAATGGCAACAGGAAAAAATTACATGATGACCAAAAAGGACTAAAATGTCAATAGTTTTCATTGACTAAAACTCAAATAGTTATGGTTTTATTTGACAAAGATTATAATAAAATGCCCAGACTTTACTAAAAAACATTTTGACAGCATGGTGACCTGTGTTTTGGGGTCATATAATGTTCCTGTGGCTGAACTATCGGAGCTGGCCTCTTGGTGGAGCCATTTCACCATTACTGTGTTAGGTTAGGTCATGTAAATAATGTTGACTTTTAACAGCTGATACAGAAATGCCTATTTTATTTTAACGTCTAGATTGAAGTCTTTGTGCTAAATTTGCTGCCTAATGACACGGGTAGTTGTGTTTTTTTTATCCTGATCTTTGTGTGAGTGTTACCTGGAGATTAGCGAGGTGAAGCTTCTCCTTGATGTCGTGCAGCTCCTGCTGCTGCGTCTTAATGTCAGCCTGCAGAATGCGCGTCCTCTCCTCCAGCTGCTCCTTCAGCTGGTTCATTACACAGAGCTGAGGCTCCTGCAGCTGATACATGGGCGACTGCTGCTGCTGCTGCTGCTGCTGTGTTTGCTGTTGCTGCAGAAACATTATCCGAAAAAAACAGACATGAGAAAAAACAGGCAGTTTTCTTTTTCACTTCTGTTCTGTAGCATAAAGGGAGATAATCAGTTAGCATGAGTCATTTTTTATCCATTTTTTGTGTGAAATTAGTCAAAACAATTATAAGAATAAGTGATTTCTTTAGGAGAAATACAAGCGATATGTGGAAAGCTACAATAAAAACACATTTCAGATATAATCTTGATGCTTATTTCTTTTATTCTTCTCGTCTTTTTCACTTGGTTTTATAACACAATCTTATAACTGGGTCTGTAGGCACTGGAGACACAAGCAACAGATGAAATAAACACGTACAGCAGCAACAGTCATAACAATAAGATATTGTACACAAACAGAGGAGAGGAAGGCAACAGGCAGGAGGAGAAGTCTAAACACTAACCATGGCGGAGTGCTTGCTGCAGGTGGGAGAAAGGGGGAGGCTCAGTTGGGGAACGAGGTCAAAGGAATTCTGTCTTTGCGTCAAATTCTACGGGGAGAACCACAAAGATTCACAATTCAACACAATTCGTGACACGACATTGTGTCAGCTTTGTGCGTCTTATCTCAGACGGAGACACGTAAACACGGCACACTGACCTTTGAACTGCTCGGTTGGAGTCTGGTGGACGTCTTCTCCGCCCCGATGGAAGCAGGCTGCCATGACGGCGTGCAGGCCTCGGTGTAGGAGTTCGCTGCTGCAGAGGAGAGACAGGTCATCTCTGAACACACTTTGATCACAGTAGATATCTTCCTTTAGATGAGTAGGACTGCTCAGATGCATTCAAAGTCATTTAACAAGTGGGAAACAGTCTTTCCTACATCCAGTAACCTGTCAATCACTCCCCCGGCAGTGCTGTGCTGCTCAGCGCAACAACAACACTGAATCGATTATTTTGTTGATGTTCAATAATCTCTTTCATTCAGCAGGAAGGCAGAAAGAAACAGTTCTGTTCTTCTGCTCTTTACAATATTTAATATAAACCTTTTCAGTTATTTTGGAAGTAAAGTACAGTGATATTTACCTTGTGTAAGTGTTGCATGATTTACTAAATGCAGTGATTGTGCACATGTAAAACAAACTACAAGAGACTGAAATTGTTGCAATGAATATCCCCTGAAAACTTCGCTCCTACTGGCTTCCCGTGTGTGACAGGACAGGATTTACAGTCCTGCAACGTGTTTACAAAGACCTGAACGGTCTCAGACCCAGATACATCTCAGAGTTACTTGTTCGTTACATGCATGCCGACCCGTTAGGTCAGTGTGTCAAACTGATCCATGAACGGACAAAAGCTGCTGCAGGTTTTTTGCTCAAAGCTAGCAGGAGCACACCTGAAACATAAATCAACTGAGTGAAAGCCGTTGAGGTGATTGAATGAGTCAGGTATGCTCTGCAGCCACATCGGCCCTCCATGGATCAGTTTGACAGCCCTGCCCGAGGTCGTCTGGGACAGGTTCCCCCAGTGTTCAAACTGAGCAACATGAAGCTGCATTTAGTTTCTGTCTCCTCACCTGTGGACGAGCTCCCTGAATACCTGAAGTCTGCTGAGACGGTTAACTTCAGCTTTCTCATAAATACAATTAAAATCTATCCTTTTAATTGCTAGTTTCAGTTGTTTTTATAATCTAAACACACTTTTACTGTCCTAATATTATACTTTAAATCTGCTTTTGATGCAGCTTCTAATGCTTTTCACGCCTTTTTAATGTCAGTTGTATTTTTCATGATTTTTAAGCCTTTGTATGGCGCTTTGAATGACCTTGTGCATGAATGGTGCTATACAAATAAAATTTCCTTGCCTTGGTAGAGATTATTCGGTCAGAACAGCAGAGAGGAGGCGGTTACAGTCTCTCAAACACACAGTGTCAGTGTTTGTGTAACATGAGGTGATGCTTTTAGTTTTAGCTGCTGATTACTGACGTACAGTAACAGTGTAGCTGCGTCTGACTGACTGTTACTGTAGACAAACTATTGCAGGGAAGGCTCAGCACTAACTGGTTAGCATGCTAATTATTTCAGTAGATATCTTTGCAACAAAACCTGTCACATCTTCGTCGTCTTAAACTTAAAATGTTGCCATATTTTATCAGCATTAACAGTAATCAGGCTCTGTTGGAGCAGACGGACAATAAAGTCTCAAACATGATTTTAATAAAGTGTTTGCTTCCTTTTGCATAAAATAATGGCATTTTTTTCAGGGTTTTCAGAAAACACAGAAAACTGAACCAAATTTTGAATATATGAACATTTTTGTCAAAAATAACATGCCATTATATAATTATTTGATTATAATATATTTTTTTTATCTTTAATTTTTTGTGTATGTGTGTGATGATGTCTGTATCTATGTATATATAAATGAGACTGGGAGGGAAGAAATAAGATGTTAAATGTATCATTTGCTATGTTATATGTTAACTTGACAAAATTCAATAAACATAATGTTAAAAAAAATAAATTAATATGCCATAATGTTACACATGTTTAGAAGATGGCTTGTCAGTTCCTGCTGGGCAGAGCAACGACTTATGAAATGGTTTCATAACAGTGCTGCTGATTCACTGGCCCCTGATTGGACACCTCATTCTGCCTCTGACTTAAACCCACAAACTGTGATGCATTCAGCGGATGTTTTTTCATCGAGCCAACGCAAAGTGAAAAACAATCTACGAGCTGTTTCCTGACAGATACAGTTTTGTGAATGTCTTTGAAAATAGTGAGAGTGTATAATATGTGGGAAGCAGCAGCAGCAGCAGCAGCAGCTGTAATGAGTCTGCCACATGCAGATGTAAGTGAAGTGTTTCAGTGCATTAGACGGTGGGTGGAAGGGCCGCTGAAGGCAGAGAGACTGGAGGCTCAAACAAACAGGGCACGCTAAAGAAAGCCTTGGAAACATTTCATCATAGATGCACCGTCACCCACATATAATAAGGTAGGAGTTTTACTGACTTCTGGTCTGCTTAGTTACAGAAGTTCTTTTTACATCTTAGCACAAAAACCTCTCAGATCAGAGTGAGATTTCTCTTTGAAGCAACTTATTCTAATTCTACCAATACATGTTTACTGATGCTGCAGAGGTCATAATATTTGTGGTAGATTTGTTCCAATATCAGTATCGGAAATTGCTCCAATACTGCTGAAAATGCTGGCATCGGTATCGGCAACCACTGATACCACGTAAATTACTAAATTAGTCATTTATTTACTGGTTAGCTCTGTTAAACTCTGGCACTGTTCTTCTTCGCCGCTCTTAAAACAGTAGCGCTGTGCTGCAACCTGCTGTTTTAGAGGGATGAGGAGGACTTGATCACACACACATATGTGTCAGAGCCGGTTGAAACGAAGCTTGGAGCTAAGCTAACTAGCACGATCATGTCAGCGTTGTGGCAAAAAAAATTTCATAAATAAATGGCTTGAATTTGCTGTATTTGTTCATGTTTTAAAGGGTTTAACCTGACCTTACCACAGTGATAATCATATCACAGTCATGCAGGCGTAGCATAATGTTTTTTTAATAACACACTGGTGCCGGATCGAAAAAATGGTATCAGAACATCTCTACTTTGTTGCCTTGCAAAGTCTCTGAATCCATCACTTTTCTCAGCATTGTTTCAGCTAAAGCTACAGGCATATAGGAGCAGGATTGACCTGCTGCTGAGTGACTGAGCACCACAGGGAGCAGAGGATGACTCACATGCAGAGTCCGACATGGCTGTGTGGGAGGACTTCCGGGAGCTGTGGGAGGATACAGAACGTGCACCGCTGTCTCGGTCCCGCGGAGGGTCCAGCGTGGAGCAGATGTCCAGATACAGCTCCTGAGCCTGGAACACAGAGCGCTGAGGGTCAGATCTGAAGCTGGAATACAGTCTGACCTTGGAAATGTCACATGCTCTTCTGTGCAAAACTAACCTTCACTGAAGAGGGAGCGATCTCAGGCGGAGACAGCTCTTCAAAGCCAAACGCTCTCCTTCTTTCAGCTCGCACTTCAGCATAACTGGAAACAACAGGAAAAGTGTGTGTGACTGAGTGTAAATCTAATTTTTCACTTTATTTGAACCCTCTGAACCCCAATATGCTATTTCAGGGTGGATTTTACTCTTTTACATTTTCCTCTCTGTGTCCTTTTATTTCAATGCAATATATAAAGTTCCTGCAGCTCAATAAAATGGAATTTATATGAACACTTTTCCAAGTATTGTGAATATTACAAAAAACATATTGAACTATTTGCATGTTTGCAGCCTCTCCTGTCCTCTCCTCTCAGCTCTGTGTAAACAGATTTTCAGTGAATATTTGTCACGTCAGCAGAATCAATCATGTCTTCACAGTGTCTCTGAGGAGCAGAATTTAATGTTTTTAACAGGATCTAGTTATTACAAACTGTTTATTTTTGGTTTTAAATTAGTCACGTAGAATGAAGAGATTTTCACTGAAATATCACAATTTTAAGGTTCATTATCGGTTACTTTTTCCAACGGAAACGTCCATAAGCCATGATCCATTCAAGGATTGTTGGAAAGTTCAAATTTTTACAGCTTCTCTCTACAATAAACGTATTTTTAGCGAGTTTTAATCATGCCGGCTGGAGTTCAGAGGGTTAAATCCTCCCTTTGCAGACATCAGTTCTTACCTGACAACAGTGTGAGTACAGACGATGAACTCCGGTTTGGAGTTCCACTGGTGGTATGTGATGTAGTAGTGGGTCTGCAGCCAAATCCACTGCTGCCCTTTGGTCAGGAAGCGATAGTAGCAGGATTTACCCTTTCCAAACTGCATTACTGAGGAGAGAGAAGAGACGGTAAACCCATTTTTCAGTGATGGATTCCTGGATCCTGTGGCTGATAAGAGAGAAGCAGCAGAGTCACTCACGCTGCTTATGACATTGAGCTATGAGCTCCAAGTCGTCCACATGATAGTAATCATAGCCAGACGTCCCAAGCACCTCAAAGGGTAAGTAGCCAATGATTGGTGAAGCTCTGAAACAGGAGAGAAGGTGATAAACATTTAGGAAAAGAAGAAGCTACGCTGCACATTAACAGGAGAGGGAATCATACGGATCTCTTACCTGTGATCCAGAAACAAGAACTTCCATTCGAGGCTGTGTCTGGATGTGAATTCATCACAAGGATCTTCCACGTTACACAAATCCTAAACAGAATGAGGAGGTTTTTTGTGATTTCACAGCAAAACAAGAGAGGCAGGTACTCCAACGTAAAACAGGTGGAAGTTTCGTTCACACAAAACAGCCAAAGGCGAAATATAATCAGTTTATTTAATCATTTAATCATTTTTGGTAGGGGTAATTCTGTTCTTTTTGCTATGAAAAATATGTGGTTATAAATGTTAAGCATACATAAATGGCTGTGAAAGAAATCTGTTAAACGTCGAGTGAAAAAGCTGCAGATTCAAACCAGTATCTGCAGATTTCTCTTGTATCTGAGAATCTAAAGGAAAGAAATATTCCATGTGTCATATGGTCCAGACTCACTGTTACAGTCATTCCATCTGGCAAATCAGTGTAATCAGTGTCTTTTACTTTTTTGGAATAAGTGGAGGGGGAGAGCTGAAGTCTGTCCAATAGATCTGGTTCTTTTGGCTCTTTTGCTCTCTGAGCTGCAGCACATTTTAGGTGTAGAAAAGCGAAATGAAAAGACCCGTCAGAGCCTTGATTTTTTAGAATCCATTAGCTTTGTCTGACTCTCCCCTCGTGTTCGCTGAGAGCAGAGGTAAGTATTAAACCGGCACCGAGCTGAACTCAAAGTTACAGGATCTCAGAGAGGTTACAGGATGTTAATTTGCTTCAGCGTCTTGCCAAGTGTCCAGATTTCAACCCAGAGAGCACCTTCGGGATCAGATGTATCTTAATGATGTAATCAGTTGGAAGGTACACAGCGTGCAAGAAGAAATCTCCAGGGCGTGCTTGACACGATGGAATTAGACCAAAATGTGTGATTGCCTCAAACAAAATCGCCCTAAACTCATAACCGTGGATTATTTTGATTATCATTGGCTTCAGTACCACCTGTTTCATTCCTCTGAGAGTAATGACGCCACACACAGGCAACACAAACAGAGCAGCAGAGTGTATTTTAGTTACCTAAAAAAGTCACTGATCAGATAACCCTTCCTAAAAAACTGCAGCTGTTTTTTCTCCCCATTTTTTTTATTGTGTGACAAACAATTTAAAACACCAAAGACAGGAGTCGACCAGCAACTCCTGTAAAATCAACGTTTTTGTCTAAGGAGTCTGGTGCATAAAAACAGTGCAGTCTGATCAGCTTTATTGGACATATACAAGTAATTTGACTCTGGTTTGCTTGTATAAAAGAAAAACACAAATATGAAATATTAAAAATAGTAAAGAAGACATAAGAACAGAAAAAATGTTTACCAGGCGTAGTGGTAAAATAAAGCATACATTTAAATTGACATAGATTTCTTTTTTTACTACTGTCCACAGTTGTACACTGATGTGCTTCTGTCTGCTTCTCCAAACTGGAGACGTGCCAGCTGCCATTTACTGTTGGTAATAAACTGACTCTACCTCATAAAACCCCGCTAAAAAAAACCCTCTAAACTCTCTGTTTAAGAGCTGGTCTTACCTTTAGAAACTGCGGAGTGACTAATCGTACAGTAGCAATGAGGCAGACCTGCTCCTCCAGCGAAGACTGAAGACTTCTTGGTAACGACAAATCGAGCCCGTTACAAGATGTAGGCACTAAATGAGAGAACACAGTTAGCATTCTTCATCTTATCCTATTGAAAATAGCTTAATTTATGGATCTTAACTGGACTGAATCTACACATTTTCATCAGTATTTTAACAAGGAGAAAATAAAAAAGCTTACCATTGTTATGAAACTTGAAATCTCCAACAAACTTGACATATTCATACACAGGCGGCTCCTTTGGGTCAATGTTACCTCTGGCTAGATGGCAGCAAAATTCAATATGTGCATCATCTGAAAAACAGCAGATTAAAATAATTTTTTATCTTTTCTTTCTAGGATATGAATACTTGTACTCGCATTCATCAGACATCAATAGAACATGTTTGCATGGCAAGGTTACGGCAAAATGCTTAAGTGACATTTTAATACAGTCATTAATATGTAGATAGCATAAAAAAAAAGAGTCACTTGTGTCCATAACTTGCAGCTACACTCAGATGATAACTAAGTTAATAAGTCTTTGTTTGGCAGGTCACGGTAGTTCAGGCACCACTTGAAGGGATCTTTTATGTGAAGTGAGCCAAAGGAATTTAAAAAATCCACGTCTTGTGTAACGTGATTATTTTTCAAAGCGTCTGCTGGATGCAGGAAAGTTACATATTATCCCTTTAAATACTAGCGAAAAAGATAGAGGTCTCTTCTTGAAATGTGCCACAGAGACGGTGATCGCTCCAGACGCGTCTCTGTGACAGTTTGCTATTTAGACTTCTAAGTATAGAGCGAGACACGAGCTCCTCGCCATCTCTCTTCCTCAGAAAAGCCCAATAGTAACACAGGATTAAGGTCAGTGTCTTGAGCCCCATATACTACATTGCTCTGGATTACTGTGCTAACATAACAGTGATTTAAAGTCTTAACTATGATACTAAGCTAGCTCCTATTATTAGCGAAAAGGCTAATCATAGAACCAGACTAATCAGCAATCCAATAAACTTTAGTCCCCAATTCAGCAACCTGCTCTATATTTAAAGAGTCGCCAGTTTCACAACAATCTTTGCTCTGAAACGGAAAAATGCACAGAACTGTGACATGTAAATAAGAAATGACAACACTGACTAAGACTGGATGTACACAGTATTTCTCCCACACTCTAAACTTGTGACCTCTGATCAGACACGCAGACGGCCAGCAGGATACTCACTGTCAAGGAAGTCAGCAGCAATGGGGTCAGTCATCAGCATGTGGGATGATAGCAGCTTATACACCTCCCCGTGTTCCCGCTCCGGGAGGAAATTCAAGATATTTTGGTCCACCATATCTGACTGGTGCAAAAGGACACAGGTGTGATGGTCAGTCTTTTTTGGAGAGCACGTTACATGCAATAATATAGGTAACACAATCAGCACGCACGGGAGATTATCTGGACTTCTGACCTTTAAGCTTTTAGGTAGATTCTGATTCACTCTTGGCAGTTTTATAACCAGCAAGTACAGCAACTATGTGTTTATATTCAGTCATCACCGTGAAATAAGTTCAGCGCTGTGAACTGAAATCTTCATCAGATCAGATGTATTTTTTGTGTGTTTTTTTGTGTTCAAAATGTTGATCCAGTAAGTCAAAGTGAAAAAAAAAGTCCTATAAATGAGGTTGTGCTGAAAGAATCATACCAACACGGTAGAAAACATCTTTTAAGTTGTTTATACGGGCAAATAACAAAGTAACCTTGGACTCCGAGAGGGTTAAATGCATCTTTGGTGATCACATCACAAGTGGACAGAGCTAAATAAATAAATAAGTGTAAATGGCAGCAAAGATGTATTGTGGTCTGATCACTAGAACCACTTGAGGTTACATTTGATTACACATCTTTTGTGATGTAATAACTGATTGATTCCTGCAACAGGAAAATAAGTCATAAAATGCAGATAGTTTGGGACAATGTTTTCCAAATTCTGATGATTTGGATGAAGTGTTACATGGGGCCCGATGCATTTGATTCTGCTGACAGCTGCACTAACATGACAGGAGCCAGTGTGGACGTAATAACTGAGCCTCAGGCCTTTCTAGTGGAAGTGACGTCGGCAGAAATGAAATATGAACACACACGTTATATATCTCGGCTGTCTGCTTGTGTCGGGATCACAGAAACACATTTTAAAAACCCAAATGAGAACAGAGTCAGACATCAGACATCAGTTAATATCAGTAAACATGCAATGAAACAATGCTGTTCCCAGCTTCCTTACTTACCGGTAAATGTCCAATAAGTGAAGACACGCTGTCAGATACGTATATGATGTTGCCATCTGTCGTTAATGCTATCAAGAAACCGTCCAGGGCCTGTGAGGAGAGGGAGAAATTGGGCACTTTGACAATGATGTGATAAGGTGAAAAAATTGCACTCTTACGTTGTTACATATCATCATCATTATCTGTGCTGGTTACATGCATTACAAAATGTTTTCGGGTGCCTCAGAGTGCCTCCTCGTCTTACATCTCCAACACGACTACTTGGAAAACTTTTACGAAATATAATTCAGCTGAAAATGTAATTCTCGCTCAACTCTCCATGTGCATTTTCTCTCCTTTACCTCCAGCATTAGCTGAGTGAACTCCTCGTTACTGAGGAACGACGGCTTCCAGTCCTGTCTCACATCACACGTTTCGTTCTGTGCAGTGATGTCTGCAAAAGACAAGGAAGGAAGATTACTTGGATTAGATTTCTGCCTGAGAAAAAGTGCATGAGGTAAAAATAAAGGAGGATGTATGTAAAGTCTACGTTACATGTCCTACCTTTCTGTTTCTGCAGGAAGTCGATGGTTCTCTGCAGGATGGTGGACTTGTCCATCTTGCGCGGATGGCCCTGACCCTGCAGCATGGTGCATAGCTCCTTGATGAGCACATTGAATTGGTCTCTTCTTTTCTTTTCCGATTTGTTACGAGATGCCCTGCAGCAGTGGACACGAGAGAGCCGTTATAAACCAGCAGAATCGCAGGTGGAAGTTCAGCCAATTAAGCACCTACAGATTAACACACATCGCTTTTCCAAACAACAGCTAACTGGGACTGCAGGCAAGGCCACTGTAGCACAAACTGCACATTTCAGAGGAGGTGTTTTGGGAGAATTAGTAGAATATATATATATATATATAAAACAAGGAACCTTTCAATAGCCAGACACCAGATAATAACTTTTACACCTGGAGTCCTCACTGAGAAAGATTTTATCACTTTAAAAAATGTGTGAAATATTTCATTACATTAGCTGGCTGTGGGAGCAAGAGGTGCCAAAAAGTAATCACCACTTGTGAATGCATCTTTACCTGAATGATAATGGTATATTTTTAATACAAAGTTATGCTTGGATAGACTTTCACCGACTTCATTTTTTATCCTTAATGTGACGCTGAAGCTTCAAGGTTCTTTTTAAAATGCTTCTCATCACTCAGGGAGCAGAGAGTGAAACTACTAATTCATTTAGTTGTACAAAGCAACTCCATTCATTTACACATGATGTACAGTGTGTTTAAACCAGGTCTGAGTACCTTTTTGCCCTGTCCTTCTCATCTTCATCCATTAAATCATCCACACAGCTGTTGGTGCTGGAAAACAGAAAACAGGTGAAAGGGTAATTAGGTTAATTAAGACGATTGATACATGATACAGTGTTTTTGTTCATATTAGTGAGAAAATGACATGTTACTAATTCCATGTCATAAAAAAATAAACTAATAACACTATGGGTTTGACTAAAGATGGCATTAATCCGATCCAATATCTGTATTGAATTCTGATACTGAATCACAATACGCTGAAAGGTTATTATTATTCTTTTCATCCACTGAAAAACTCCACAGACCACAGCTTTAAGTTTGTGCTTTTCTTGCTGTGATGTGTCAAAAATGTCAAATTCAGAGAGTAAACAGAAACAAACTGCGTCTAATCTATATGCACTTTCCACCCCGCCTGGTTAACCAGGATTTAACTGGACACTGAGGCATGTAAACATCCTACTACAGATTTTTTGGATTATGCTGTTTGATCAGACTCAAGTATAACAACAACAAGAAACATGGCAGCAATGTAATCACATTTTCTGTATGAGAAGACACCTTCTGCTCTGGCAAACAGGAACAGGAAGTGCTTAACCAGCAGCCAGTGTTATTGTTTTTACTGGTATTGGATATTTACTACTCTGAGGCCATAACGCACGTGTGGACTTTAATATACTGTACGAGCTTATCGATGGCAATTGACATACTCAAAGTCATAAAGCACAGCGCTATGTAAACAGCCTCGCCCAAATAAGACTTTAACCTGCCGTCCCTCTGTGCGTGCCACTACAGCCACAGATCAGCAGTTTTTAGACTTCAGCTACTCTAACCAACCCGACACTTTGTGGGGTTCCAGGCAGCTTCAGAAAAAGCCTCGGGCTCCGATCGGTTTGGGTGATTTTCTGATTTAATCTATTAAAAAATGTCTCTCTTTTTCTGTGTCAATCATGCAATCATCAAGTTTTAGACCTGAGTAGAACATTAACATTTACAGACTGCATTTAGATGCTTGGTTTTAATTGGTAATTGTAATAAGAAAACACTTAGATGGTAGTAATGGTGAGAGATTTACTATATTCTTGGTATTTATTTATTTATTTTTACCCATTAAAGGGTTTTGGGGACAGTTTTTCTTATCCAATAAAAGGGTTAAGGATGGATGGTGCTGGATGCTCTGCACATAGTTAAATCACTTAGATTTTATACTTTTGGGCTATGTAAGAAATGACTAAAATGAGGTATGATCATACGATAATATGATAATGTTCCTCTGTATTCTACGTGTACACAGTGATGTGGGCTGTTGGTTTGGCCAGAGCATGAAAGGCCGGTAATGCTGCGCTCGTGCATGAACTTTACTTCATAAAGCCTTTATACATGGAAGACGAGATTAAGTAGCATTAGAAACGGTGAATCATGGAAACTACAGGTAAAACAGGGAGCAATCCCCGGAAAAGTTGAGTCAGAAACGACGGGTGTGTTCGTGTTTCATATCCTCTGCAACTGTAACTGTTGTTGGGTTGGATTAATATTAATAAAGCCACACAGTGAATCATTAACATGCTTCATAGATGTAAGTGCTCTGGTCACATCTGTGCAACATGTACATGTAGCCTATAGCTGCGGTGTTTGTGCTTCATTTTATTCATAATAGTATTCCTTAATCCAATACGCCAAACATGGAAGTATTCAATAGTGGCGGAGGGAGAAGAATAACTAACAGTTATTTTAAATACTTAGGAAAACAGATTAACCTACATTTAAGGTAAGATATGTGATTCATAAATGAAAATATTTTGGGGATTTTCAAGCACTAATGCATAAAAAAAAGCCTAAATTAATTGTTTAAATAGACCTTTCAGTGTGAAAATGCATGCAATTTGAAGTCTAGATGCTTTTAATGGTGAACCAGTAACTAATCATACATAGTAACATAGTAAACGCTGTCTCCAATACATGTTCAACCAGATTTACATATAGACAAAGTATCCCAGAGCAGCTGCAACATGTACCAAGGCAACATTTCTATTAGGGAATAACTCAATGTTTAAGAAATATGTACATAAAAAGAGCAGAAAAACAATAAAGTTTAAATACTCACTCCCAATCCCTCCGGGTGGACGGACAGGAGCCCCCGAAGTCAGAAAGGTTGTCCATACTCACTCCTTTTCCCAACCAGGCCCTTTCTGAAGTCTTAGAAGTCCCATCCGCACGGGCCTCGTCTGAACACTCTTTGGGAACAACCTACCGCGGACCAGATGTCCGGCACCTCCTGGAGTCCGCCAAAGAAACGCCAAATCCTGCGAAAACAAGCGAAAATGGGTTTAAATGAAGTGGACATTTTGTTGAGGATGAAAACAGTGTCGCAAAAAGGGACATTTCAAGAGACAAATCAAGAGATTCAGGAAAAAGCAGCAACTTCCATACAGCTCCATGATATCTGACAGAAGACAGACTGATAAACAGCACTACAGCGGGAAAAAAATGGAAAATCCTTCATTCATTTTACAAGAATGTGTTTCCTAAAGACGTGATGTGTTCTGCTGGAGAACCATTAATAATACAATGTAAAGTGCATTAGCAACCTGCAGCTCCTACCTGGGTACAGTACCTCTTCACTAAAGAAGTGTTTTGCACAGGAGGAGCTCCCCTGACCTAGAAAAATGTCTGAGGCAGAAACCTCTTTTGATAACCCAGCATAAAAAGAGAGTGTAGAACAGCCACCTCCTTCACATCCTCCGTCTAAGGCGAGCGAAACAACACGGAGCCGACACCAAACTAAGATCTCACACAGCTGCAGTGAAACGACATACGACTGGATTTTTGATTGCAGATTTTTGTATTTCTGTTTGGGGTTTTTTGTAACACAATAACATACATCAGCTCAGTCAGTTGAAACAAGGACTAATTGTTTAACCACTTTTTACGGTGGTGTTTCCAGTCGGAAAACTAAACACACTGCTTTCCTTTAGCCGTGATTAAATTAGTTCATGGTTTTGTGGTCTGGAAATATTTTTACATTACATATCAATTATATCCAGGTTGTTATTACAGCTGGTGGGTAATTCGTCAGTGTTTATGTGGGTTTGTCTTTATTCGGCATGTACACAAGAAGCCTCAGGGGAAACTACTATTATTGCATTTTCCATCATTTGAATCAGAAAGAGACCCGTTGTCAGAGGGGGATGAACTACTCAGGATATTTAACGAATCTTCAGGAACAGTTTGTATGAAAACATAGAAGACAATATGAGAAATGTACTTAACGTTGTCAAAAAGTTGCATTATTTCTCTATTAAACATGGGATGGTCACAGTTTTATACACATAACAGCCGTACATTCAGAATATGTTGATTACGCTGGTGGCTAAGCTAGCGGCTAACATGGCTAAAACCACCGCAAAACAAAGTTTTTGGCACTTTTATTATGAAAAGTTATTACACCAGAATACTATAAATGGAAATTTATGTGCTCGCAAAGTTTAATTAATCTTGGGGTTCATTTTTTGCACATGTTGAAGCCACCCTGGCTGTCTACTAATGGTGAGTTTTTGTTGTGTGAATTTGTAGCATGCTGGGAATGATTTTTTTAATTTATTTTAATAGAACATATTGGACTTTTATTTAGCATTGGGTGACCAATTTGTGTTTTTGTTTTGTGTATTTTTTTTTCTTATTTTTTAATTTTTAATTAAATTTGTTTTGTTAACCTTGACACTGTTTTGACTCTCAAAATGTCACCTCTTGATTTTGTTCTGTCACTGGAAAATCAATAATAAAATGTAAAAAAAAGGAATACTATAAATGGAGATATCTAATTTTAGGATTTTTTTTTCTATCTCATGAACATACAACTGCATGCAGCAAACGTAAATAATTGAATGTCCGTCTCTGACCCCTCTGAAGGATAAGCAGGTATAACTAATGGATGAAAGGATGTGCAGAGCTGTTGGAAAAAAAATATACATTTCATGTGACATTTCTCAAGTGGAGCAACATATGAGAAGAGGAAGATGCCAGCCAGTTACTGCCAGCTGGTTTTAGAAACTCGAGATTGATTTCCATCAGCATGTGGCTCCTGGGATTTCTTTCCCCCATGAAACTGCTGATAATATCTATGGATCAGTCCATAAATATATTTCTTCTTAAGGATAAAGTTAAATATTCATTGTCACAATAATGTCTTAATCATTAATATATCTTATATTTAATATCAGAGAGCAGCAAAGACTACATCTCTGGTTTGCATAATCACTGAAATTCCTGCTCTCAGATCAGGAGATATAACCCGATTTTAATCTGTGAACTCGTGAACTTTTAAGAACGCCCGTCACAGTTTATACAATCTACATCAGTAGACAATTGTTAAAAGCCTGTCAGCTATGCATGAGGCGAAATCAAGTCAAATCTAAATGCTGCTAACTTCCCTTTTGTTACATCACAAACTGTCAGCAGGAATATTGAATTATTTAATTACTCAAGTGCATATTTTCTCTACACGCCGAAAATCAAATGGGTCAGATGGAGCTAAAAACCTTAAGGCACGATGCAAGGAGACATTCCTGAAAGGCTTTTACTGGAATGTGTTGATTTCTTTAATCATATAGTCTGCATTTGTGATTTACTTTGGCGTACAAAGTGTTGCACTCAAACAAAACAAAAGGCCCAGTTTCACATCCCGTCTCTTCTTCGAGTCAGCAATCTTGAAGCATGGACACAGTCTATACATACCTAATTATACAACGTATATAATGAATCCATGTCCTCGATAATCTCTATGATGCACACTTCACATTTAACTCGTTAAGTTAAAGTAAGACTGACTTTCACACACACACAAAACAAATCGATTCAACTGAAACACACCTTTCCATTAGAGTCTTAATTAATGAAAACAAAGCAGCGTCTCCTCCTCTCCTCCCGCGTCCACACAAACCCATTAGTACAGAAAGCAGCGGGGAGAAACTTTGCACTCAGGAACATCGAGCTGTCAGCGACTGGAATTTCTAAATTGTTTCAGAAAATTCAAGCACTTATTTAATTGGGCCATTAAGTTTTTAATGTCCCCCGAATTGATCGTGACGTTCTTTTCGTGATCAGCGAGAAAAACATTTGCTGATCGCTGAGGGAAACGCTTTATAAAAGACAAGAACTTCTGCATTTGCTGCAGTGCTGTTCCCTCTTTCTGTTACAGCTTCAGACTGATGCCTGCTGACTGCAATAGTCCCTGAAATGAAAAAGAGAAAAGCCACATTTCTAATTAACATAAAACTAATAAATTGAAACTCTTGATTTCTACTTGAACTCAGAAAAATGTGCGATTGTAGGTGCATCAAGAATCTCTTTAAGCAGCTTTAACGTATACACCTCGACTCTGCACAGCTGTGTAAAATGAAACCTCCCCTATCAGCCTGCATTCTCTTAACGTATTGAGGTTAAACCACACCTCGCGAGGTTAACAACTAAAAAACACCAGAGTCTAGTTACACTTGTGCCCCTCGGGTATTTAAAGCCTTTAACCAGCAACCTGAACTCATGACCTAAGTCAGTACGCCTAAGTTCAAGTTCACGGCCAAACTCCACAAGTAAACAGGCTGTAAAAGGCACAGAGACTATTACTCAGACAATAAATGACTTTTACTACTAACTATTATTATTGCGCCAAAAGAGGAAACACATTGTGAGGATATCAGAGCTTTTCTTGGGAGAGTGTAGGTTTCATGTTAAAGTTTAATGCAGGAAAGCCTCCTGCTGAACCTCACACTTCACCCTATAGCTCGGACTGGATGTAACGTTGTCCTTTGTACATTTCATTTGACAGTGAGTTTCCTGAGACAAACAGCACCAGCACACTGCAGATTTTTAAAGAAACTACAAGTCTTTTCACCTCCAGCTTGCTTGCTGCTGAGGATAAAATCCTCTACAGCAGGAAAAAAAAAGGACATCTGAAAAGCCCTTGTTCCCTCTTCACTTTTACTCCTTTCCTGTTTCCTGCATTATACTGGAGCTGGTCTTTGCACATTGTACAAATGCTGTTTGTCAATGAAAATCAGATCATGTCATTATCTGTCAGATCCTAATTTATGGATTATGGCTTTTAGTTAATGACAGATTGTATCTCTCACGCACACAGGCTGGTTTTAAAGCCAGCAGTAACTTCAAAATGATAATTTCTTGGAAGACGCCTGAGCACAAATTAGAGATCTTGACAACAGATTGTTCCCTCGAGCTGTCAAAGACTAAATACCTGTCTGACATCTGTGATTGGGGAGTGGTTGGCAAGTCTGTCATGTAAGGATTGCAGATGCATTTGATACAGCCGAGATTTTCCATATACATACTTTCATTTGATGCACGGCATTCCCATACCGAGCATTATTCAGATCTGACACAGAGAGACATCGTCGCACAGAGAGTCCACATTACAGCTGTTCATGAAGAAACATCTCACCGGCCCACTGAAGGCCGGCTGCAATATAGGTCATTAACCCCGCCCCCGACATGTTAGCAGATGGGACATGAGCCAAACTAAAAAATATAAGTGCACATAAAGTATGTTTTTCCAGTCATTTTAAGTATGATGTATGTTTGTTTTTGGTTTGTTGTTATAAAACCGACGTGTCATGTTGTTGTGACAGCTGTGATTTACAACTCACTGCACAGACTCTGGTGCCAAATGTGCAAGATGGCCTCGCCCATATCTGAGATAGGTTGGCTTCACTTCGTCTCTCTTCATGTACAGTCTATGAGCGGAGCCCACACTTTGTACCTCATGATGCAACAATGCATTTTTTTAAATCTAATGTAAGGACAAAGATAAAAACCTATTTTATTCGGGAAGGTTTGCAATTATAGCGTTGATGATTAATACTAAAGATTCACATATTGGAGTTATGAAATGCAACATTGCCTCATATCTAGAAAAAAACTCTTACTTTCTCTTGGCATCAATTATAGGCAAATTAGGAAGCAGGGCAGGTTCATGGAATTTCTCAATTTTGTAGTACACACAGTATTCAAATAGAAGAAAGGCCCAAGGCAGCAAAAGTCAATTCTTTATTCAGATGGCTAATTTCATGATGAAATACTGTAATATTACCATGAAACAACCGTCTGCTTTTTAACGTTTCTTTTTTGTTGTTATTTTTGCAGATCTTCCTTTTTTATGATTCGTCTGGAGTTTCTCAATTGCTTTTCCAGAAACCTTTTCATGTATTGAACTCATCTTCTACTAGTTTTTCATCATCGGACAGAAATTATAGTATAGGTGGCTCATATATCTGATATATAATCACTAAAAAAGTCAATATTAACAGCTCCCATTCCTTGATATTTTGAAACAGAATACTGTAAAATGCCACAGTCTGATTAACAGAAGCATAAAAATGCACAGCACAACTTCCAACCATAAGCAGACTCTATAAGAAAGAATATTCTGCTATCAAAAAGGCAAACCACTTATTTAGCAAATCAATATTTAGCAGTAATGACACACAAGTACACAACATGCACACCCTTTAACAACACAAATCAAGTGCCAGCCCAAACATGAGCAAAGATCGCGACAATAACGTCCCCAGACCGACAACTCTCAATAAAATAAATATTCATAACCACCATAATACTTTATGGGTGTTGACTGTATTTTAGTGTATCTCCCTGTGATTCTTTACTGCTTGTAAAGTCTGCTTATTTTAAAAATCTACATCCTGGTACACCACAATAAATCACACTACTAAGTGATGTTATCAGGTGACTTTTCACATGGTTTATAATGCTAATGTTTGACCTCACACACACATGAATGAATCAGCTGAAGCAGTGCTGCTGAGAGGAAATAAAATACTATGGTATTCCAGCTGGAGAGCTCAGTGTTTCTGCTGCTCTTGTGCTGATAATTTAAACGACTTGCTAATCCAACCACAGACCCCGAGGCGGTGACTGTCTGCTACTGTCTGCTTGTGTAAAAGTTTACATTGCCTGACCACCTCCACCTGCATCTGGTTTTGAGCCGGCAGCTCAAGCTGTCAGGTAAACATTAACTGGGCCTGGACAGGCTTAGTTTCAGTGGAAATGGAAATTTTTTAGGTTTGACATGTCTGCTTTAGCTTGTATTGCATATAATCTGAAACCATAAATACAAAATTCTCCATAATTTGCCAAGTTTTCCCTATTAGATAGTTATTACGGTTGAATGTTAAAATAATGTCCAGCATCACATATGAATCTAATGGTCCTTTATTAACATATTAGCCCAGCCTATATGTGATACATACATATTTGCATATGTTTTGGTGTGTATTTAATTAAAAATCAACTATTTAAGTTCTAAAAACAAGTAAGAACATATTGATCGGTCTGTACATTTAGAAAAGTTTCCGTTTTCTGCTGGGATTTCTGGTGTTAAGTGATAAGGAAACAGGAAATACTTGGTTACACACCTAGAAATGAACAACAGTGGGAAGGCCGAAGAATGCACTCGTTGACCCTTTACTTCCAGTATGTACATAGTAAATAAGTAATTGTGCCACACTTGGTGCCAGGGTCAGACAGAGGAAATCTCTCTGTGAGAAAACCATGTCAGCTGCGAGCGAGGAGCCCAAAATGCCTCCTTGACATGAAAACAGTGGGTTAGTCAGAGAAATGTGAACTCCAGCGGACTTAAGGCTGCCAGGTTGGGTAACATCAGCTTGACCTAACCCCGCTGAGAAATTATTAAAGGATTTCTTTTACTGTGACATTTAACATTTTGCTATGTGACGTCTTAGGGGGGAGACAATGATGAAAAGCCATTCAGTATTTTGCCATGAATGTCATCAACAGTGGTACAACGGAGAGAAAAAATAGGTTATTCAACCTTGTAACCAGGGCACTTGATGACTGTGAGCTGAAAACATGTAAGCAGCATTCAAGAGCGCCCGGTATATGTAACGTTGCTAATACACAGTCCTGTATTTGACCAAATGCATCTCCAGCCTACGCAGTCAGGGCAGTAAACGGTGAAAAGCGGTGATCACGCCGTCGACCACCTTTCCTTTAAATTTGTAAAGAGGCCGCTCGTGAACTTTGATGGTATAAACCGTGTGGCAGCAATATGACGCGAAACTGAAAGCTTTAATTAAATCTCACGTACCTTGAAAACGAGTCTCCAGCAGGAATAAAGCTCCACACTTAACTTTAATCAATTTAGTCATTTTCTTCAAACTAAAGCATAGCCACTGGGCGCAACTACCAGCGTCTGACTGACCAGCCGAGAGCCCGAAAAGCGTTAAATTGCATAACGACGCCTAAGTTAATAACGTGCTGTTATTAATCGCCGGTGAGCTTTTTGTGGCTTTGGCAGCCCTAATTTACCGACGACACACGACCAAATTATTTCCCATTCGAGTTGCGGGCTGTGTCCGTCTATTTTCCAGGCACTGTACTCCACATCTTCCGCTGGCAGTGGCTTGTAAACAGGACCGAGTGGCTGAGAGCTGAGAAAGTAGGTCAGCTGGTAGCTCAATACTCGGCTAACGACGGCAGGCAGCAGCATAAGCAGTCGGCTGTGCAACACAACCGAAAGAAACCTGTAGTGATCAGGAGGAGGGGGCTGTTTGTAATCTTTAACACGTGCTGAATGCACAACAGCACCCCTCAAAATGTCATTTCGACAACTGTAAGGGAGATCCATATGTGAGTGCGGATATATATGTGTATAGTGTGAATGGTACGGTCTGAAGTGGAGCCTAATACCACTTGGCCATGGGAGCATGACAAGTAGCCTTTAATCTTTCAGGCTAGGTCCACATTTATCCAGAGAACCAGAGAACTACTGCCATGATGGGACATTAATGGACCTGTCAGTCAGTCCCCAGTATGAAGGCAAATAACATGTAAAGGATGTAATGGTGTCTCCTCCCTGCCAGCAAGACAGCCTGTCTGACCCTGTTTATAATAAACCATTTATTTCAATCAGGGCTAAAAGGTGACACTCAGATTCAAAACAAGAAGCTGGAGGGCTTTTGTTTTTCCCCTTAAGTACTTCCTCACTTCCTATGTTTTTTGTGTATGTGTGTGTGTGTGTTTTTTTACAACTTCCTGGTTGCCTTTTCCCTCAGCTGAAGTCCCAAATGTGGGTCAGCGTCTGCATGACTAATTTCAAGGGCTCATAATGGACCGACTCCAAGTGTTTTGCTTCTGTCAAATAATCACACTAATGACGGCAGATGCAGATGTATATCCATGTGTTGACAGCTTTTAAAACATCTTAACAACAGCTTTAAAGACAATCTGGACTTGCACTATTTTGACACAGCAAAGAGGAGCAACTTCTGACTCTGACGACCCTCTCAGTATTTGATTGTCACAATCACTATGTTAATCATTCCACAGTTAATCTAATTGTGCGGTCTCAAAAGAGTCTACAGAGTATGTCAACAATCGTAGACGAGTCCTGAATTGGATTGACAGTTTTATTTTGATTGACTAAAGCCAGGATCCCACTGCTACTGATTACAGTCTTTTGGCTTTGTTAATAGATTTCCAATAAATGGCAGATGTAAAATACTATTTTGTTATCTTTATGACAGACCTGAATGTCATCCTGTTGATAAAAGAAAAAAAAATATTAACAGAAGTGTTGGACAGTTGCTGAATGTGTGACCCGTAATCTTTTTCACACTCTGAATCTTCAAAGTTTAGTGTGCGTCTTAGCAAAAACAGATGGGTATTTTCACACTAGCTGACACTGAGATAGGTTATTTTAAAGCTGTGTGGTTTTTCCTTTTACTGATAGAGCAGTTAAGAGTAGAACAATACTTCTGGTGATTGAATTCACACTTAAAAAATCACAATAGAGGTGCTTATTATCTTCCTGAAAAAAATGGCAAAAACTCTCAGTTTTTTCTCTGCAATAATCTGAAATCAAGTGGAAAATCCCATTGGCGTTTTGTCAAGAGAACCATGCTAAAGATGCTAACTTCCAGGTCGTCCAACAAAGATAACCAAGCATCACAATTCATCTTCAGAGGAACATGAATGTCTGGATTATCCGCCCAGCAACTGTCACTCACAGCCACAAATGTGAACTTCATGCAGGCTTTAGGAGAAAAGTCATTAGGATTCATTCTCTGGTGAACATGAGAGTCTATAGAAAACTTCATGGCAATCCCATCCATCAGTAATAACGGAGATATTTCAGACATGACAAATATAGAGCGAGTGGACTGAGTGACTTTGCCATTCATAGAAGCAGCCCCTCTAAAAAGCTCAGGGTGAGGGGGGTCCAGAGTCTGATTCAAAGTGAGAATGTCACTGTTCATGCTATAACTCTTTATGACACTGATCCACCGGGGCATCAGCTGCTAAGCTGTTTGTACATCATGATAATCACACTAAAGGATTTTTCCCTCTGGCCTGTATTGACTTAGTTGCGTCTGACAGACTTCTGATAAGAAATGTGTACTTCTGTCAGGGTCTTTGATATTTACATAAAAGCCGTAGTGCTGCGTTACAAGATCATGTTGTAACTCCTACTTTGATGCTGCCATCTCTTATATAATCTGACAATGTCCCTTTTTTTTATTATGGACATTTGGGTTGCATAGAAGAGCTTCCCCAATGATACATGGTCTTGTGATTAAGACCAGTTATCATGTGAGTGAAGAGTGCAGCTAAAAGAGCACACGACAACAAGAAAACCTTAAGTGCGTGCTCCCAATTAGATGAAGCTTCTCATAAGGATACGATATCCCCTTTTAAATATGCAATATGCAGCTACACAGGGGACACTCTTTATCTTGCTCTATATTTTTTGGTTCGTGTGGATGTGTTTAATATTTTTGTGGCTGTGTGATTTAAAAGTCAAACCCAACCAAATGGCAGCCTCCGTCTCTGCCAGTCCTCAGTATTTGACATTTTAGGATTTGAATTTCTCTCCAGACACCCGTGTGCTTGGGACAGAGCTATAGCAATGCTGGATTTGCAGAACCCCTGTCTCAATGGCAATCTTCATGTAATGAGTCACACTTTCCCACAGTAGATTCAGACTGCAGCTGGTGTAGTAGTCCAGGTTTCGATGACTGATCTGGCTTATGATGTGGTACTAGCGTGACGCCATTTTAACCAGCTTGCGAGACATGGAGCCACAGCAGCACAGCCAGTCATAACTTGTACCTCCTTTCATCAAATTAATCTTTGGCATGGCGTCTTTTGTATTGGAGTGATATAACTTAACTGTCAGTGCTAACTAGCTTGGGTAGCACCACCCCTCAGTGTGGCTGCTCCACAACAGAGAGAGCCACAAACAGTTTAGCCACATTTCTGCTCCATGGTACAGCTCAATTCCACTCAGCTCACTTGTGGTACCAGTTCATTTTCCACAGTGGATAATAGTCCCTCAGTGTAGGTAAGATTCTCAGCCAGTCGCTGCATAACATTACAGTCAAAGAGGCATTTCCTAAATCCTTTCATCAGCGACCAAACCGTCTGCACCTCGTCAAATGCAGAGTAGTTTTGCCAGCTTCAAAATCTGGGTTGAGAGACTGAAAAAATATTAGCCACTATTGAATTGATGATACCTTGGCTATTAAAAACTGCAGAGTTTGTGCAGGATTTATACAGACCAAATAGGGTATCAGCTGAACTTTAAACTAAGGAAGTAAACTAGGCTTCTTATATCTAAATAAATGAGACTAATAACTAGAAGGACTCTTAGAGAGTGCAGAAGTCTGCCAAGGCCATGCCCTGTCTTACAATGTTAGCACCAGCAAAAAGAATTGTGTACCTTCCCTGTGACTGGGACAGGCTCCAAAACTTAATGGGTTCCTCTTTGGCACATGCTGCACTCTTCCACTGAATTTTAATGAAAATCAGGACAGCAGTTTTTCCACAATCCTGCTGACAAACAGGCAGAGAAACCAAACAAAAAACAAAACCTCCTTGATTGAGGAAATTAGGTTTAAAAAAAATGTGGTTTTAAAAAAGGAGCAGTAAAGTAGAAAATCATTATTCCACTGCTGTGTGTGTTGAAACCTGTTGAAGCATGATACAGTTTAGCCGTATTGGACACAGCGAGGCCACCAGACACCACTGAGGCCCCCCACTACATTGGCCACATTCAATGCCCACCGTTGGCCCTTTCTGTGTGAAGCTCCCACTGTGTGATCACACTGGCTGTCCCAGTTTCTCTAATGTCTGAAAGACATGGAAGTCAGGTGGACAGCAATTTCCTCTCAAATGAGAAAACTGTTGTCAAAAATCAAACATCAGTTATATGGCAGTGATGACTCAACCCAGACAAAGACTCCATACAAAATACACTGACAGTGAATCAAAACCGGAAACAAAAATATTAAATTCAATCATCTGCAATAGTGTCGCTGTCCGAGTGAATACACAGTCTGAAATGACTCCCCATGCATGTGCCAGCGAGCCTGCAGCAACCCAGAGGCTCCAGCAAAACCAAAAAACTGTTGAATTAAAGCCATGCTTGCAGAGTTAAATGTTGATTATGAGTAAAAAATGATCATTATATATATTTCAGATAAGTGTGAGTACTTTCCATGGTTCCATCTGTGTGGCAGATGTCTCAGTTTTTGTATTGTACTGTACATTTACCAACATTTATTTATATTTGTTGGCCATTGTGCCAAAGATATCATATTGAAAGCAGCCACAGATTTTTCTTTACCCAAAGTAATAATGTCAACATTTAATTAACATACATGTTGGTGCTTAAGCCAATGCCCACTGATGAAAATCTTTGCATTTGCAGCATCTCACAAGCAGCAACAAGTAGTGACCCAGAGAGGGTGGGCGGAGCTAACTCAACAGACTTGCTCGTCAGCTTATATTGGCATTGCAAGTAAACACTTTCTACAGCCAAACAAACAAAGAAAAGACTAATGACTACAGGCAATTAAGCTGCAAACAAGTGAAAGTTGGATCCAATAACAAACAAAACCCCCTGCAGTTACTGCTTAATGCCATACCTGCAGCCAGAGACAGAACATAGACCTTTAATTTTACAATGAAACATACAAGCATTTTTTTTTAAAGGAAATCTGTCTGCAGAGTGAGCTGCTTTAATTAAGCATGATTTATTCAATTATGTAAATATATTAGGTTTGTATTATAACGCATCAGAATGGTTTCCTAAGGCTTAAACAGTAACTACAGTAGATTCTCAATGACAACTACCCATATTTAAACACAGCAACAACCAGAGCAATCCAGAACTCACTGCAACATTTATGGTTCAGTGATACAGCAAAGTAGTCTTACATGAATATCGCAGTAGGGACAGGAAGAACAAAAGCAGCATGAAGTACTCTCATAAAAGTCTCCTATGACTTCTGACACAAAATGCTGACTTTAAAGCGTGCATAATAAATAAAAAATAAGTAGGACTTCAAAATCCTCAAACCCGAAAGCAAGTAGACTCTTTGAATTGTCTCATTTGAACACAGCTTTGATCATCAAATGTTCGAACGCATGCAGTAAGAAGTCAGCTCGAGAGATCTGAGTTGGTTTATGTTGCTGTCAGATCTGAAAAACCAAAAGCTGACATGTGCTGCAGTTTATAAAAGCTCCAAATGTGGTTATAATACACCTAACAAAAGACAGATAAGTGATGCGTAAAGAAGAAAAGATAATTAGTCCGCAGAGAGACGTGGAGGCTCCATTGGGTAATGAGAGGTAACTGTCTAAAAAGTCTGACCTTCAACACCCAGAAATCATGTCAATAAACTGCACACACAGCACACTCGTATTTACCAACCTGTCTAGTCTGTGAACCGCTAAAGGGACGAAAAAGGCAAAAGATTTGAAAGTGTAGGAATTGCAACACATTTGCATTGCACCATAATATTTTTCCTGCAAATTATTTTAACTCCAAGCTCCAATAATGCATAATGCTTTATACATATAATAAATAATGTAATTTAGATTTTTTTTTATTTGATTGATTAGCCTGCCATACAGGAAATAAATGTTTTCCAATGATGTCTGACGCACTCACATGAACATTTTACAGTACAAAGACTTCCAACTTTGACCCTTTAGCAACTCCGGAAAAGTGTCCATACCAGACAAATAATTCTCACAAAACTGCCATAAAATTGAGAACAGACATTTTGTCCCTCCCCTTAGGATAAACTGTATTAATTAGTTATCAATACGCAGTAAAATGTGACGTCTTTTATTCCATACCACAGTTGTTTGGTGGCACTAAAGCCAAAAAAGTTAATAAAAAACACCATATGCGTCTATGGGCCGATGGAGCAAGCACGCTAGCATACTTCCGTTTTAGCGCTCTGCTAACTTGAATGTAAATAAAATTATTTAATCATCTCTTCTTATAGACTTTCCAAATGTTATCAGAACAAATGAATCCAATTCTGATTATAAAGTTAGTCATTTTGAAGATGTATGTATGAAAAGATGCATCTGCAGATTTACAGATGTCTCTTCTGCATTGTTAGTCTATGGGTAAAAAGGCCCTTTGGGTGCCAAGGCATTGCCCCATGCACATCTGGCTTTAAAGGGAATAAGAGATGACAATGGTAGCTGTTTTAATTCATGCTTTACCCAAAGCATACCTGTAATTACTCATAGACTAAACCAACCCCTTTACCACCTCACTTTGTGCCCCGTTTACAAGGTAAGACGGGGTGTATACGCCCCAAACGCCACTTTCGACCATAAACTTTGACACCTTCTGTCTAAATAGGGAATTGTTACATACATTTCTCAGCTGATAAATATGCGGTACCTTTTAAGTGATGTGCGTGACTCAAGAAGGAATAATGGCATATTAAAGCAGGAACAGCTGCCACTTGTTATGTAACATAACAAAGCCAACTAATGAAGGCTGTTTTAATTAAATGATGTTCCAAAACATCCGAAAATCTGCAGGGTAGCTTACACACTGTGCACACAAGAGAAAGTGAACAATGCCAGAGTGATGATATACAATCCTCCTGAACTAAATTGTTGCTATGCCAGCGACCAACAAGTGTGAGACATCTAAGATTCATAAAGATCTCCCACATTTTACTGCATTATTCACCATCCGCCTACATGGAGATTAGTTCTGCTCTTTTATGTAGGTCATGCTATTGGATGATGAGATGACATTTAGTGCTCATAAGCAGGCCTCCCTACATAATAAATGTTCAGCATTGTGTGCTTTACATCCTGTACCTCCGTCCAGACTGCGTGTCTTTACATCGGTGAGAGAAAAGTGATTATTCTGATAATCTCTCAGACACTGAGCCATATTGCCTCGAGCTACATCTGTGATACTGGTATTGATGATGTCATCGTGGCCCTCTGCTGAAGCACTGACTGTCATTAATTAGACTGTGGCACTGCTGTTCGCTCTGTGTTCCCATGGTAACAATGTGTGGTGTCTATTTTTTTTCCGACCAAGGCAGCAATGTCCATCAAGCCACTGGTTTCCATTTTCTTCTGGTCCAGGAGATTTTTCATGCACACCTCAGAAGCCCATTTGTTAGTCTGATTAATATTAATAAAGTGGCAGGCAACCCTCACTGCTGTATGCTTTGATTCCTCATTATAACAGCCTAAACCTTCTCAACACGTCGTACACAGCAGTGATGCATGATTCATTACTGGGCTAGATGCAGAGATGGTTTACTGTTGCAGCTTTTAAGCAATAATTTTTTTCTTCTAATATTAAATCAAGGTTGAATGTCTCAAATTACATTAATAAAACAATAAATCTTGAGGACATGAAAAGAAGTAGAGAGGTCTGAAAATTTGAGCAGGTAAAAGAAGTATCATAATTCATAGTATAGAATCTCACATGTAGACAAGGTAAGAGAACTAAAACCTTATTATAGATAACTCACAATCACCTAAACTGGAACGACTTGTATTTCAAGTCTGTCCTTGGCACGCAGTTTAGGTTTAATTGGTGACTCTAAATTGCCCGTAGGAGTGAATGAGAGCGTGAGTGGTTGTCTGTCTCCACATCGTCTAGAAACCTGTGAGGATGGACCCCGCCTCTCGCCCAATGTCAGCTGGGATCGGCTCCGGACGTCATGACCCATGATGATCCGAGTTCGGATAAGCAATTAAGGAGAATAATAATTAATTAATGTATTTGCCACCACCCCTCAAATAACAAATAAATCAAGAAACATCAAGAATTGGAATTGATAAAAATCAATCAAAACACACGTCTTTTCCTAGACCTAACCAAGAAATGTTATTGCCAACACCTGACCAACCTGCACCTGTCTACAACATTAACCACATGTTTAAAACTAAATTAAGAAACACTCGTTTAAGAGGGTAGAAACAATCCAACTATAAGGTCCTGTGGGTTGCAGGACTTGTTGGACCTGAGCGCTGTCTATTCTCAGAAAGATAAGAGCATCACATCACCAGTAGATGTTTGAACTGCAGCAGCAACTAAAGAAAATCACCCTATTTCATACAATGAGTCGCACACATAACTGTTCTTGAGTCCATTCTCACTGTTCAGCGTTACACAATGTCCAGGTCAAGGACATTTTGCACCTTGTAATTCAGTCGAGAAGGAGCAACACGGACTACAACTTCAGACCTCATCCAACAGCAGAGGAGGAAAGTTGGACAAATCAAAGAGTGTTTGTGGTTGACATTTACAACCAAAGCAGCACTTCTTCCACTGAGTACCCAATGGAAAAAAGACACAGGCCAGTTAAGAAACAAATCATCATGCCCTTCCTTTAGCAGTGCTTTCCCACGAGCACTGTCCGTCTCAACCACACAGCAGCTTCACACTAATCCTCCCCTGGGCAACAGCTGAACCCTTGCACTCACTGAGCTTTACCCGCTGGACAATCCTGTCACAGTGCACTTTAACACATCCTCACCTGCTGTGCAGGGAGGAAAAAACACATGCCCTCTCCTCGTGCGCTTCATAAATGTTAATGTCCTGCATTATTTACTTGTGTTATATATTTTTTTGCTTTAATTTGATGTCAAATAACCAATTAGAATAATCTGTTGGTCATTTAAGTAAATGTGCTGTCATGTCTCATACAAAGGAAACCACATCCTCAGCTTTTCTTCTGGACATATCACAAATATGTCTCTAAAAAAAGTCTATGTAGGTTTTCAATTTAGCTGTCCGGGCTATGAATGAAATGTGGTTGAAATTGGACATTTTTAGACTAAATTAGAATGAGTGCTAATGTAGATATAGTGTGCAGTGATCCAGTTCAGTCTAATTGTTTCATATAGGCTTCTTTACCTTTCCTGTGTCTGCTTCTCATGCTTATACAACAACATTTGTCAATGATTTTGGTGATACTTTACCCAAAGTGCCTTGTAATTACACATTCACCACATGGTGCAGCCTCACTGTGGGTGGCCGGCATCCTTTCAGTGAGAAAGCAGACCTTTAAAACAAACATCCTTCCTTTCACCAGGTAGATCCACTTCAAATATCCGCATAATTATATTCTTTCAACAATTTAAATGAATCACCAAATTATTCCAAGCCTGTTATTTTATGCTGCTGCTCAGGAAAAGATGCAATTACCTAAGGCAGTGTGTGAGCAAATATGTGGGTCACAATTCTAGGGCACGGGTGGAAAGGGCAATGCAGCTCTTTCTTTGTGCTGCTGTCTCAAGCTCAGATCGTAGGTTACATCTTTGATTAGATTGCTGGAAGAGGAAGGGTGCTGATTCATTTATAAAGCCCGCAAAAGAAACATTATGAACGGGTAGCCAGAATAATATTATTGCTATGAATTCATCAGTGAGTGTTTGTAAAACCGCATCCAGCCACTCTCTTTATGCACAGACTCTGAAGTGAACTCAAATAGCCTTTTGCAAGCAGTCCATGGAAAAAATGACCTTATGTCTCCATTCCTATCTATTGCTATTTCATTTTCCTTGTTATGAAACGCTGCCGTCCGTATTTTCAAAGCTTCCCCCTGAAAGCATACAAATCTCTCTCATTAAAATCCCGGTTTCTTTTTTTAAAGAGGAAAGCAGCTTCTAATAAAAAACATTCTTGTTGAGTAAAAAAGGTAAATAAATAGCTGAATGCTGAATTTCACTGTGAGGAATATCCTTTCCAAAAGTACAGCACTGATATTTTTCATTCCCTGATTGAAACAGCACACATTATTGACAGCTGCACATTAATGTTTGATATGTTTGTAGGTAATTAACATTATGGTTAAACTACAGGACACAATATCAGCTGTAGATGGCCTCTTTTTTACCTGAGGGCCTGTAAAGTGAAGGGAAAAACCAGATGACATATCACAATAGACGCCTGACTAAGAAAGTGGGTTAATAACCTCTACATTTTTAATGACAAAAGGCTGGATAATTAGTCCTCTGGCGAATAAAATAATCACACATCACATTCACAGACAGGGTGTTTGCTTCAGTACAGTGTAATACAGACAATCTGAATGCTTGAAAAGAGCACAATCTGTGTAAAAGCACACGTTATTCAGGATGATCACTCATACTAACATGGAGGCAGATTGGTGTCCAGAGCGTAGACATCATGCTTCACGGGGACAATACTTCATGATTCAATAACCCTGCTGAAGTGTCCTTGAGCAAACCCTTAAACCACTTCCAGCTCTGTGAGAGACCCTGTCCTCTGACCTCCGCGCAGATGGAGGAACAGCTCTCCAAAAACACATCACACATTCTTGTGTTCTCATGACGCACAAACCTGGATGTATGAAGGAAAGTGAATACATCTTGGAGGCGGGGCCTGTTCATTTCTATAACAGCTACTTAGTGTTGAAAAAAAGTGTTTAAAATGACCAAGATCCCACCCGGACCAAATGGATCACATACTGAAAAAGCACCCACTCATTTACAGTCTTTTGCATGTATCTCTATTGGAAAAACTTGGACACGAGTCACAATTTCGATGACTTTGGACTCGACTTGACAATATCAAAGACTTGCAATGACTCGGGACTTGACTTTGACTTGAAAATACTTGAGATTTTCCATGAGTATGTTGAAGAGGTGTAGACTCGAGTCGTATGACTTGGACTCGAGTCAGACTTGAGTCACAATTTTAATGACTTTGGACTCGACTCGTCTCTACTTGCACGTCTTTACTTGAGACCTGACACGAGACTTGGGATTAAATACTTGAGACTTGCCAAACAATGACTTCCTCCCACCTCTGGGAAAAAGTACTTGGGGCCCCATGACATCATGTGATGGATCCGGAAGTATGTGTTCCACTTTTTGGCCATTTTACCAAATTAGTCTCAAAGCCAGGTGCTCTTCCTGGGCCTTGGATACATATCATACATTCACATGTTCCTCGGATTGTCCCATTTTCCAAATTGGGAAGTTTAAACAACCCGGGTCATTCCCTAAAAACCCTATATATTGCCTAACCTGACTTGTTATCAGCTTTGCTGCTAAAAATAACCTCTAACTGATGTAGGTCACTCTATGTCGACAGCAACTTACAGTTACAGCCTCATACAACTTACATGTGAGAAAAAACATTAATATCCAATTTGTGTCCTCCATGATATAACATTTACCAGGCGAGTCACGCACCAAGATCTTCACCAAATTTATGAGTGGGAGCGATCACTTGAATTTTCCGGAATTGTCAGGAACATATTTTTATGATAAGTCATAATTCTTGCCCCGTTTCCATGTTTATTCTGTGTCAATTTATTTCATGTTATTTCTTTATTGTAAAGAACTGTGATGCAATTCTTGTGAAAAAGATTATTATTAGATCAGCAAAATATATGAAATTAAACGACGATACTGCCGTATGAAGTTGTCTTAACTCAGTGTAAATGTTAGTGGTGTTCACGCTCCATGATCAGGTTTAGCCTCTTCCCATAACAGATCGAGCTGACCTACTGAACATCAAAGGAACCAGGGAGCCAGTCTGGGAGCATCAGACCTGACAGGCTCATGTATGCTCTTCTTCTGTCTCCTGTGTTGTGTATGTTACTCCACAAAAACAAACCACATCATAATGCCCGTGCAGCCAACACCCTGAGCTACGGATCTGAATCACATCTAGGTCACACACAGGGGCTGGGCCCGAACGCATTGTGAAACTATTTTTTTTTACAAAGTGTAGCCACACCCAACTCTTAATGTGACCTGTTGACAAAGCTAGTCATGTGAGTGTTCAAAACAAAAGAAACATCACTGCAGCGGAGAGAATAATGGCTCTAATAATTATACAAGATACTGAACTCTTTGGTTTTTGGTGGCTCCTGTCAGCAGCGGGAGTGTTTTCCATGTCGAAAGGAATCAGCTTGTGCGTCCAGCTGCACGTCAAATAAAGACAATTTATTTTTAATACTATTTTTCTTTTTCAAACAGAATACATAGTGTTTATGTACAGACTGGTCTCCCCTCATAAACGTCAATATGGGGCGTTTTTACACAACAATAACTCATATTTTGCTTTAGACTGTCTCTTGCCCCCATCCTGCTGATTTAGAAGTAGTAATTGACAGCGATGCATTTTTAATGCAACTTACACTTTTTTACATAACTTCCATGGTTGTGTATAACATTCATTACGCTACATTATTTACAAAACTTACGGTAGTCAAGTCACATTCGTATCTACTCCATTTACAGCATTTACGTACATTTATTTACTTTTTATAACGCTGAACCAGGAAGTTAGACCTTTTGTAGCATAAACTCAGAGAAACTGCAGCCTTTTTTACAACCACAACGCTCATATGGGTCATTTTGACAAACGGTCTGTTCTGTCGTTTCAGTTTGAGATCTTGATGATTACGTGATGCATCTACAACTGTGGCTATGTAAGATTAATAACTGGTGATGGGCTTTATTAATAACTATATAGAGACAGCCCGTCCTCTCTGATGGTCTTGTTTTCTTAAGTAGGTCATATAGAGGCTTCAGTATTAAATTGAGTGTTTCATAACCAGTTTAAAACTCCTCGTAGCTGCTTTAATGAGTATCATTTAGATGAGACCTTCAGTGCTTTGAAGGAGCTCAAAACACACTCACATTTGAGGTCAGCAGCAAATATTTCTTTAATAGAGCATAATCTTGGCGTAGTCCTGCGACATCTTTGCAAAAGTTTCACACATTATGTGGAGATGTTTATCTCTGGTGACGCCATTAGTTTCATGCCACAATTATAAAGAGCAATTCACATAATGTAATAAGTCCCAGAGCCCGGAGAAGGGGACTTCTTTTTTTTTTCAAAAGCAGCTAAATGTCTTAATCATGCCCCGGTGGATCTGAGCCTGAAGCTACTGAGGACAATGACTGTGTGCTTTGGAGCAAGAGATCAGCGACAGCAGCAAGGACGATGACGTCTATAGAGGGGGTTATATAACCAGAGCTGAACATTTTGTCTGTCATAGTTGCAAGGTTAAAAAGGGTGGCATGAATACCAGTCATAGTCTCAAGAGTCATGTGCAACATAGTTCCACTGGCCGAGTTCACAGAGGCACACATCAGCCAGCAGAGCCGTCTCTTTGCTGCTTTCAGAGCTTCATGGCTCCTAAAAAATATCCTCACTTGACATCCACTAACTGTTCACTATTCAAGAAATGTATAATACGGCATGAAAAGATTTTTTTGGGGGGGGCATTGATGTTTTCATTAGATTGCGAGACAGACAGAAAAGGCAGCGAAGAGAGGGGAGGACATGCTGCTGGGACAGACTCAAACCCAAGCTCAGCCTTAAAGGTACACTTCACCTGGAGAGCACACACACTACAGTCTGGATGTCAGAGCATAGTGTGGTGAAGTAAGAGGTCAGTGACTTTGTCTATTGCAACAAGGCTCATTAACATTCCTTTACCAAAGGGTTTGACATATGTCCTTTGCAAATGCTGTGGCTTCAGAGTGAACAAATGGATATTAAAAGCACAATACGTATTTTTCCCCTCGACAACAATGTATAGACTCATATAATAATATTCTTCTCAATCATCACTAATGTATCTGCCTGTTCTTCCTCTTCTCTTGGCTGACACTGTAAACAGTGTATTCTGAGCCAGAAGCTTGGGAAGCCCGTTAGCTCTCTAGACTGATATCCCTAAACTGCTAGATGTCACTGAGCAGGGGAAGGAGGGGCCAACTTTGAATTATGCGTTTGCAAACCAGACAAATCCATCTCCTTCTGCCATTAAACACGAGCAGAACCTATTCCTCTTCTTACATTTTAGTTGGTTTTGTTTACATACTTGAGCAATCTACAAACCACAAACTGAGATGTTTGACGCTCAGTACTTTACTATTTAAAGTCCCGCTCCACTATTCCTCATTGTTGCTTCCCTTCACACCTTCACTGTGCAGAGCGATGAATGATGTGTGTGCAGTTTCTTCAGCAGAAAGCTTCTCTGTGCTCCCCTTGAATCAGATTTTAAGACGTGCACGTACAAACATTATTTTGTGACATTGCAACTGGCTTGGAAGCCAGTCATGGCCCACGATTCAACTTACACAGCTGTGATATGGGAACCTGAAACCTGCACATACACTGACCATGAACTTTACAGGAGGAGACATCTTGTACCCAGCAGTAAAACTCTAGGAGCACTTTAGAAGTCTTCTTATATGTACATCATCGTCAGACTTTTGTTGTGCGTTTATACTTTTAACATAGTTTTGGCATCTTGTATTTCTCAAAAACTGGATGTCTACTATTTGTACCAGTCTCCTTTTACAGACTAAAGAATAACAAGCATGGCTGGAAAAGAGCAAACTTTCTCCAAGGCTTGGACAGAGGAGGTTAAAGCAGGAATTACTGTGACAGGGTGGATGGGAATCAAGTCTGGCTCTTGTGGAAATTACAAATACAATACCTGTGAAGTCACAGTGCCTGTTTCCCATCCCTGTCAGCTTTTGCCTGTTTTTTATCTATCTGAATGAGCATGCCAAGTGCTGTTTAGGTCCGCATTTCATGTGCGGAATATGGAAAGACTTTGGGACTAATCTGGATAAATAAGAGCTTCACGTTAGTTTCACACGGAGCTATTAAATATACCACAAGTCAATCAAATTTGTCATTCCCAAGGGAAACTATTGTTATGGCCAAGAACAACACCCATATAGGCTATATGTACCAAACAGGAAGCAGGTACAAAGGTAACGTTCGAGTTTCCGTGCAATACAGAACTAACTTTTGCACCATTTTTCCAAGTATTTTAGAGGAAACACAATCCAAGATTCATTTCCTGGACTTTCTAGCAAACAATGCAGCATTTGACCACATGTTTCTTTGGCTTCAGTTATTGCATTTCATTCTTATTTCTAAGAGAAAAGCAAACATTGATGGAAATGTATATATTAAATGCTAATACTAAAAACAGGCTGCTTAACACAAAGGCATAAGACCACCGATGTTTAATAAGGTAAGTACAGTATTTGTGACCTGTGGAGGGAGTCAACCTGAACCTGAAGTCAGATTTCACTCCATTTCATGTGTGTTTGAGAGATGACTCAACATGGGTTGAACATTCAACATTCCCGCGCCGCTCTGTTTTCTTAAAGAAACAGAGGGTGGAAATGATCTCTTTGCTGCTGCGCAGACCAACACCATTTGTGCATGCCCAGTCACACTAAGCAGCTCTAGCAATATTCAGACTAGCGTTCAGTTTAAGCTTGCAGGACATGGCCCAGTAACCTACTTTCCCCACAACATGCTCGGTAACATCAGAGACGAGGCTGTGTGTCATCAGTTACTAACCTTCACCATAGCATAGTTTCAGCAAAAGACGTACGCACCCAGACAAAGCACTGCTGACGCAGAAACAGCATAACAATGATCACATTTATGTCTCAGGAAAGGAAATGTCCATGCTTACTTTAGCCGAAAGGGGGAATGAAATGCTGTAAGCTGATTCTTTGGAAGAGGAAGAGACATGAAGAAAGCAAATAGCACAAAGAGGAAGAGATAAAGGGAGAAAAATGTGCTAATAATGACAAGTTTTTTTATGAAAGGGTAATTAGTCATAATTAAAAGATAATAAGTCATTGTTATAATATTAAAATTATTAGCTTAATCATGTTTGTGACAAACTGTCTCTTGATAGATTATGAGATTTATTACATTGCCTGAGGTTTCCCCCTTTCTGTGTTCATCACATTACAGCCCATGTATCAGGTGAGCGGCACTATAAACTCTATAACCCAGAAAAACCTGATACCTGATCGTTTCTAGGTTAACATTAACACACTGACACAGCTGGTTTGTGCTCACTCTGCTCAAGAAATGTAAAAATTCTGACGTGACAGCAGATGACAGAGTACAACCAATTAGAGATTCTGCACCTCTGGACCGGACTGCGGGCTGATTGATCGGTTTAATTTCTGGTGATATGACACTGATGTTATATCAGTTTTTAATGGGACAAAGACAATTTATCAGAAATTGCAATATGAGTAAATGTAGATTGGAAAAAGATTGATCGTGTCAGCAGTTCAATAAATTTGCTTTATTACACAGCCTTCATTTGTGACTCATAACTATGACTAAAGCCCAATTGATTTATGACGATTTAGGATGATTTTTTCAGCAGTTAATGGCCTATCACAGACATATTGGCATCTATCAGCATCCATATGGTACGATGACGGAGAATATAATGCAGGAAATGATGCTTGGGGTGATTTAGAAATAGGTACTTATTTTATTTTCCCATTTTTTTTTATTTCAAGTAATGTATATATATGTAATACCTTCTTTAATGTATATTCATGTAAAATATTATAAGTACATATATATATATATATATATATATATCAATAAGTTATTTTATAAAGCAGCCTTATATGTACATTTGCTCAGTCATATCGGACCTTTTATTTTTTATTTTTTTTTTTTTCATGTTACATTAGAGTTTTAATGTGAAAATGTTTTTTTACATTCAGCATCACCATTCATCATTATCTGCATTTTTGCACTTTTACAAAGAATGAATTATATTTTAACTTTCAAGCTATTGAATAATCCTGTAAAAAATCTATGTCCCTGTAAAATAATATAAAAAATGTGTAAAAATGTTTTTTCGGCGTAGCCCCGCTGTAAATTTCGATTTAGTGACAGCACTTTATGAGCTGCAGAAGAGGAGATGGCCCAAATGTTGAGCAGCATGATGTAAAAAAAGGAGCATATGGTGCAGTGAACACCCCAGTTCAGTCAGTCATGGAGCAGCCCACCCTGTCCCACTCAGCTGTCAGCACACATCCTCATCACTATTCATGTATGCTGGGCAGACCTCAGCACTGACGCAGCAAGCCGGAGAAAGGGCTCAAGCCTCAGTGTGACTATACGTGGAAGAAGATGCAGAACAATCATCTGACATCATTTCCATAATGGCTTCCTTTAACTACATCATTCATGGGCACTTTTTTTTTTAAAAGTTGTTGGCACAGTTGTCATCAACTTAGCATCTGTGTAATCAGCCTGTTAATGTGGTCTATCATTTGCACACTTGTGGAAGTTTTGCACAGCTTCTTCCTTTATTTAAATAACATCACATTTGTACATACTGTTTCTACTGTTTATGTTTTAAAAATAAATTGTATGTTGACTTTTTCTGTTCTTATTCTGTATTTATGACTCGTAAATTCGTAATTATATTTTGTAGTTCAGATTTTTTTCTAACTGTAATGTCAATAGTGTCCCTTCACACAGCTTCACAATGAGAAAATGTCTTTTTTTTTTTAAATACACCAACTTAATGTTATGTAACGTTACATTTGGCTGACAGTGGTGTAAATCTTGAAAAAACACTCTTAAATATTAGCTAATGTGAATGTCAAAAAGTTTCACATATTGTACAGTAAAGGTATGAACGGTATGTAAAGAGTTATGGAAAGAGAAAAGTGTGCCTGGTCATACGTGTGTCACAGAATTTCATATTTTCCAGCCGTTAGCGGTTAAGCTAACGTTAATGTAACGTTTTTAACGTGTCAGTTATAACGTTAGATTCATGGCAACAGAGACGTCATAAGCAAATAAGCTAACTAAATCGTTAGCACGTAACGATAAAACACGAAGGTGTAAACTCACTTTATGTTGAGGGATGTGTGTCAGACGAGTCCAGGAGAAAGCGTGTGAGCCGGGAGCTTTAACCGAGCAGAAACCCCGGCGTCCTATATTCCAAAAGTTACCCAGAGATGAGACAGCAGCCCCGGCGGCGGTGCAACGGGGACACAGCCTGTTGAGGGGGAGATCCTGGCGCTGCCCACACCTCGCAATTTATATTCTCATTTAGCGCTGAACGAAATGTGTCCTGTCTCCACACACCGATGAAGGCTGAATGAAGAGTTTCCCTGCAGCCCGGCCACACTCAGAGTCCCGCCCACTGGACTACATACTTATTAAAGTTATGTGAGCACGCGCACGCGTGTTTGTGTGTGTAGTGGTGGCGGTGGGCTTTAAATACACCCTTAAAAGATTCAGCACAACCATGGCTACAAGTGTGAATAGTACAGTTTTAATGACATAAATCATAAAAAAAGAAGTCTCCACATATACATGTTGAAATATTAGCATTTTTAAAACCTCTATTTGCAACATCTCCTGTCCCTTCCTCTCGGGTCTGTGTAAACCGTATGCTGTTATGTCAGATTACTAGTAAATATTTGTGTTGAATCAATCATGGTTTCGCTGAGGAGCACATCATTTAATATCTTTAACATATTTGAAATGAGGCGATTTTGACAGAAATATCACTATTTTAAGCCTTATTTTGGATACTTATCTTTCTTTTTTTTAAACATGTATTTATATATTTTTTTTACAGGTGATGCCTTGACATTTATTAGATACATTGAGGCTATATATAGAAGCCAGTGAAAAAAGTCAATCAAACCCAACAGCAATTACTGACACAACATCAAATGTTAAACAAAGAACAAAAAAAAGCAAATAATAATAATGATAAAATAAAAAAAACTATAATGTGCATCATAGTGTACTTTAAGCACTTTTCTAATCTATTATCTGTTCAAGGACTGTAATAAAATTTCCATGATAGTGCCCGTTTCCTGATAACCCAAAGATATTTAAATAAATACACAGAAAATGGTTTTTATTAAATGCACTTCAAGGATCTGTTTAAAAATGAACATGCCTGATCATGCAAAGAATCAACAGGCTATAAAAAGAGACTTGAACAAAGCAGGATATATACTGGTCGTCCATGTATGTACCACACACTATGAGTCATGCCTTCTGCTGTCTGAGTCACGCTATCGTCATGTTGTTTGCATGGGCTGGGGCTGAGAGGAATAAATAAATGTAAAGACTAATGCAGTGGTGAAAGGAATCAGTCGTCTGTGTTTCACATGGTCCAACACATCAGCAGCGGACGCTACAGTGCCACCTTTATGTCAATCAGTGCAGCTCACTGCTTCAGGTGTTCAGAGCCTTCATAATAAAATATAAAGGAAACTTTTTTTTTCCATTACCAAATCTATTTTAATTTAGATTTAGTTCAACAACATTTTTATTTGTAATCTTTTCTAATCTGACTTAAATTCATTTTCCATTTGATTTTGATTGATTCTCTCTTGATTGCACAATAAATAGGCCAACATTTAAGAAAATTTGAAAATCAAGATATCTTAATACTGCAGTTTCACTGATATTCCCTAAGATGAATTATAAAAAATCATGATCCAGGAAAATAAATCAAGCCAAAATATACATTTTATATGTATGTTTTATATCATAATGCATATTTTAAGTAGCATTTCAGTGAGTAGAGCTAATATTAACTTATATATTGGGCCATTTATCACATTTGTATACATTTTAATCTGCAAATATACTATTTGCTCTGTCCTAACAGCGCCTATGACATTATAACAAAGTAACCAATCTGCAGCTGTGACATAGTGAAGTAACGTATCATATTTCCCTCTGAACTATAAAGTACAACATATAAAGTTGCATTTCATGGAAACATTTAAGCAGAGGACTTGCTGTACTTGATTATGTACTTGGTAACATTTAAAAAATGTCAGCAATGAGCTCCATCATTCCAATAACTTAAATCTGCGTGATATCTCGAGTAAAATCTAAAAGAGCCGAGTCGAAGTGATAAAGCCCACATCTCTCATGATGTACACTTCAAGGTTTATTTAGATAAGAAGAAGCAATCAGCTCCATCTGTTCCTTCATCAATGTACACTTTGGGTACAAGCTGGAAAATGTGTGTCACTCTTTGTTTCTCGCTGCTGCCAACATGACATTTCAGTCTTTCATAATAGTTTGGGGTGAAAAAGTTTGGCCTCTGATTGTTGACATACCACGAGCACCTAATGAAAGACTCAATGTGGCGGCTAAACAGCAACTCTGACTTCATTTAGTAAACAAGTAGGATTTTAGTGGTAAACTGTGTGAGTCAAGGCTTCAAATTAGCTGTAGGGTCGATGAGTTCTTTCAAAGTTGCACATGAAAGTTTCAAGCTTGGAATTGTCTGCTGCTCAAAAATAATATTATCCTAACCAAACACTGTGTGGCTGTAAGTTAACATTATTCCGCATGAAAGAACTTTTTATTAAAGCGCCCATTAGGACAAGAAACATGACATAATATGCAGTTTAAGTGTCTCTTTAAATGTACGTATATTTATACTTAAATTACTGAGATACAGATTTATGAAAAAATGACATCAACAACTTTTAGTAATGATTTTCTATCATGGTGGACAGAAAGATTTTTCACGGGGCCAAGATATTCTTACGTTTTGGTGTATAGCAGTTCTAAAAACAGCGGATCCTACACTTCCCATGATGCCACAGACCAAAGTGGTAATGAAACTACTGTGGCCTGTTAAAATAAAAGTATTCAGTCTTTCTTAGAGTGTCAGATACATTAAAAAAAGAAGCATGAATCACCGAACATTTACCTCCAGTTTCCATAAAACTGGTGACATCTTGGTTTTCTGGTCGAGACACAGACGTGATCTCAGCATTTCCATTACTGTTTTTATGTAAGCAAATGCCTGTGAAAAACCACTGAAAAAGTAACTTTTTAAATAGTTTTTACTTGTTGTGTGCCATTTAAATACACCAGCGTGTCTGAAATGTGTGTACTTTCAATTTTAGTTTTTAAGGCGTGTTGTCAAAATTACATCTGAAATTTGACAATGAGCAAACATAAAATTTGCAGATTGTGAGGCAAGCTTGATAATGTTTTCTGTAATTGTTTAGTTGAATAACAATCCATCCATTCAAACAAGACTAAAAACTGTAAAAAAAAAAAATAATTTTCATAAGTCAAGTGCACTGTCAAATTTTATTGAATAACATGGCAACATTTAATACATCTAAAATATAGAAGATTCATAATGTTCAATTCCTCATAAACCATAACCACTGAGGCTCACTCTGTTAGGCTTGGAAATGTATGATTTACCACTTTACAGTATAACCTGCAGCCTTTCTTTGTTGCCACCAAGGTCAAGCCGGCCTCTTTCAAAATCAGCACCAGATGTTGGTGAAAGTGTCCAAATACTGCCCCGATAATCCAAACAGGAATGCAGATTCTTATATAACAGAAAGACACCTTCCTTTACTGTCTGTATTTCCACATTTGTAAAGATGAATACAATTTAAACTAGTAAGTAGTAACTTGATAAGTGCACCATGCATGCTAAGTGGACAGCAGCATGTTATAAATATGCTGTAAATCTTAAGGTACAGGAACGTTGTTGTTTGTTTAAATTCACAAGATAACACTGGCTACCGAGAAATAATTTACTTCTTGGTTAATAGTGCAAATAAAATCAGTATTCAATAATAATTAAATAATTGTTCTCGCTTAAATTGTTAATACTTCTGATATTTCTTGTTAATATTGCTTGTTTCTATTTATTGTTATCTTATTGAAGCTTCTTTCTGTTTTCGCTATTCACTTTGCGGCTGTTACACTATAAATTTCCCCACTGTGGGACTAATTAAGGAATATCTTATCGTATATCACCAACAGATAAATAATAATATTATGAATAATAATAAAAAATAATAAAGATAATAACAATTATTATTATTATTATAAAACCTAATGAAAGACTACACTAAAAAATGTAATAAAGTAAACAACTGGACAGATATACAAATAAATAAAGCTCTATTAAAAGTCAGATTAACAGTATGTCAATAAATAAATAGACAGATAGATAAAACTCAGTTAAAAGCTAGACGAATTATTTTTTTAAAAGATCTATATTATATTATATTGATAACAATAAAAAATACATCTTTAAAATATTCGTATAGGTAGGAAAATGAATTTGACCTCTCTTCAATTTCTAAGCAATTAAATGTAAATATTTCTCTAAAATATTAAGAGAAAATACTCATGATTTCAGTTGTTTTAAATTTGAATATTTAAATATTTATTCATTTTATAGAAAACAAACAAAACAGTTATTACCCTGTTTCACTGGAGGGCGCTAACACAAAGCACCAGGTGGTCAGGGAACAACTTGAGAAAGGAGGAGGCCATTCACGAGCCTGTTTTAGCTACACACACCTAGCTACTGTTAGCTAGCCGGCGGCTAACGAGCAAGCTAAAACATCAGTTTGTCTTAATGTCGCCTGTCTTATCAAGTGATGGCAGGAGAACAGTGTTCACAAACCGAAGCTGGTGAGTGCTGGGCGTCCCTTTGACCTGCGACAAAACATTTTCCAACCACACAGTTTGTGTGTCAGCTAGCGCGCTAAAGTAACCGAGTGCAACACCGAAGCTAGCTAACGTTAGCTCGGCTCAATAGCAACATTAGTTAAGCTAACACACATCTTTTTCTTTTCAGAACTGTATTACCTCATTGCCAGATTTCTGCAGTCTGGACCTTGTAAAAAAGCAGCACAGGTAACAACCTACTATAAGCTCGATATTAACTCGTAACCGGTTATAAATCGTCTAAATAAGTAGCCGTTGCTAGCAGCTAACGCTAACTGTCTGTCTGTTGTTAGATTCTGGTTGAGGAGCTGGAGGAGTATGAGGTAGGTTCAGCTGGACCTTTCTGTGTTTATTCTCGTGTGTGGTTTCCGTAGTGCTGCCTTTCTGTCCGCTTTTTGGGGGCAACTTTTCAGTATTTTTTTTGCTGTTGTCGGATAAAGGAGCGTGTTGCCGAGCCGCGGCGACACTGGCAGTTTTGTTGCCATCACTAACGGCTTGTTTTTTAACTTTAGTTGGTCCCGCAACGATGGAGTTGGGACGGGAAGAAATACAAACGGACCTTCCAAGACTGGGTGAGTGTGAATTGTCATAATTAACTTTTTTTAATCATATGTAACGCATAACTTCTATTGTAATCGACATTGCGACTCAGCGAATGTGTATATTTTAAATGATATTCACCACACATAATAAACGCGTTATTAATGTGTTTATGATTATTTTAACAAATTAAACATTTATATTAGTATAGGCCCCTTGGTAAATAACTATATTTGCTATTGTGTGGGCTAGTAGGCGGAGATTAGAGACAAGGGCGGGCAGTGATTGGCTGAGACAGATGTAGAGAGTTGTCAATCTTGTGAAGGAGCCAATAAAATGATAGTTCTATTTGCGAGCGAACCGGAAAGTCGTAAGAGACTCCTCTCATTGGCTGTGAGCTTCTCTGCCCCTCCTCTGTGGTGCCCTCTCTCTCTCGATTGTTTTATTAACAAGCAGTATTACAAACCATGCTGCAAATAATGAGCAAATATAAACAGCTACAAGAAGAAAGTAATTTAAGTAATTTTTTAGGAAGTTGATATATATTAATATGTGTCAGCACACAGTTGCTTGAATTAAAAACGGTTTATTTGAAATAGAATGCTCGCTATTATTATGATTAATACTAATTTAGTATACATGTATTAATTATATCACCATATAACTCCTATTTTAGCATATTATACATTTTAAGGTCATTTTTACTCACATAGAAAGCTCTTCATGGTATAGCATCTTACATTTCAGACTTCTTAATTCCTTATCAACAACTAGAGCTCTCAGGTTTTCTTTTGTGGATATTTTAACTGTTCCTAAAGTAGCCCACAAAACCAGTGGAGAAACTTCTTTTAGCTTCTACATTCCCTGACTGTGGAACACCCTTATCAGCTACATTAGATTACATTTTATTTAAGCAAACATTCAGCTAATGTAGTTTGTTTTTATCTTTTCTTTCTTTACTACTTTTATCTTTACTTTTACTTTATTTTTGTAGATGTTTTCTTTTTTTCTTTTTTATTGTTTTGTTTTTAATGCCACACTGAAGTACGTTGAGCTGCATTTTAAGTATGAATGGTGCTACACAAATAAAGTTGTTGTTATTATTGTTATATTACTGTAATAGCTGTCTGTGGCTCTTGCAGGTGATTTTGAATCAGCACATTCCTGCAGACTATCTGCTCCGTGTTTGTCAGCGGATAGGCCCGCTTATAGAGAAGGAGATCCCACCTAGTGCTCCTGGAGTCCAAACTCTCCTGGGGCTGGGAAGACAGTCCCTGCTTCGTACCACCAAAAGTGAGCATTTCTCTCTCACTCACCTTAGTTCTCTTCTTCATATTCTTGAACCCTTCAGTACCTGTTAGAATTTATTGTGTTTGTGTAGCTGCTTTGCATTTTATCTGTTGATATGTTTTTTAATTCACTGCCTGTCTAATTTAGGTTGTAGCCACAAAGTATGCAGTGGCTCAGCTGTTGTTGCACTCCACAGAGGACGTCCACCAGAACCTCCAGTCACCAATGGACATCCTCCCAATGTTGGTGTGTGAAACCTTTTTTCATTTATACCCACCAAGAGGAACCAAAGATAACTTAAGTTGAATCTGTGTGTTGCCTCCACTCATTGTTCTTGTTTGTCTTTATTTTAAGTGTCCATCATGGGTGCTCGCCAGGCCACAGGCACAGCTCGCTTTGGCCAGACCCTGCCGTCTTCCTCCTACCAACACATGAAGATACATAAACGTATCCTTGGCCACCTTTCTTCAGTCTACTGTGTAGCCTTTGACCGCACAGGCCGTCGGATATTTACGGTAAGTGTCGGGTTTTGGTCCGGATGATTACTGCAACAAAACTTTATCTGTGACTAGCTGTATTTGCATCTGCTGAGTCCTTAAGAAAATTATTTGCAAAATATGCAAATGAAAATCAAGCCGCTGGCAAAGGGTTCTCCATATTTCTGTACAGCTGGATAGGTGAAAAGAAAAATACAGCTTGTGAAAGAATATAGAAATAAAATTGGGATAATTTTATTTTTTTATCAGGTATACATTAGCTACATTTGTTATAATGAGAAAATGTTAATAAAAAGATTTTGACTTAAAAAGGTATACATTAGCTTCACTTTTGATTATCACAAGAGAGAGTCACAAGACACAAATAAGTCTGCTGGTTCACAGTTTTTCTGTCTTCAGGTTAAGTTCCTTCCCAGTGATACTGTCTTATTCATTTGTTTCCAACGCTGTCTGTGTTTTAGGGTTCTGATGACTGCCTGGTGAAAATCTGGGCCACAGATGACGGCCGGCTCCTGTCAACACTCCGCGGCCACTCAGCAGAGATCTGCGACATGGCCGTCAACCACGAGAACAGCCTCATCGCCTCGGCAAGCTGTGACAAAACCATCAGAGTTTGGTGCCTGCGTACCTGTGCACCCATCACCGTTCTGCAGGCTCATGGTGCCTCCATCACATCCATCCAGGTGAGACTAAAACAATAACAGTTATTGTTATCATGATGCTAAAGATCTTCCACACTTGTTCTGCACCATGTCAGCTCTTTTACTACTGTAGCATCATGTTAAATGTTAGTCACTCCTCACCTGTTACCATCTAACACCGACTTTCTATCCTCTCAGTTTTGTCCTGCTGTCAAAGGGCTGATGCGGTACCTGGCCTCCACTGGTGCAGACGGCATGGTTTGTTTCTGGAAGTGGCACTCGCTCAACATGAAATTCCAGTAAGTGTTTGAAATATCTTCCATTTCGAACTCTTATGAAGTTTCTCTTTTCATAGAAATAACCACAGGTTTTGTGTTGCTCCTCTTTCCTCAGTGATCAACCAGTCAAGTTTGTTGAGCGGTCACGTCCGGGAGTCCAGGTCTCCACTTCCTCCTTCAGCAGTGGTAAGTGTGTTTCCCTGTCTGGCAGCATTTCACTTTCCAGATGTGCTGGTTCATGTGAAGATTTAAATTTTAGATCAGAAATTAAGTATTTGTGTTTCTTGAGATCTAATCTATCTAATTTCCCTTCGGGGATGAATAAAGTAATCTATCTATCTATCTAAAAACAGGTGATAAACAGGCTTGAAATTATACTCCAAATAAAATAAATCCTGTCAATAAACTCAAGTAGATAAATATAAGACAGTTTTGCCAATGCAATAAAATCCCACCCACAAAGCAGGGGAAATGAGACAGGTTCAGTTTGTTTCTTTTTTATTTTTTTTTTACCTAAATACAACAAACAGACCGGGTCATTTCAAGAGTGAAATGCTCGACATCATATGAAAACAGTACACAAAGGACTGTGGGTCCTACTTGCCCGTGATTGTCTTTTTTAAGAAGAGGTCAAATCGCGTATAAACAAAAATAAGACAAATATTTCCAAACAACAGCAAAAATGTTCAGTAAAGAATCGCCAAGACCTAGAAGATTACTTCCAATAAGTCAGTTCAATGTTATTAAATGGGAATTGTCTGAGATTCTTTCCTGTTATTTTTGCTACCTGCTAGTAGAATTAGTAATAGAAAAGATATCTGTCCTGTTTGTTCAGGTTTCTGACATCACTGCAGACCTCAAGTTTTTTTTAATGCATCAACATCTGCTTATAGCAGCAAATGAACCGATGGTCAGTGTGAGGATGTCATTTGAGTGACACAATAACTCCTGACAATAGTTATAATTATGTATTATTCATTATGAATGAGTTGTCCTATTGGGAACATTGTTAATTTAAAAATCTCAGGATTTTCTCTTTGCCTAATGGGAATACAAGGCAAGGCAAGTTTATTTATAGAGCACAATTCATACAAAAGGCAATTCAAAGTGCTTTACAGTAACAGAAAAAAATGCATAAAGGCAGATTAAAATCACTCCATAAGAACAGAAATATAATCATTGAAATCATTGAATAATTAAATTTAAAATAAAGACTACAGATAGATACTTTCAGTTGTGGTGTGCACAGATAAATAGAATACAGTAAGACAGAATAAATTACATACAACCATAAATGTTGCAACCATTATACATCATGCATGAAACTAAACTTGCAGACTGGATGGGTTCTTGTCACTTCGATCTCATTCTGTGCTAACTGTCAACAGGTGGTATGTTCATGGCTACTGGTGGTACGGATCATTTGATCAGAGTCTACTACCTTGGAGGGGAAACACCTGTGAAAGTCTCTGAGATGGATTCACACACGGTAACAAACAAGACGCAGCTGAGTTTATTATTTCTGTTCCAGTGTGTCATTTAAATAAGGTCTCTAACAGAGATCTTCTTTTCCTGTTTCCAGGATAAAGTTGTTGTCGTCCAGTTCAGCAATAACAGTGACAGGTGAGTGTGTTCGCTGAGATCAAAGTCTTGAACTGGTTTTTTTTTTTGTGTGTGGTTGTCAAGCGTCTGACGCTGTGCATGTGTCCAGTTTAAGGTTTGTGAGTGGCAGTCGTGACGGCACAGCCAGGATCTGGCATTACCAGCAGCAAGAGTGGAAGAGCGTCACTTTAGACATCGCTGCCAGGCTGCCTGGGTAAGAAATGAAGTGTTATAGATTTATATGTCTCTTTAAATGTCTGTAGTCTTAATTTTATAACATCCAAACATGAAAGAAACAGAATGAAACTTCACAAAACAGTCTTTGTTTGGTCGAAATAAACCCTCAATTCTCAGGGTGAGATGTGAAAATATTCTCCTTTTACATGCTGTTTTCCTGCTACTCAGCTTGTTGTTTGAGAGTCATTTTAAGAGGCTGATCAGCAAATCAGCTGGGGATGTAGCAAAGATATTTATTTAATCACCCAACCTCAGCACTGCATTTGAATGTTGATTAAGGGAACAAATGTCAGATTTCTGAGCGAAGCTTTGAGTTTCATGATGCTTTTTGTGTCTCCTTAAACCGCTAAGTGTTCCGTGTCTGATGGGATATTTTTGTCCAGGAGTGCTGCTGCCAATGCGGATGATAAGACCAAGCTGGTGGTGACCATGGTGGCGTGGGACCGCGCAGACAGGACCGTCATCACGGCGGTTTCCAACTACCTGCTCAAAGTGTGGAGCACGGCCTCCGGACAGCTGCTGCACATTTTATCTGTGAGTGGCTGAAGCTGCTGTTTCTGCTGTGCAATGAGGAAGAAAGCAGCTGTTTTATTCAAACTGAATGTTCGTGCTCTCTGTTCTAGGGTCATGACGATGAGGTGTTTGTGCTGGAGGCTCACCCCTTCGACTCCCGCATCATGCTATCTGCCGGTCACGATGGCAACATTTACATGTGGGACCTGACCAAAGGAGCCAAGATCCGCAACTTCTTCAACATGGTAATTGACCGACAGCCAGAAACACCCACCAGTTGTGTTTTCATCACCCTGTCATCAAGTTCATATCATAATATTTGTTTCCAGATTGAAGGGCAAGGCCACGGTGCTATTTTTGACTGCAAGGTTTCAACTGACGGGCAGCATTTCGCCTGCACTGACTCACACGGACATTTGCTCATCTTTGGCTTCGGCTGCAGCAGACCGTATGAGAAGGTAGCGACAGGAAACTGTTTGTCAAAACATATTTACACTCTCCTTTCCTCCTCTCCATGCCTAATAAAAGTGACAGGAATGATCTTAAATATTGTGGAGAAGACGGCTGATAATCACAAAGAAGCTCCCTGATAACAAACGATAATAATTCCTTCCAGATTCCAGACCAGATGTTCTTCCACACGGACTACCGACCTCTAATTCGTGACGCAAATAACTACGTGCTGGACGAGCAGACGCAGCAGGCCCCGCACCTCATGCCTCCACCCTTCCTGGTGGACGTCGATGGAAATCCTCACCCTCCTCACTACCAGCGCCTGGTGCCAGGAAGAGAGAACTGCAAAGAGGATCAGCTAGTACCTCAGCTGGGATACATGGCAAACAGTAAGAAAACTGCCCTTCAGAATGCTTAGCACAGTTTTATCGTAGGAAGTATAACTGACCCACAATCTGCCCTCTTTGCTGCCCAGGTGATGGAGAGTTGGTTGAGCAGGTTCTTGGCCAGCAGACGGCAGAAAACAGAGAAAGCCTGTTGGACAATCTCATCAGACAGCTGCAGAACGAGCAGGACTTGCGTCAGAATCCAGACGAGCCGGCTGAAGAGGGTTTGTGTTACTTTACTTTATGTGAGCAGATTTAACATTCGGGCTGCTCAATATATCGTTCAGTCACAATGCAGGCTGGGTGATGTTCAAAGGTTTTTACTGCTTGACGAAAAACAAGAACTCTAATGTTTCTTCTTATAACTTGCAGCCCTACTTCACAGTGATTTATTTCCTGTGTAGTGTAAAGTGTGACAGTGTTTGTTGCCGTAAGTCTGAGATTTACTGTAAAATTATGAGCATGAGACTTGCTCAGACACGAGAACTTTAACTTTTATTGCTGCAAATGCCATATTTTCCAGGTAACATGTTGTCATCAAAAACAAATCTTGTATTTTGAACAGTATTTTTACTGGACCTAATAGTAGTAGAGTGGAGAAACTGTGTACGTTAGATATAGACTTAAAATCATGGCCCAGGTTTTTCAGAAAACACAAAAAAACAGAACCAAATATTGAATATGTGATGATTTAAGCAAAGCTTATTTTTTGCCAAAAAAAAGGACATAGACCATTATTTTAAGAAGGTGAAGACATGCAATAGATTGAGGACTTGCTTAATTAGGCAAACATCAGCTAATGTCGTTCTTTTCTGATATTTTTCTTCTTCCATTTTTACTTCTTTGCATTTTACCGATGAAAGACACTATACAAATCAAGTCATCCTCATTATTATTATTATAATTTCCTTTGTATTTGTAGCTGGTGATGAAGTGGACGTGGAAGCCTCTCCCCCGTCTGCTGAGCCGCGTAGGAGCGGGCAGGTGGACGGGGTTTGGCAGATGCAGCACAATGCCCTTCGGAGCCAAGTGGCCACAGAGAGGGACCTGCTGGCCTGGAGCCACAGAGTGATGGTCAACGAAGTGTCCCAGGGGATATCCAGGTGAGGCAGACGGGGGGAGAGTTGCATTCGATTTAAGCACAACACAGAGAGTGGGTTTGATTTGTAAACTAATGCATCTTTTTCTATAATTCTTGTCAGAGTTTTGCTGGAGTGCAGACAAGCCAAAGGCGACATGGAGTGTTCTCTGTACAACGCAGAGAGGAAAAAGAAACCCGTAACCTGCCCGCCGAAGGTACGCCGCTTCACTTCTCCGCTGTTTTCAAACGTAAAAACCACGATGCACTCCTGTCCTACTTATCTTCCTTCCACCTTGTTTTATTAGAGCGACCTGCTGACGACACGCCTGCGCTCTCTGCGGCCGACCAAGAAGAAGCAGCAGCGTCACGCCTACCAGACCCGCTCGGCTCAGACCCGCCGTCCCGGGAGCAGGAGTCGAACTTCCAGCAACCGACGTAACTCTGACAGCCAGGTCGACTCTGACAGTGATGGAAACGTACGCTCTCTCTCTTTATAGTAACTTAAACATGATGCTGTGGAGAAGCATCTCCGTAACAGTTTTGTGTTTGTTGACAGGCAGCAGCAGAGGCGGATCAAAGCGACGCCTCCTCTGATGGAGAAGCTCAGTGGCAGAGTGAAAGCAGCTCCAGGTAAAAATCTTTCACCAAACAGAGTTTTTAATGTGTTATAATCCCCCATTAAAAACAACGCCACTCTCTCACTCTCAGCGACTCCTCCAGCGAGTATTCTGATTGGACAGCCGACGCCGGGATCAACCTCCAGCCGCCGAAGCGACCAACCAGGAGGCCCGTACAGCCCAAAGGTTACAGCAGCTCTGAGGAGGAGGACGGCGAGGGGAAGGCGAAGGAGGCCAAGAAGAGGGACAATGAGAAGAGGAAGAAGCCCAAGGAGACCAAACAGGTACGCTCACATGACTCACAGCTCCTGAACTCACCATGAAAATGTTTTTAGCAGTATTTTTCAATTGCTTAATGGTCTTGAATGTTAAATTACAGTGAATTCTTTGTAAAAATACAAAAAAAATCTATACATACATCATGTTGCAGAATGTAAAATAAGGCAACTTTCTGTTGTCTTACAGTAAAAGTAAAAAATTTAATGTAAAAATAAAATAAATGAAAAACAACAGTAAAAGTTTCCAAACACTTACAGTTATATTAAAGCAAAAAGATATTCTACAGATATATATTTATATATGTGTGTATATATTAATACAGATATTCACTGTATATTATCTATATTTTTTAAAGAAACCATTATTATGTTATTTCAAGGTGTTTGGGGACTTTTTACTGCTTATTTACGATTTCTTTGTTCTTTTTTTTTTTCTTACTTTTAACTTGTCATGGAGTTTTCTGTTCGTCACCGTCTCCTTCATTCATCCTGAACTCACCACAAAAACAAATCAAAATGTCCTGTGAGGACGTTAAACGGGCTTTAACCACAACAACACAGGGAATAAAAGACCTGAGCAGAGCAATCAGAGATTTTATTCAATTAGATTTTATTTAAAGAATCACTGAAAGGGTTCTACAGTCTGTACAGGAAACGATGGTATTTTTCCATGGATCACATGCAAAGAATTGTTAAAGTTACATCAGATTTAAACTTGTTCTAACTGGTTTGACACAGAAACCGACGTCCTCTCTGGCTGGCCTGGATGCGGAGGAGTGGCTGCCCCCGTCGTGGATCATGGAGACCATCCCTCATCGCTCTCCCTTCGTTCCACAAATGGGAGATGAGGTAAGAAGTGTCGTTCTCGTATCCCAACAGGAAAATACGTGAATATCACATGGTTTTTTTTTCATCATGGTCCTCCTGTTCCTCCTCCAGCTCATCTACTTCAAACAGGGCCACCAGGCCTACGTCCGGGCTGTCCGCAGGGCCAAAGCCTACAGCATCAACCCTCAGAAACAGCCGTGGAACCGACTCGACCTCAGGGTGAGTCCGCGTTCATGTGCAGTAGAAAAAGTCCAGGTTTTAAATCTGAATTAAACACTAATCACTAATGAGCTACACTGCAAAAAATAAATACATAAATATACTATATATGTTTTTAACCCTGTATTGTTTTATCGTGTTTTTCTTGTTTTTTTGTCTACAGTAATTTAAAATGCTATTTAAAAAAATGGAAATCTGTATATTAATATAATGGGACATTATAGTTTTTTTTAGCAGTATTTTTCAACTGCTTAATGATCTTGAATGTTAAATTACAGGGAATTCTTTGTAAAAAAAAATACAATATATATATATATATATATATATACATTATGTTGCAGAATGTAAAACAAGGCAACTTTCTGTTTTCTTACAGTAAAAGTTTAAAATTTTATGTAAAAATAAAATAAATGAAAAAGAACAGTAAAAGTTTCCAAACACTTACAGTTATATTAAAGCAAAAAGATATTCTACAGATATATATGTGTATATATTAATACAGATATTCACTGTATATTATCTATATTTTTAAAGAAATCATGTTATTTCAAGGTGTTTGGTAACTTTTGCTGCCAGACTTTTTACGGTTTATTTTTTATTTCTTATTTCTTTTTCTTTTACTTTTAACTTGTTAAGGAGTTTCCTGCTCGTCACCATCTCCTTCATTCATCCTGAGTCTTATGTATTTTGTGTTTTTCTCCTGCAGGACCAGGAATCTGTGAAGGTGGTTGGCATTAAATATGAAGTGGGACCTCCCACCCTCTGCTGCTTAAAACTGGCTTTCTTGGACCCAGTCTCAGGGAAGATGACTAACGAGTCTTTCTCCTTAAAGTAAGCATTTATATTCAGTGTGTACAGTTCAAGATAATAAATGTTGAAGCATTTGATTAATTGTTTTCCTTCCCCTGCTCTAAAGGTACCATGACATGCCTGATGTCATAGACTTTCTGGTGCTGCAGCAGTTTTACAATGAAGCGAAAGAGCACAACTGGCAACCAGGTGAGGATTCATCACTCATGTTTGATTTGATTTCCGCTTATTATCAGAATATTATCCATTTTTTTTCTTAACATGTACCATATGAACTATAATGAAAAGCCAGTGGCACTTTATATCTTCTGTGTTTGGGCAAAAACTAAAATTAGAGCTAAACTAGAGAAAACATTATTTCAGCGGACGCAGTTTGAAAACTTGACTCAAGCATTTGACACGAAGTCAGTTTGGCTTTATGGTAAACATTGTCCTTGCTGTTGCTGGTGAACCGTCCTTCACGTGTGTTCGATCCCCCCTCAGGTTTGAGGTTTCGCAGCATCATTGATGACGCCTGGTGGTTCGGCTCTGTGGAGGCTCAGGAGCCGCTGCAGCCGGAGTATCCAGACAGCCTGTTTCAGTGCTACGCAGTAAAGTGAGTCTGTTTCTCTGCAGGAGCTTTTATTCTTAACATGATGTGTACGATCTGCTCACAGGTTACCCTCTGAAACCTGAGCAGGGGCCTTTTATTTCACTGCTAAATATATATATAACATATAACTCCTGCAGCTCTATGGAATCTGCACAGTCATGGCTAGAAATGGCAACAAATCAAAAATGTCTTTTATGCAGAATAACACAGTTATAATGACATAAATCATAAGAAAAAAAGAAAAAATGCAAGTTGAATTTCTCTGATAAGTTATTTTTTTATTAAAATGGAATTTATATATACAACACTTTTCCAAGTGTCAACAAAATCAGGTCTCCACATGCTATACGTATTAAACTATTTGCATTTTTACAGCCTCTCCTGTCCTCTCCTCTCAGCTCTGTGTAAACAGATTTTCAGTGAATATTTGTCACGTGACCGTTGGTCTCAGCAGAATCAATCATGGCTTCACAGAGTCTCTGAGGAGCAGAATTTAATGTTTTTAACAGGATCTAGTTATTACAAATTGTTTATTTCTATTTTCACATAAAGTGATTTTGACCGAAATATCCCGATTTTAAGCAGAAACAAAAACGTATATAGCCTGTTTTTACAGTTTCTTTCTACATTATGCAGTGTATTTCTGGCGATCTTTTAAACAAAACATTTTCACTTTCAGAGGGTTACTGTCATGTTCTTTATTTTTATTTAAATCTTTATTGCATACATATTTAATTGTCTTTTTCTTTCCTTGTTTCATCAGGTGGGATAATGGTGAGCGGGAGAAGATGAGTCCCTGGGACATGGAGCCGATTCCTGAGGAAGGTCAGTGGTGTATTAATAATGGTGTCAGGGAATCAGGGCAGAGTTTGAAAAGAAAAAAAACATAAATAAATGATTATCTATCTACTTCCAGGAGGTAAAGAAAAGACTTTGTGCTGAAAGAGTGTTAAAATGTCCAGTAAATAATGCGAACATACATCAGTAAATCATAAAGATTTTGCAAAATAAAATAATAAAGCATCAGTACAGACCAGTTGAATATCTATGAAAGGAAATTAAATTAGAATTTTGTGCTCTAACAAAAGCAAAATAAGAGTCACATTAAATCAAAGTTCTTTATTTGCAAATAAATATTTTCTGTCAATATTTGTCTGTTAGATTTTGTTTAAAGTCGTATCTTTCTTTCATAACAAAGGTTGTTTTTGTTCAGTTATCTAAAAGAAATTCAGACAAATAATTTTATCCCCGACCACGAACATAACTTCACTCCTTAACCAACTCTTCCAAAATGTGCGTGTGTATTTTTTATTTATTTAAACTCATGTTTTATTATCAAAGCAAATCTTTCCCTTTAAATAAAACCGTGAAAATCATGAAGTCAAACTTTACATAATGCTGAACAGAGACAAAGTGTGTCATTAAACTGGCTGCTGTGTGTTTTCCAGACAAAAAGCTTTTACAGACTTCCACCTGTTCTTTGTGGAGGCTGCTTGGATATTCTTTTAACACCTGGAAGCTGTCCGTGTAACAAAAGACTTGATTTTAATTTCAAACCACTTGCTGCTCATTTTCAAGTGGCATTGTTTCCTCTTTGACATAATTACCCAACCAAGTACTTTTTTAAACGCAGCAGGCTGTCAGTGCCATTAAAATCACTGCAGATTTATTCGCTCACTTTATTTCTGTCTCGGCGTGGTGGAAATAAAAAGCCATTTTGTTTTTAATTAAAGGTTTTATATCTTTTTTTTTTTACAGGACTGTGTGCCTGATAATTGCTCCAAACTTCCACAGATTACGGTTTATTAACTTTTTGTTGCTCTGTCAGCTGCGCTGCCCGAGCAGGTTGGAGACGGCGTGGAGGTGGCGGAGGAGGAGCTGAAGGCTCTGCTGTACACGCCGCAGGAAGGAGAATGGGGCTCGCACACCCGAGACGAAGACTGCGAGAGAGTCCTGCACGGCATCGACCAGCTTCTCACACTGGGTAAACAAACTAAAGGCTGCCTAACTGTTTGTTTGTTTCACGACCTGGTTCGTGTTTAATCTCCTTCCTGTTCGTTCGTAGATGTAGCCAAGGCGTTTGCGTCCCCGGTGAGTCTCCGTGACTACCCTCTGTACTGCACCGCGGTGGCTTACCCCACTGACCTCAGCACCATCCGCAAACGGCTGGAGAACCGCTTCTACAGGTGAGGCAGCACGCACACGTTTTACCCTCAGATTCAACTTCATTCTTTTATTAAGGCCCACGACCCATTTTCAGTGGGTCGTGGGCCTTTGCCTGTGCAAAAAAAAACTGTTTTATGCTGTCTTTTCACTCTCACAGTTTGTTTTCATCTGCTGACTGAGCATGGCGAAAGTTTGGGTCTTTTTGAAACTACTTGTATGTTGTGTTTTCTAAGACGCACTTTTTGTTTTTTAATTAAAATGCAGCTAATTTAGTGTAAAAGGGAATATTTTCCTCTTTAGCATCCCCAGGCTGCTGGTTTATCATTTAACTGTGTTATTCTGTGCTATACCAGGTTCAGTCTGCTCCATCTTTTCATTAAATACATTTGAGAAGTTGAAAATTTTCCTTGATTTTGGGTCGTGGCTTGTCTTTACGGGGTGATGGTTGGTCCCAAAGCCAGAGCAGTTGAGAACTACTGGCACTAAGTACTAAGACAAAGAAATACAGTTTAGCATCTAACGCAAAGTGCAAAGAAAGCAGAAAAAGTGCAGAGTTTGTATTTATATATATATATATGAGGTAGTGATGTATAAATTATAATATGTAATAATAATATATAAATAATAATAAAAAAAGGATACGTACGGTACAGAATAAGAAACAAGATATATACAGACTGAATAACTGGCTAATATTATGTAAAGTGCAGGTGAATTACAGTGATGGAAGTATCTAAGTAAGTATATAATTAGATGTGCAGTAACATTAGTAACCAGGAGTGCAAATGTTCAGGGTGGGGGGAGTTCAGCAGGGAAGAAACTGTTCCTGAACCTGCTGGTGTTGTTTTCTGAGCCTGGATTGTCTGATTCTCTGCTGCAGGCGGATCTCTGCATTAATGTGGGAGGTGCGCTACATTGAACACAACGCCCGCACTTTCAACGAACCTCAGAGCCCCATTGTAGCAACCGCCAAGGTGGTGACTGACGTTCTTCTGCACTACATCGGGTAAGAAGTTACACATTTCATGTTCGTGGGCGTCAACATTCTCCAAATCCAACTGAAACATGTTTTTCCAGCTGCACTGTTATTAGACTTTTCACTCTCGTTTTTACACTCACTTCACATCAGTTCTACTGCAAGTAAACTCACACAACATTCAAAACAAAACATCTGCAGTATGTTTGATTAATGTTTCATTAATGAGGTTTCTATCATAACATTATGGGAAGTTATTTACAATTGTGAACATGGGAAGCTCTTAAATATTTCAAAAAATGAGAAAGAAAAAAGCAACTTAAACATGCATGTTGTTAAATGAATCTGCTAAAGTCAGACCTTACAAGTGAACTTTTGATTTAGAGTCAAATTGTAAGTTCATGTCGAGAATTGTAATGTCATGATCCAGCCACCGTATAAGTCACAATAACGAATACTCCTACATGTACGTGTGACTCCTTTGTCCTGTGTCTCCTTCAGGGACCAGAGCTGCACAGACATCTTGGATCTGTATCGCAAACTGAAGTCTGAGAGCTTCAGCGGAGGAGAAGCTGAGGTGAGAGTGACTTTTTTTTATATATTAACAGCTGTTTTTTTCGCTCACTGTCTTCGCTGTGAATAAACACTCGTGTTCCTCTGCAGGCTGAGTTGGACGTGGACTCTGACACTCCAGGAACATCTTCAGGACATCGGGTAAGAATCCTACAGCCGTCCACCTCAGAGGGTCCCAAAGGTTTTTCATCTGGTGTAGATCCAGTTTATTCTGTCTTCTTCTTCTCTTCCAGGGAGGCGACCCCAACTCCAAAAAGCGAGGAGTGGTTTTGGATGTGACGTTTTGGCGAGGTCAGTGCAAAGAGCTGCTGCGTCGCATGATAACCTCTCGAGACTCGGAGCCGTTCAGGCAGCCGGTGGACCTCTTCGAGTATCCGGTGAGATGATCTGAAATAATCCTCACTTTCCAGTTTCTGACAGCAGGAAACACTTGATGTAACATTACATTAATAATTTAATGTGCTGTCATGTGTTGTATCTGTTTTGTTAAGTTTTGTTTTATTCACAACGATTTAAAGTTTTCGAACTTGGGTTTTGGGTCTTCCTAGTCCTGCTTCTGACTTATTACCTCACTTGTTGACATTATAGTTGCTGTGTAGACTGAATTGTACATTCACTCTTTCCATGAATTAGCAGGATTTTGATTTATTACCTCCACCAAAGAGGTTATGTTTTATGTTTGTTTGTCTGTCTGTTTGTTTGTTTGTAGGTTAGTTAGCAACATAACTCAAGATTTTATGGACGGATTTGGATGAAATTTTCAGGAAATGTCCGCATTTATATCAGGAATAAGTGCTTAACTTTTGGGGGTGATCCATAGTCGATATCACTGGTTACAACCAAAAGCGGCGAGATTGCCGAGGGGGGCTGAGCTGCCTTGGAGGCGCTCTCCGAGTGCTTTTCTAGTTTGTATTGTATTACTTATTTCTTCGTACTTTTAGTCTGGAAATGTTCTCTTTTTTCAACATGAAAAACAAACATGACAAAATATTAAAAGAAAGAAAAAAATGCGTCAAAGGTAGTAAAGTGAACGTCTGTATCTTAACGTTTCTATCCTGCCTTGTTCTCTTCAGGACTATCGGAACATCATCGACACTCCCATGGATCTGTCGACCGTGTCGGAGACGCTGGCTGCAGGGAATTATGAAAGCCCCATGGAGTTCGCGAAAGACGTGCGCCTCATTTTCAGCAACTCCAAAGCGTACACGCCGAACAAGAAATCCCAGGTGGAGAAGCTTCACCTGAGACTGAAACAGTACTGCTTATACATCTGTTTAAAGTCGACTCACTGACTCTGTTGTTTCTGTCCAGATCTACACCATGACCCTCAGCCTGTCGGCCTTCTTTGAAAAAAACATCATCGCGATCATCTCCGACTTCAAGTCCGCCGTTCAGAACGAGCGGCGGACGCGTCAGAGGCTCAGCTACAGGAACAGGATGCACAACGGAGGCAGCTCCCCGCCTGGCAGCCCCTCCCCCAGGTGCTGAGTCTCATCCACAGCATTCAGTAGCAAACTATCTTGTCTCTGTCGTGAGTTATTCTGAATGTTGCTCCTCTGTTTCCACATGTGCAGCCCTAAAGGGAAGCACAAGTCAGGGAAGGTGTCGAAGCCAAAAAAATCCCAGACCTCATCGAAGAATCGTTCTCAGAGATCACATCAGGGTACGACATAACTACATGTTTATGGCTTCTCATTCTGTTAGTCTAAGAGTCAGATGTAATGGATTATACTGTTAGTAATTAGTTGCCTGTTGTTGTTTCAGCTCAGCACAGCAGCAGTGTAGCAGACGAGGAAGACGTCCAGCCTTCTTCTCCAAGTTCAGGGACAAGCAGCGAGAGCAGAACCCAAGAACCGCATCGGGTGACACGCAGCCAATCAACTCCAGTGAAGAAGTCAGGTACGGCAAGCGACGGATCGAACCAGAACGTACCAAATGTGTCTTTTCTTTTAACTGTCTGCATCGTATGTTGTGCAAATGGCGGAAAAATGCATCGTTTATCGTAGAGAGACGCTGTAAAACTAATTAATTTCTGACAGTCCTTGAAGGGATCATAGATTATAAAAGTCTCCATTAGAAAAGTAACCAAAACAAAGCTTAAAATAGTGATATTTCTGTCAAAATCACTTTATTCTGCATGTGTCATTCAAAACGTTTCCAAATAAATAGTTTGGAATCAGTTAAAAACATTAAATTCTGCTCCTCAGAGACTCTGTGAAGCCATGATTGATTCTGCTGAGACCAACGGACACGTGACAAATACTCACTGAAAATGTGTTTACACAGAGCTGAGAGGAGAGGACAGGAGAGGCTGTAAAAATGCAAATATTTAAATATGTATAGCTTGTGGAGACCCTTTTTTCCTTCCAATATTCATAACACATGTGGGCACTTGGTCCTAACCCTCGCCATAACTGACTTTTATATTTTATACGGAGGTATAAAAGAGGTTCAGAGGGTTAATGTGACTTTAACAGATCGTCCTCTTGTGTTGGATCAGGGCACCAGCGCAGCCTGCGCCTCAGTAACGGCTCCAGGCGGCGCCACGGGCAAGAAGCGCCGCAGTCGGACGGCGATGATGAGGAAGAGGAGGAGGAGGAGGCGGCGTCTGGATCCAACAGCTCCTCATCTGACTCATCTTCCAGCTCGTCATCATCGTCCTCCTCCTCGTCGTCGTCGGACAGCGAGAACAGCTCCGAGTCCGAGATGGAGAAGTACGTGGAGGGCGGAGATCACGACTACAGCAAAGCCCCCTGCCTCTCCGGACGAGCCGCCGCCAAGGGGAAGGTGGCGGCCTCAGGGAAAAGGAGACACAAAGGAGGAGAGGACGAGGCG
>CAFUXE010000159.1:90775-115381 GCA_903364295.1 Serranus cabrilla | reverse complement strand
GTACTTCCTCACAACCACAAGCCTTAGTTTTCAGAGCTCACGTCATTCAGATTTAGTCCTTGAATCTGTAGTTTGGGTACTAGCAATACATAGGAACCAGTAGAACACAGTGATATCGCAGCTCCTGCAGCCCGTCAGACTCCTCGGCGTCCTTGAATGTTTTTCCTGCTTCCCTTTAGTTGGTGTTGACTGTTTTTTCTGGCTCTTCAATTCTGTTATTTACTTAGAATTGGGTGCTTTTTTTTTTGCTTTTTTTTTCAGGGTAAAAAGTGATTTTCTGGGGTAAAAAAGCCACTACATCCTGTTTAGTTTTCGTTGTACTCCCTGGTGGATCGGACCCTGCATCCCTTCATGGTTGCTTCCATCAAATCTCTCCTCCACAGAAATATTTATTTTTCCATGTATTATATTGAGGTTACTTTAACTATTCCGTACGTTAATAGCGACGAGGAAGAGGAAATATTTGCACATTTATCTACTCCACGTGGCAGCTGAGTAATAAAGATATTCTAGAAAGAGAAATGGGTTTTTATGTAAGAATGTTTAAACTGTGCCAGCACACATCCAGTCTTTTTTTTTTTCTCTCTTTCATCCTGTGCATGGTGAAGCTGAAGGTCTTATCTGATTGGCAATCTTAATCAGGCTGAAAGCAAAGGTAGCAACCATGGATTAGCCCTTCGTCGTGCCATTTGTTCCCCCCTTGTTTCCCACCATCTGATGGGTTTTCTAGCTTCGGGTGAATCATCTGCACACATAATATTTCCATAAAATACTACAATCAGGTGTTCTGTCGGTGTCAGAATCACTGTGTGCAGTCTTATAATGAGCGATCCGTGTTTTGAGAGGAAGAGCATAAAAGTGGATGCGTCCCTTGTTGCAGCAGTGATGTTTACTTTACAGCAGGAGAAACTGTCATTTCAACACTGGGTGCTCTAATCCGAAAACACCTCCTCATCACTCACCCACATCAGAGCGAGGCCTCGGAGGTTATTTCTCTGTTTCTTTTTTTTTTTTTTACAGCTAAAGAGTTTGGTGAGTGTCAGGTGCTCAGAGATAAAAACACACAAATCAGCATCGAGGGTGCTCCGAGCGACAGCATTAACTGGCGTCTTGAAATTCTTCTGGTTGAGTGTGAGAAGACTTATGATTCATATTTTTGAATCTTATTTTCATATAGTAGATGGCTTTTAGCGTCGCCTCGAAGGATCTGCTTAGTTGAGGACGAATTCAACGATAACGCTCTACTGTAGGTGGATTAAGATTATGTGACTGTTTTTATACACAATGTTTTGATTGTATGTGTTTTCTTTTTTTAATAAAAAAAAAAAATTGATTTCTCTAAACAGGAACTTGTTGGTTTTGTGTTTTAGTCAGCAGAAGCTTCAGGAGCTGAGTCATCTGTGTGATTGTTCGGTCATAAACGTGCACCGAAAGCGAAGAAATGACAGAAAACTGGGAGCTATTGTGATAAACCTGAGAACCGTTTGCACCTGCATTAATGCTCTGAACGCTGGGGTGAGTCAGACGAGGAACAAACAAGGTTGAGCTGTGACGCATCGTGCTCCGCCACACCTAGAAACTGCAGAGACGCTGGAGCATCATGGGAATTTAAAAAGATCAATGCATGAAAAGGTAAATATCACTTTAATGGGACTCTACGGGTGAATAAAATGTAATTACTGGTATCACATTGAGATCTCCCCTGTTTTACTCACATTAAAACTGTTATTTTTCCTGAAACTTTATGAAAAAATTCCAGAATATGATTGAAAGTCTTATTAATGACATGGAAATAAACTGATAATCAAAGTTCATGCAAAACATTTGATGGTAATACTCAAATGGGAGGATTTTCTATTCGGAAATGAAAATGAAAATAGTCATTAATTGCTATACAAAATAGTTAAAACAGTAAAATCCTGCTTTTATATTTAAGCACGAGGGATAATAATGTAATTATATATATAATAGTATAACAGCCACAGGTCACATTTTATTTAATATCACCTTAATACTAAAAGTTTTTTTTCTGATATTTGTAATGCTGGATTTTTTCTTTTGACATTGTGTTTTTATAGTTTAAAAGTACTTTAAATGATCTGAATACCTCCTCCACTACTGGATGATTGTGTCTCATCTTTAAAAAGCATTTAGGAACATCAACCTTCACAATACTTCCAGAAAGATCTCTAAATAATGTAGACTTGTTGTGCAAATGGGACATTTTTTCAGTGAAAGTAAACCGATGATGCCTCACACTGTGTTTGTAGTTTAAACAATATTTCCCGAGTCCTCGGTGCATCTAGAACAGGATATTCTTCTGGTGTGTCGGTGCTGCGGAGCCAGCAGGAGAGTGGGCGTCCAGGCTGACAAAGCATGTGAATGAAGCTGTGAAAGTACAAACATCGTTTTTTAATTCCAACTAGGACTTGAATACTATAAACAACAACAGGTTTTATTTACTGCATGTCTCACTAACTCACTTTGTAAATTAACTTTATAGTATAATTAAAATGTAAATGTTTTTTTTAACCAAACTGGCCTGACTGAGAGTCAACTTGTGTTGTTTTTACAGGGGAAAAAAATTTGTTCAGGGTCTTTTACTAACCTTTAAAAGTGTTAAAATTTAAATATATTTTTTTTAAATAATCAGAGAAATTCTACTTGTGTTTTTCCTTTTTGTTTTATGATTTATGCCATTTAAACTGGGATTTACTGCAAAAAAAACATTTTGTAGTTCACTTCTAGCCATGATTGTGCTGATTCCACACACGTGCAGGATTTAAATATGTTATATATTGTAGAGAAATACAAAGCCACAGTGAGTAAAATGTAAAAAAAAAAAAAAAGTGCAAGAAACACGGGTTCAGAGGGTTAAACTAAACTATATATCTGTACTGTCATGAAACACAGATGCTGATGTTAATTTTGACATTTCCTACTAAATGTATAAAAATCTGCATTTAATGTTTTGAAAATTTCTTAATATGCTCTCTATTGTTTTAAATCTGCCTTAAATTGCCTTCAAGTCGACTCAATCCAATGTGGAAGTGCCTTAAATCTGCATTCTTTCTTGTGACCAGCAGGGGGCGACTCCACTGGCTGCAAAAAGAAGTTGGTTTGTATATTAGTATAATAAGTCAATAGGAATATTAAACACTCTCATAATGACTTTATGGTCCTGATTGTTAGTTTCAAATCTTCTTCAATACAGCATGAAGTTCATTTAGTAAATTATATTCCCATTTGGAGTAAAATAGACGATAAAGCAGGGGATGCTTAAGGGTGACAAATTGTTTCCACTGCACTAAATTGAAGCCTTTCAGACAGGATGAAGATACTCAGACAATATGAGGAAAATAACGTGTGTTTGAACATTAAAGCATGAAAAATATCTTAGCAGAAAACCCCAAATTGCAACCTCAAAATGAGCATTATGTGTCTCCTTTAAAACACTCAAATAAATAAATAAATATTGTGCTTTCTTTATTAAATATTTATCTCCACTGCAGATAGGTTTGTGTATTCCGATAGCGTGGCCACCTGCACACGACTAACAAAAATAAAACTCCAGACAAAAAGCTGTTGTGTCATATTTATTACCACAACAATCTGAGATATTATAACAGGAATACTTCAACTTCTCTACTGGTGAAACAGCTCTGTAACGATACACAACACACCCAAAGTCTGGAGATAATACATCACTTTAAAGCTACAGGTTTTTAGACGTCTTGGATATTTAGTAGATTACTCGACAACAGCTGTGTGCATTTACATTGTGCTTCAGTCTCAGCCCACACACACCCTCACCTGTGCTTCAGCCGTCTTCTTCTTTAATACTGAGTACATGTGCAGCAGCTACGCAGTGAACAAACACAGGGACAGAGTGCGATAACTGCATCACAGGCTGCTGGAATCATTAAAATGTGCAGTAACGTTTTTGCAACATTCACTACGTTCACTACAACAAAACTGTCACCATGAAACACACACAGGAAGTCTGTTCAGCCCGTCGGAGAGGAGAAACAACCTTGTTTTCTCTAACATAAACTCTTAATTTCTTTTTTTGATGAAATACAGGATTCATTTAGGGAGATTTGGCCACAACTCCAGTTTTTAACTTCAAGCACGATGCTGAAATGTTACAATGCAAAAGTGAATAAGGTTAGCAGGATACTAGAATTTTAAACTTTCATACATTATTAAAAAATAACGACTATTTTGATGCCACAGCACAAAAAAAAAAGAAGTCATATAGGCTCACAAGATGGGACAGTTTTTTTTTCCTTTTATAAATTCACCAGCAGCAAACTAAACACTTAACAACACAGTTATTTTTTTCTATTGAAATATGTTTTTTAAATGTGCCGTTACTTTCAATACCGTCGCATCATGGAGATTGTATTGCTTTGTTACAACTAAACGCTGCAGAAATTCACTTTTCTTGTCTCGTTATTTAATTTTTGTGCACATTTGAAGACATCTGTCACTGATTTGGGGTTTGTAAGAAAATTAAATGAGATGGAGAGGGCGTCAGATTCTTTTTTTAGTTTGACGTTAGTTCTTTTATTCCTCATCCTAACTTTATATTTTCAGCTCTTCATTTCACCCCATGTTGCCTTACATTTAAAGACATTTATTATAAATTGAGATAAATGGGAGCAGCGTTTAACAACAGCAAAACTACATCAGTTTACTAACTCTCACATGCAGAAGGATAAAGTCTCATCATCCGGTCCTATGCTCAGTACTTCCACAACACATGCATTTTCTGTAAAAAATCAATATTTTCTTTATGAGTTCAAGATCACAGTGGAAGTATAACTTTAAACTCTTAATCAGTAAATGAAGATGTTTCTGGGGCTTCAGGAGGGAATCATGAGGTTCAGCCCCTCCTCGCCATCCGAATGGTTTCCCTTCAGTCCCTAATGGAAGAAACTGCTTCTTGTTTCTGCCTTTAAAATTACGTTCACGAATATAGAACTCACGATATCATGGAAATAGCACAGCAAATTCTGTCTAATGTGTGTCCTTAAAGGTCCTATTTCTACACAGTGAATACAGGTATAGTCACATGCTGAGACTGACTCCACAGAGACTGATGGTTCACAAAACAGCTATACGGGCTCAGTAACCCTTCAGAGATATTAAGGATTTTATCATCATTCAAACTTTAACCAAATCAGGGTTTGAGCAGGTGTTTCATAGATATTTCTTCAAGCCATCGAGAATTGTCACATGACAACCTCCTCCTCAACAAAGAACCAGGACAGAGCCCGGCTAAAGTCCCTCCTCTCTCCGAGCTCTCTGAAAGCGCCTCTCCAAAAGTGTTCGTCCTGAAAGGGTCACATGCTTTGCCTCCAGACCCCTTTCAGTTCTGACCCTTCACCATCATTCATGTCATAAGCAGGAGGGGGTTTCAAAGCGTCAAACAACACCGCGCCCGTGTGTTGCTGTTAAAACTTCCACTGTGCCTCTGCTGGCAGAGCACCATGCTGAAAGCAGCCCGCATGCCTCCCGGTGGGCGAGTCACTGCGGCTACACCAGGCCGGTCTGCATGTGGACGTGGAGCGGGTAGGGGTGGTAGACCAGCGGGGGCTGGGCCTGGGTGATGAAGTAGCTGCTGTAGATCGGCTCCGTCATGTACGGCGCCGGCTGGTAGAAGCAGGTGACGTTGGCCGTGTTGGGGATGGCGTTCTGCTCGCCCAGCACCCTCAGCGCCAGCACCGTGATCATATTGAGCGTCTGTCTCCTCTCGTGTCCCATCAGACACACGGTGCTCTCGTCTATCACGCGCCGCAGGGTCATCAGGTAGTCGTACTTGCTCGTCTCCTCGTTGCCGAGGAAGTGGCACTGCAGGTAGGCCTCGATCTTCCGCTGCTGCTCGCTCACGTCGGGGAAGTCGATGAAGAAGCGGGAGCACATGTATCGCTCCAGGGACTTGATCTCCGTCTCGCTGGCCGGCCGGAAGTTCCTCACCAGCAGGTCGCTGTACTTCAGCAGCCCCCCTCCTCGGATCTCCTCCGGGTTGTGGGTGGCGATGAGGCGGTGCCGGAGGTGGTCCATCGCCTGTTCAAAGTCTCCGTACATGCACTCTGCCTCCACAGTGATGGTGGGCTCCCCCTCGGCCCCCGCCCACGAGCTCGCTCCGCACCTGCTCAGCACAGCGTCAGCACGCTCGGGGGTTTGCTCGTTAGTCTGAGGCCGAACATTTACTGCACGGGAGACGCTCTGAGTCTCTGAATCAGGAGGCTTCTTTGAGTGTTTGGGCTTCACAGTTAATTGCACCGTTTCATTCGAGCCAGTCCCGTCCTCAGGTGCACTGACTGGGCTGCAGGTGGGAGCTGTAAGGGCGTCTAAGGTCTCTGGCGTTGATGCAGGAACATTTGAGCCCTGAGCGCCGTCCAGTGCAGGAGGCTTCGGCTGGAGCGGTTTGGGTATTTCTATGGGAGGAAACAGCTGTGTTGTGAGATCCGACAAATCATTGAGTAAAGACCATTTCTCCGGCTTCGTGATCATCTTTCTTGACATTTTCCTTTGTAGTTTTGGCGAAGGGCAGTAGTCTGGCACTATGTCCTGTGATGTGCTGCAGGTTTTCTTCGCTGGAGGAGGAAAGGAAAACTCCAGATGTGGATCTTGTTGGCCGGAGGTACTTTCACTCCTGCACATCACAGATTCAACTTTGAATTGAGGAATTTCTGCAGGATGGACTTTTTCCTGTGGAGCTGGCTTTTCTGGTGGTTGGGCAGCTTGTGGCACACACACTTCTTCATTACTTTGTGGTGTTAAACACGCCTGTGTCATAAGTGGCTCCCTGGCATCTGTTGATAAAGTCTTAGGGGATGAAACTAAAGGATAATCACTGTGAAACTGCCTTTTCTCCTCACATATCTCAAACACGATGTCCTCCTCTGAATGGACGTCCTCTATGCCGTCCCCTTCCTCGTCCCGCTGTAGGTTCATGCTTTGGGGCTCTAACGTCTCCTGGGCTTCATGCTTTACATCCAAATGCTCAACCTCTGCACGCGGAAGCTCCTTCTCAAGCACAGAAACGGCTTCATCCTTGCTCTCCTTTTCCTTTTTCTCATCCACTCCAACATCCTGAGGAATGCTTGATGTCTCCTGCTCTTTGCTGTCACGCCCATTCTCTCTTTTGGACAAATTCCCAGCATTCAATGACAACTTCCCTCCCTGTTTCCTCTCAGTCTCCCAGTAAGACTCCAGCATACGGTCTAATATGATCTGGAAGGAGTCCACGCTGAACTCAAACTGTCTCCGAAGGGAGCTGACGAATCTGAGCCCCACGGTTTTAGCTCTGTTGTTCGAGAGCGAGATGAGGCTCCATCTGTCGTGCTCGTTGAAAACTTTCACCATCTTTTGCACGTATGCCTCCTTCATCGTCAGGCAGGTGATCTTCCGCCGGTTGACTCCACACGGGAGAAGGTCTCGCAGGCTGCCCAGCACCACCTCCTTTATCACCTGGAGGTCCTCCTGCCTGGGCAGCTCCACCCCAAAAATGATGTCTAAGTCCCGGTAGCCCAGGACGTTGTCTCTCACCAGGACGTGGCTGGCAGTCGCGCCGTTAAGCCGTATATCTTTCACCTGGATGTCTCTTTCCACCAGCCGATCCTTCACCACTCGAATAATGTCTTTCGCTCTCACCTGCAGTGTGGGGAAGTTTCCTCGTCCGTGGATGGGGATGACCTCCGTCAGGATCTTGTCCAGAGCTTGGATTTGCTCGAGGGTCAAGTTGTGGAACCTCTTCTCCGTTTGCAGCTCCGTCATCCTTACCTGTGAAATACAGGTCATATTGGAATAACAGCCAATGAAAGATTAAAGTATAAAACATGTTATCATCTTTAAAATTCAGCAAGCTTTGCCCTTTTGTGTCCTGTGCAATATGCCCTTTTCAAATGGCAATGTGCACAGAAAAACTTTTATTTTTCTTAACACGTTGTCTGTATCGTCCCAGCACCCTCATCCCACAGAGTGTTTTTCACTCATTTGTTAACCTGAAAGGTTAGGCCTTTACAGATCTGGCATTTGCTCTTTTGTTTTCCTCGCTCCGGAAGGTTTCAGATGCATTCAGACAAATATAATAACTGTAATGAGGGCTTTTGTCAGAGATGTTTCCACCCTCATTCCTCTCTGAGATGCTATGTGCAGGGCAAAGTTAACCGACTGGCGCTTTAACATCAACCACAAGATGCACTGTAACTCATTTTATTTTACCATTACGAAGCAACTGGTTAATCTGTGAAATTCGAACAGAAATGCGCTCTCAGATTTGCATCTTTAGAGCAGATCATCACATGGTTGTCATGATAACAGATATTTGCTTCAACCAGTCCAAGATGTGACTGATGGAGCTGGAAAATAACACGGAGAGGGTTTTTTTTTTCTGATGCTGATAAATACATTCCAGGGGAATTATGGACGTCATCGGCTGTTCTTAACTTCACTGAAATGCCTCCATGATCACGAGCCTGTTGCTTACAGGTGACTCACCTGTCTGTCATTCACTGGCTGCCAGCTGCAAGGACAATCTGCTGATAGATCTATAGGGACAGGCCGGACCTGTCCGCCACACACCTGTATGTATAAGCACTGTTCTGCAGAAATAGAGTGCAAAATCTAAGCAAACACTGCATGTAATGTTTGGGTTGTATTATGTTGCTAATAAACAACATGCTGTTGTTTGACAGTGTGCTTTGTCCTTGTGTTGTAATCTGTAATTGCCTTTTTCCAGAAGGCCCCAAAGAACCTGCGTACTCATATACCTTTATGACAACATTAGGGTTAAATGATGAGTTAAGGATCTCCAGGGTCTTTTTAAAGGTGATGCTCTCATAAGCCCTTATACTGCATGCAATAAAACATACTGAATTAGTTATAAAGTGCTTTTATTTTTCTACTTTCAGATTTTCTGACATTTTGCACTAGATATTTCTGTGATGAATTTAAACATATTAGATTCTGTGCCCCTACAACTGCTCCCACGGCATTGCAAATGTATTTTTTTCCCCAGATTTTAAAGAAAGATAAATACATTTCTATATGACATTTAATGAGTTAAAGGCAGATTAATCCGTTTAGTTTCCTTTATTGATTGAATATGTGGAGATGCTGACTCTCAGGTCATCATCTATGATGCTTTAAGATGATGATAATTTGTGTACTCCTAATATAACTATTACCCTATATTTACTCCCTATAATACATAGACATTGTGTGTGACACGTCGTTACTTAATCAGTAAATGTGCCAAATGTATTCAGCAGTAATTACAATGATCACATAACATATATAATCTATTGTTATTATGATATTATTCTTATATGAAATGTTGTTTTTACAGCAGTCTGGATAAAGATTGATGTTACTGTAACTGTTGCACTTGATATATTAAATTACAGCCAGAGCTTGGTGTAAATACTTGAACTGAAATGTGCTTTATGTCAGTAAAAACAAATATTTTAATGGCATAAATGTATCTTTAGCTGCACTGTCAGTTGCATGGATCATCTGCTGAGTGCACCCAGCCTACTGTTAGTATTTGGCGGTCAGCAGGGTACAGTAAATGCAGTATAACTCGGGGCAGAGGGAAGCATGGCCCACAGCAGCCTCTAGTGAATCTCAGGGGTTACATCAGCTCGGTCCTGCAGCAGGACTGCTCCTCTGCCACTTGGCTTCTTTATAGATAAGACTATATGAGTCATACAGCCCCTGAATGAAACATCACTCGTCGGCTCTCCTGGATTATTTCCCTGTGCGCAAAAAAACAGCACAAAATGCACCACTTAAGGTGCCGAAATTCATAAAATATTCAAAGCCTTGTGAGTGGGTTATAGCATATTAAGGAGTATGTTATTCAACCTATACACTGTCGTGATCTAGAGGCTTAATATTGGAGGACATTTTTAAACACACATTTTGCACGAGCCATTTCTTAAATGTTTAAATTACAAAAATAATGCCATTGTTTTAACTAACTAAATCACTTAGTTCAAACCAGCAAAGCATCTGTATTTTAAAAAAAATGATGGTGCGTATATATTTTAGACGTACATGCAGGTTACAAGTTGCCATTCAGTGTATAAGCAGATGAACAGGCTAATATTTGGAGGAAAACAACAGCAACGTTGGCCGCGTTTTATATAAACGAATACAACAAGGTGCACATTTTTTCTTCTTCTTCTTATAAACTCACCTGGTTTGTGACCAAATTAAAATGGAAAGTAGAGTCAGAGTAGCAACACAAGAAAAGCAAAAGAGATATCCAACAGGTTTATCCGACCCCGCTGGAGAGGTTGAAGTTAACGGACAGTTTCCTCTCAGCGCAGCAGCACTGTTTCCATGGCAAGCAGGCGTCACGAGATTTACGGTAAATCACGACGACCACCAAGTGACAACCACTCAAGTTTGAAACAAACAATGTACCTCGGGGCTACCCAAAAACATCTCCACAGTTTGATAAACTTATTTATGGAGCTACACTGATGTGTCACAGGCTTAACTACTGGCGTGCCACCGCACTGCACTGCCGAGCTGTTGCGGGGAGAACATCACATCAGACGGGGGTGAGTCATCCTCTCTCCCCGCCGTGATCCACACCGTAAATCTAATCATCAATCAACCGCTTTCACCGCCTACTACTCAGCCGGTAAAGCATCCACATCCACTTTTAACCGACTGTATTCACTCGTCAAACAATATTAACCTGAGAAATCCTGATTAAAATATTAAAAATGTCGTTTTTAACGGTTAACGGTTAGTTGTTTTTTTAAAAATATTTTCATTCACATTTCGGGAGGAGGAGGGGGGGCTGCTGCCCTGTGACGTCGAATGGAATACCGCCGCCACGTGACGCTGACGTCATTCATATTTTGGTAAGAGATCAGGAAGTGCAGAAAGAAGGCGAACACCGAAACCTAAAAAGGCTGAAGTTTAACTGACAATTTTCACTTAATTTAACTAGTTTTTCGCGGATTGACCGTACGGATTTGATTGTGTAAGTGTTTGATTCGCCAAGAGTCGTCCAAGATGTCGAACATGGAGAGTATCCTTTTAAAAACAGCGACGAGAAGGGAGAGTGTTGTGTAAAGAGCGAGCACAACGGCAAGACGATACTGGTGACATTTATGCGACACAGACATCTGAAACATGGCTAAAATGAGGGCAGGTATTCACCAAAGACATAAGAGTTGTTATTGAATAACCTAAACGTGTCATAGCAGGTTTTAGGCGTCGTTTTATGGGACAGAAGTGGACTGAAGGCCTTGGGAGCTTCATTGCTAATGACAGACACTTGGTGATTTACTCTTTAACCATGTAGTCAGGGAGTAAGTTAACACTCCAAATACTGAAATAAATGGCTCCGCACGGGCTTCTGTCTTCACATTGTGTCTGATTTACCAGGTAATGTTGTTATCTTTAATTTAACACGGTATTAAACTAAGGCGGATAAATAGGAAACTCAAAAATAGGCAGTTACATAACCTGTATTGCATGTATACCTATTCAGGAGTTCAGGTGTGGTAAATGTGTTCATTTGAAATAGTAGCCTAAATGCTAATTGTTTTATATTTTAAATATATTGAGCAAAGAAAATTGTATTTTTCAAACTTTATTGTATCAACAATTATACAACAAGTATTACAACTCTTGTGTATATAGAATACGTCTACAAATACACTAATTACAATAATTAAGTTAAGTTAAATAAAAGCATTGTAAAGCTTACTGAGGTTGTACGTTTTAACAGCTTGATATTGATATATAATTTAGTCAAAAAAATATAAATAGATTATTTAAAAAGAACTGTGAGCAAAGATTTCTTTCATATTTAGTGGATCCAAACAATAGAAACTGGACTTGTTTGTGCTTGTTATTATCAAGTTAGATGTCGTACTGATAATTTTCTCTACATCCCACATTACCTTACACAAAGAACTGTTAGACTTTACAAAGGCTTGCCTGTTGTGTTTGGACTTCTTAACCTCTGATCACAGAACAGCTCTTCAATTTGAAGTTTGCTGCCAAAGAACTCCAAAGAAATTCCAAGAAATGTGACAAAGAGGAAAAAACAGAGAAGGCTAAAGTCAAGAAAGTAAGTTGAACCAATGCAGCACCTTATGAAAACCTGCTCGCTGGTTTTGGCTACAGAAACACCTTATTTCTGTGTCGTCTCCAGGCCATCCAGAAGGGGAATATGGAAGTGGCGAGGATCCACGCAGAGAACGCCATCAGACAGAAGAACCAGTCTGTGAACTTCCTGAGGATGAGCGCTCGGATAGATGCAGTGGCAGCGAGGGTCCAAACTGCAGTTACAATGAACCAGGTGGGTCACTACATACTGCTGTGGGCCTTAAAAACACGTTTCAGGCTGCAGATTTTCTTTTCAGACTTGAGATTGTTTGTTTGTTCTCATTTTAGTGATGTGTTTTATTTCTCAGGTCACAAAATCTATGGCTGGAGTGGTGAAAGGCATGGATGCCACTCTGAAGAGTATGAATCTGGAAAAGGTAGAGTGACATTTACATATGAAATAATATTATCCTCCCAATGTCCCAATGGTTGCTAACAATCTCCTCTGTATTATAAAACAATCCCCCTTTTTTTTTTTTAGATTTCAGGTCTCATGGACAAATTTGAGCGGCAGTTTGAAACTCTGGATGTTCAGACAGCCCACATGGAGGACACCATGAGCAGCACTACCACACTCACAACACCTCAGGTATGTTTCTCTGCTCCACTCATGTATTCTTTCCTTTTCTGTTTTAAAGACAAGCACATTAACTGTAAATCTAATGTGTGTTTTCAGAACCAAGTGGACTCGCTGATGCATGAACTGGCTGATGAAGCAGGGTAACCTTTTCATGCTTTTTCTTGATCATCTTGATGTTAGTTCACATAGATGGGTGTATGGTCTGCGTTGTAAATACATCAAGAGATAGATATTAAATAGAAAAGACTGTTTTAGTATTAGTATCATGGGAGCAAGAACATTGTGTTTTTAATCTAAAGATAAGTGTGTACTGTTGGTTTAGGTTGGACCTGAACATGGAGCTCCCTCAGGGACAGACGGGATCAGTCAGTACCAGCGTGGCTTCTGCAGAACAGGTATTCATACACACTTCTGGTTTGCTCTTTTTACATTTTACTCACCATGTCCTTGTGTTTCACTGCAATATACAAGTCCTGCAGCTTTACTGAATCAGCACAATCGGGGAACAACTCGATACTTGATAGAAAAAATGCTTTGGTGGGGTGCATCTCTTAAGAGCCCAAATCTCTGTTAATGATACTTTGTATTTGTCGAACAAAGTTTTATTTTCACAAATGCAGCATTTGCAGAAACTACAATGAAATGGATCTTCTGCCATCTTCATCTTCCTCACTAAATGTCTGCCTTTTCTCTCTCTCGTCCAAAGGATGAACTGTCTCAAAGGCTGGCCAGACTCAGAGAGCAAATGTGAAGGACGCCTGCGGTGGACTGGCTCCGTCATGAGCTCCAGAACACTACCTGAATATTGCTCCCAAACACCTTATACATCTTGTCTTTTCTCCTCTTTACATCTCGTGTCTCTGTCGAGGAGCTACTGTATCATTTTGTTTTGTTGTTTTTTGTGGATGATAGCCCTTGGTGGGTGTGTCAATAACAACATTTGGATTCTAACAGATGCTGTTTCTGGAAAATGTAAATATTTCTTAAATATACAGATCTAATATAAACGTATTGTTTGTTATGTATACTTAAGAACTTCTTACATTTTCTCAGAAGTATAAAGCAGTTATTACTCTGTATTTATCGCCCAACTTCTTATATTCATGGTGAATAATCGGAAGGTTTTGTACTATAGAGTTACATTTTCAGTTAATTTGTGCATAATTGCAGCAAACATTATGCATCATTTCTTGCTTTCGGAATGTGGAAAACCTTCCTGCTTACTGTTTAAATGATACCTTGTTTAGATTTGTTGCATTTACCCTCCGAGGAATATTTTAAGAAGATACCAGATGATTATTTGTCTGGTCATCTTCTGTCTTTTCACTGATCATTGGGAAGGGGTTACAGTGTGGGAACACAGACAGTAAGTAAACAATAAAATTTTATAACACTTTTATCTCTTTGCCTTTTCAATAACTTAATTTATCAATTTGAGTTATTCCATATACATTTCTATTTCATCTACAGGGAAATTTTGAAAATGAACTGCAAAACAAAGTCACATACTTTATATCCTTGGCAGAAACCGCAGTCTGTTTTTATGTTTGGCACTTCCAGCTGTCAGTGGGTGAACAGAAACGTTTATCAATGTTATGTAGGTGCCAATATTTGTCCAAGATATGTGCCATATAACGAATGAATATCCTCAGAGAACCAGAGGAAATCCAGCTGAGACTTAAAGTGCATCCAGTACTGAGCATCCTGGAGAAATTCAGTGCCAATAAACAAGACAAAGGACCTTAATATAAATATGTAAAAAGTAGAACCATGTTTTTCAGATGTGTGTATTCTCCTTCCTTCAGTGTTTTATTTCCAGCCCTGATGTCATCGCCATCAACCAGAGGAGAGAAGTGGTCCAAATTAGCTGCCCTCTGTCTTTGTCCTCTGTCTGCTGCTGCTGTGTCCCTCTTGGTAATCACAGTTACCTTCAAGAGGGACTTCTTAATTCAAAGAGTTTTCTTCACTGCATAAAGATGAAGTCAGAACTAATCCATCACTGTGGGCTCTAAAAAAAGGCATTTTTTCTCTAAGAAAAACATCTTACTTCTCTTCCACTGAATCATTTTCAGTGTGAGAGATGGTGAAGACATTTGGGATGGTTGCCATAATATTTGGTTACTGAAGTCTACTGTTTCATGGTATATAATAATTTCTTTAGTTAACCCCTTATAATTCTACCCCCTTTAACTGAGAAATGGATAGCACATTAAGGCGGTGTATATCATCTGAAAGCTGAGGATCTGAAAATTAATTTGACAATGACATAATAAAGTTAATATTTGGCTTTCTGAACTAAATGTTGGGTTGATACAATATTTGGTACTGAATTAGGCAAGTCATGATTCAGGAATGGGTAAAAATAGCCAAAAACCCTCCAGAATATTACATAAATACACCAAGACCAACATAGAAAATCCCTGCTGTGATTTGGTTTTAAAAACCTTTGACATTTTGGAGATGTCTGTATTTTAGGTGATTGGATGACGAGCACTTCTGTTGAAACAGCTGAGAAACTATTGCTATCTTCTGAAAGCTCTAGGTCTCTTGTATGTGGTTGTACAGTTTCATGAGGCTGTGATTATCCTGGAGGTCACAGCAGGTGAATTTATACACTGAGGTCAAGCTCCAAGAAATGCTCTTACTGCAATGAACTAGCTGCCACAGGGACTAACAGTGTCACATATGAATACAGTTGGGCTAATTGGGTCCACGAGAGTCTCAGCTTTCCAGTGATACCAATTTTCTACTATTCAAAGGCTGTTTTTTGGCTCCAGTATGCAGAAACGCTCAAATAGAAAAGTCCATAGTGTGGGTGCTTTAACCCCCATCTCATCCATTACGGTTAACTTCCCCCTCGTGGTCAATGTGAGGAACTGCAACACAGCACTGGTGTATAATAACAGCGTTATATCGGTATATTTAATAATATCGACATGTTAACTGTTTTCGTGTAGATTTGCACGCAAAAATTAGTTGTGTGTGTGTTTTTCAGTACAGTTTTATGGTCGGGAAATCTTATTATTCAGGATATTAATGATTATTTATGTGTTTGTTATTAAAAACTATATTAGAGTCTAGCGGAAGACATTCAAGTAAACATCCTTTTTATTTTCTTTTAACTTAACTTTCTTTGGGTGAGCGAAAAATTACAGGGAAAAAAATATTAAATGTTAGATCAATATGCGCAGGATCACACACAGCTGTTTTCGGTAAATTACTTCATAATAAATTCCCCCTCTGCTATGTCTGTTAGGCAATTTTTAACGTTCTGCTTCTAAAAGATTCTACATTCCTTCTCTTTCATAACGCTAATTAAAGATTGGTTTTAACCTGAAACTAAATGCAAATATATTTAATCTCCGTGTGTCCCTAATTAGTGCTGAACATGACCGGTAAATTGAGAAAAACAATATGTCCGTGAGACAAAACTCGGGGCAAACAGCGTTTTTCCCCATCATGTGACTTTGGCGTAAACAGGAAGCAGCTGTCTCCACTGCCTGCTTCTACCAAGTAATGTATACAACTGCTTTCGTAGACACAAATAACAACTTTAATCTGAAATAGCTGTAATTTAAGTAACCGTTCTACCCTGTCGGGGTAAGTGGACGATACTCTTCTGAATTTTAATTTAGCTAGCTAGCCGTTTAGCTTAGCCAAGCTACCTGACATTAATCTGGACTGTTTGTCGTGCTAGCTAACTTAGCATTAGCTTAGGTGTTTGTGCGGAACAGAGAAAATAGTTTTAATAAAGTTCGTAAACTGTATGTATATGTGCCTGTGTTTAACAAGTTAATGACTGGATACATATGTTTGACACGTTCATAATTTAAGCATTTATACGTGTTTTGGTAGTTATAACGGGTTTCTGTTGAGCTAACATAAAGTGACAGCTAGGTGAAAATATTTGTGTTCGTTCCACAGCTGAAGGAGGAAGAGGAGAGCTGCTGCAGACACTGACTTAAGTCATCTGACTTGCAGCTCTGAGAAATACTTTACATCGTGTCTGCTGAGGGGGATGTCAAGCACAGCAATGAAGAAAAAGGTGAAGCAATCATTGACTCTTTGTAGCATCACAAGCTGTCATAGAGAACCAAATGAGATGGGTATATAATAACCTTCTGAGCCCCAAATAAAGCGTTTCAGGGCGTTTTTCCCCCTGCGAGTCAGCATAACCATGTTTAGGAGAGGAAACAACTCAAAAATATATTTTTTTGCAGTATAACACCAGTGAAATTTCTCTGATAATGTTTTAAAAGTAGGAATAAAATGGAATTTATATATTCAACACTTTCCAAGTATCATGAATACTAAAAAGAAAAGTAGGTCTCCACATGCTATACATATTGAACTATATTTTAAAACCTCTACTTGCAACCTCTCCTGTCTGTCTCCTCTCTGTGTAAACAGCCTGCAGTTCTGTCTGATTTTCAGTAAATATTTGTCAAGTGACGGTTGGTCTCAGCAGAATCAATCATGTCTTCACAGTGTCGCTGCGAAGCAGAATTGAATGTTTTTAACAGGATCTAGTCATTACAAATGGTTTATTCTTGGTGATGTTTTAAATGAGACATGTAGCTTCAGCTATTAGTTAACTTGTTGTGTTTGTGCTTTCAGGTGTTACTGATGGGAAAAAGTGGGTCTGGAAAGACCAGTATGAGATCAATCATCTTTGCCAATTACATAGCTCGAGACACACGCCGCCTTGGAGCTACAAGTAAGATTCATTTAAAGAAAGGTGCTACATGACAAATGTTTGATGCTGGGTGTTTCTATAAAACAACCTTTTCATCCTTTGTTGAATGTAGTTGACGTGGAGCACTCCCATGTACGGTTTCTCGGCAATCTGGTTCTAAACCTGTGGGACTGTGGAGGGTAAAGTACATTACATGTCATCTTTGGACCAGCTCCGACAATTCAAAGTCTTTCCCCCTAAAGTTAAACCCTCTGTTTTTGGTGCTTCTTTTACCCAACAGACAGGACACGTTCATGGAGAACTACTTCACCAGCCAGAGGGACAACATATTCAGAAATGTAGAGGTGCTTATTTATGTATTCGATGTTGAGAGCCGCGAGCTGGAGAAAGACATGCACTACTACCAGTCTTGTCTGGAGGCCATCCTGCAGAACTCCCCCGACGCTAAAGTGTTCTGCCTCGTTCACAAAATGGATCTGGTGCAGGAAGACCAGAGAGATCTGGTAAGCTTTATTATTTGGGTTTAGACCTCAGTCTTGTCTCTCCTGTATTCTCATTAGCACATTTTCGCTCTTCAACAGAAACATTCTGACAACACAGTGTTACCAGAAACATTGGTGCATTCTTAGTGGTAGAAGTTTATGGAAATCATTTTACCTGAAACTGACAATCACATGACAGAAAAAAATGACGTAAGCGATGTCATAAGTCTTAAGTAAGAGCTGATAAATTAAAGGCTTGTACAAATTTGTGTATCTATACCGTGTTATTATTGGTAATTTTTGGATAATGATGATGATTCTTCAAATATGCAAAACTAGTTTAGCTGTAACAATGATTTTATAGGTGCGTTTTAACATCTATTATAAATATTAATATTTTTAATTAATTTTTTTCCTTTTCATTGATGCACACTGTCTCTCTCCAAAGTACTAATTATCAAACCTCAATTCCAATATTCATTTGTTGGGTTCCAGTTTTGGAATTTGGATACTTATTTTTGTTGATGTTGTTTCAGTACTCTGCCGAATCTTCAAAAAAAAAAAATTATATATGTAATTAAACCCAAAGACATGTGCAGTGACACTCTGCAGTCTGATACCTGATTGTTGCTCTCGTTTTTCATCCATGTTGGATTGAAAAATCATAATCATACTGTTCTGTCAGGGTAAGGATAGGTTTTAGCAGAGGAAAAGTCTGTTAGCTGCTAGGCTTGTTAATGCAGTGTGAAGTGCCATAGGCTTCAACTTACTGCACCGTTGGCCTAAAACTATCCATGTGACTGTTTTTACAGATCTTTAAAGAACGTGAAGAAGATCTGAAGAGGCTGTCCAGACCTCTGGCTTGCACGTGCTTCAGGACATCAATCTGGGATGAAACCCTGTATAAGGTATCTTAATATTTGACTGGTTGTACGTTTGGATGTCAGGTAATAAAACAGACACTGTAAGAAACATTAAATTTAAATGTCTTTGCAGGCCTGGTCAAGCATAGTGTATCAGCTCATCCCAAACGTCCAGCAGCTGGAGACGAACCTGAGAAATTTTGCGCAGATCATAGAAGCAGATGAAGTTCTTCTGTTTGAGAGAGCCACCTTCCTGGTGAGACAGCAGTATGACAGAGTCCGGGAAGAAGACAGAAAGAAAATGTGGATCTAGTAATGACAGTCTTTGCTTTTTATGTTGCTTTGTAAACGCAGGTGATCTCACACTATCAGTGCAAAGAGCAGCGTGATGCTCACCGGTTTGAGAAGATCAGTAACATTATCAAACAGTTCAAACTCAGCTGTAGGTAAGTTCACTCTGCAGAAACATCACCTAATCCACATGCTTAGTACTTTTATTTAGATTTTATGAAATACAAATTTAAAATGCAGTTGAACACATTTTAACAAATCCCATCCCACAAGTAACCCCTACCCTGTTACAACAGGGGCAATTAGAGCAGGATAACTGAAATATTCCATGATATTCAGAGGTCAAACAGCTCAAACTGTGCTAGTGATTCTCATGTAACTCAATTTTTTTCTACAAATTTCAGAAATGATCCAGCGATCACAGTTACGATCAATATTTTGTGTACGTTTTGTATGATGTTTCTGTTTCTTTACATGTATTTTTTATTCCAGTAAACTTGCCGCCTCTTTCCAAAGCATGGAAGTGAGGAACTCCAACTTTGCGGCCTTCATTGACGTCTTCACCTCCAACACATATGTCATGGTCATCATGTCGGACCCCTCCATCCGTAAGTAGTGAGCGTGAGCATTTCTCTGCAGATACTGTGCATGAATCATAAACCAGATTTGCTTAATGAACATCAATGTCTCTGTCCTTGCAGCATCTGCAGCCACTCTCATCAATATCCGTAATGCTAGGAAACACTTTGAGAAGTTGGAGCGGGTGGATGGACCCAAGCACAGCCTGCACATGCGAATGCGCTAGCCGGTGCATTCGTCCCAGTGGATCCTCTCAGCCAATCAGTCCACAGACCGCACACAGCTTGTTGCGGCCTTCCAGCTCCGAAACATATGAGCAGCCCTGCACTGTTTCCTCTATATCTTCACATTCAATCACAGTTATTTCTGGAGAAATCATATTTTCTTTTGGTCTAATTTCTACAGTGATTCTAAGTATCTTGAACAGCGATACATTGTGTTGAACTATTTGCCCTAACTCGACGCATAAAGTAAAATGAATAGTTGTGTTTACTATGAACGGGGGCTACCTTTGCTGTCACACTTTGTCTTACACAGTAGATCCATTCACTCCATGCAGTGAATCCCAGTGATCGGGGACGTTATCAACAAATGATGATGAGCAGCAGATACTGTTTGATTTTCAAATGCAGTTTGTAAGCTGTTACACTTTGAAAGTACGAACAATATAGTTATATTCAGAAAAAATGTCTTGTGTCGTGTGTTTCTTCTCCTTAAATGTTTTTTTATGTATATATAACATTTATGGGTGACTAAGCTGAAGGAAACATCAGAGAGATTCAGTCATAATAAAACAAAAACGTGTCTGAAAATTAGATACAAAAGAAAACATTTCCCTACTTTCTCACATCTATATCTATATATTATATATCTTATTAACTCATATACATACATTTATCAATACATTCCCCAATGCATTTAGATTATTTAAACAAGTTCCCAAATGTATTATAACCAATATACAAACAGCTGCATTTATTGTACAGAAATATACTAATTGTGTGAAAAAATACAAATAACATTTAACACAACCTTTTTCATCCATTTACACGACCCAAAATATATTTTTTCTATAGTTTTTTAAAATTGATTTTCTTTCTTTGTTTCAACTCAATCAAAAATCCACCCACAGACTGAAATACTATACTCTTCTGTGTTGTGCAAACACATCGTTTTTTAATTAAATTATCCTCTTAAATCAGAACCCACCTCCCTGTCACAAAACATTTTGTGCACTTGCTTTTAACTGGCAGTAAAACAAAATATTAGCTGCTTTTAAATGACTGTTTGCTCTACGCTGGAGGACTCAGGTTACATGTTTGAATTTCCTCTTCAGTGGGTGAATGTGAAAACATGTGACACAAGTCAATTAAGTCAAGTTCACACATTTAAGGGGACGTAAACATAAGAAAATCATGTCTTTGTACATCGTTTGTCAGCAGGATTTGGGAAAAAATACTGGTGAGATATTCATGAAGCTGGATCCAAATCACAGCGCGAACATCATACACACATTGTTTTTCATTAACATTGTTAGAAGGCATTGCCTTGGCGGAGGTTTGCACTCTGAGTGCCCTTCTCTCATGTAGTCATAAATGTTTAATGCTATTGAGAAAAAGCTTTGGTTTTGAAGCACTAAGTGCAAATTCAGAGACTAAAATTATATCTAAACTGCATTATAAGCTAATTAAAGCTGTTTTTCACATGTAAACACACACTCAACAGGTGCAGTGAACTGTCCTGTACCCCCCTCCCTCTCTCTCTCAAACACACACACACACACACATGCACACACACACGTCCAACCCACAACCACTCCAAACTTTTGTCACCATATGTCATGTGTGCAGGACAACTGGTGCACAGTGTCAACAGGCTTCATGTTCAGAGACACTGCAGTGAATTAGAGGAATAACATGAACAACTCTCCTCCAACATTTTACTCACTGTGGCCTTGTGGCCACTGTGGCCTTGTATATATATATATTAAATTCTTAAGCTTGTATATTTTCTGATGTCTATGTATTTAGCAATATTTAGCAATAGTAGAAAAAGTGCTAAATATGCAGACTAAAAGAAACTTAATATTGATAATGAAAGAAATCAAAATTAAAAAAGAACACTTGGAATTGTGTATAAAAGTGTTAAACAAACCCGAATATGTTTCAATTGCCTTTGTAATAACTTTATTTAACAGAAAGAGACTTTATGGACACCCTGTATATTTAAATGTATATCTTTTGATAGATCCATACCTTTCACAAAAAGTATAAAATAGTCCCTAATCCAATGTGTTAAGCTTGGTCTTTTTCCAAAACTTTCTAATCTTTTGGCATTTTATTTTATTTTATTTTATTTTATTTTATTTTATTTTATTTTATTTTATTTTATTTTATTTTTAGGCACATTTTTAGGAACCGTACAGACCGGACATCAACGTCTGGCGGTGACGTCACCGACGGGGCGTGGCCAACATTCCAACTGCCGTCTACTTTTGTCTCTACGTGGAGGAGGCAGGACTGCAAACTGGACGCTGTCTGGAATTTCAGGCGCACCGACTGTGAGTACCAATTTCCTGGCAACTTAGACCAACAACTACTTACAGCTTGACTTTGTCTCAGTAGCGTTTTACTAAAATAACACCCTTGTCTTGGTCTTTCCTCTCCGTGATAGCCGTTATCCTCTGTGATGAGGGGGGGATTGTAAACAGGGATAGTTTCCTGCCCGCAAAACTTGCATGTCTGTCGCTAGCCGGCTAGCTTTAGCTACACCTTCACTGTAGCCTATTCATCCTCACGGCGCTGAATAGAAATAATAAAAATAACTCAAATAAAGTAGCTTTTAACTCATTTAATTCGTGGTTAATTCACTTTTAATACTAGCTGCTACTCACAGAAATAACAAGTAACTGTCTCAAATTTATACACATCGTTTTAAAAAAATTTTTTTGGAAATATCAATTCATATTTGTGACAAATTTGAAAGGAGCAAATGAGACACAACCAGGGTTGTTTCATTACAACACGAGTGGAAGCCTTATAGGTGGAGCCTGCACTCATTTTTAAAGTATTCAGTATCAGAATCAGACATATGTTATTGGAAAATACTCCCAATTTAGATTAGAAAGAAATAGAGAGGATATATATAGAGAAAAATAGATAAGAAAATATATAGAAAACTATTATTTTACAAGTAAGCAGGTGACAATGAATTATAATAAGTTGAGGTGTGAATGTGCTAACATGATTACACAAGCAAGAGCATAAAAGACCCTTAAATAAACTCACTAAGTCTTTACACAAGGTGCAGCAAGTGTTTTATGTCATTTGCACAGCCAGGTGTGTCAAACTTCACTTTTCTCCGCATGACAGATTTTTTCTTCTTGACACTGTATGTAATGCCTGCACACTTCTACAAGATGTTTGCTTTCCTTTTAATAGACCGAGCCCTCCCTCTCTCTGCCATTTTTCTTTGGGAATGTTTGACATTTGCAAAATGGCCCTTGTCCGTTACTCTGTGTTCTCTGCACTCATGTAAAGCAGTGGTCTATGTAAACCTGTTTACGGCCCTGAGTGATTTCCCAGATTTTTCCTGTAGAGCCATCTGGGGCTGCAGCACATGTACATCTGGGATCCCAATTGTGGATCACAGCCTTTGACAACAACACCGTCTGATAGTTTCAGAAAAAACTCACATTTTGACTTACTAAATATTGAGGCATTGAAGAAGTGTGTTGTGAATACAGGCTCACTGCTGTTAATTCAACATTTTTTGTTGTCTGTCTTCTTGTTTTACTCGTGCTGTGACATACTTTGATAGTTTTTTAATTTAAGTATTAAATCCCTTCGTGATATCATGACTCAGGAAATGGAGCATTCTTCCTGGTGTCAGCAGTGTGTTTGCACGTCCTTTATGCGAAAGGAAAAAAGGCTGTAAATCATTTTAACTGAGGCTGTCTATAACTTGAATGGTGTGGTCAAATTGCCCATGAATGTGCATGTGTGGTATGTGCGCTATGCCTTACATCAGCCCAAGTAAAATGCAAGTTTCCCTTATTCATCCTGCAGAACCACATGAGAGCACCTACTGTACTGTGGGTGTTTTAAATACAGACACTACGTCTGTGATGTTATCACTGTAAAGACAAACCAGACAGTCAAGAAGGAGGGAGTGTGCTCACATTCAGCTTCCGTCCTCACACACACACACACACACACACACACTCTCACACCTGTGCCAGTGAACAGGTTGATCCACTTTCTGTGCTGTCAGGATTTTAAACAGGTGTCTTCAACTCAGTGAAAGTGATCAAGTTACTCATCAGCTGCTCTTATTTCGACTTTTTATTGTTTTTCTTTATCTTTATAGTTTTGTAACTTTGGAACTAAACTGGGATTTTTTAAGCCAAATCCAAAATAAAGCCCTGTTTAAATTTTTTTTTTAAAATCTGCATAAAAATACACACAGTGAATATTTGGGCTTTGTACAGGCAGGAATTGTCAAAAAACATGAACTAATTTGCAGAAGTGCTGCATAAAGGACCAGATTTTAATGGGAAGTACAGTGGATTTCATTGTCTGCTCTTTTTTAACTGTTTTTCTGCTACCACAACAAAAAAACAACAGTGTTAACAGTCAATAATCTCCACAGATAATTGTCCTCTAACAGCAGCCTTGGAGTAGGGAGGTGCACGGTGTCTTGCCCAAGGGCACGAGTCATGCGTGCATGAATAACGGGTGGTATTTTATAGTAACTGTGCTTTGTACCGTGTCATTATGCAGCATTTAAAGGATAATGCTTTACGCTGCTTTGGGTGAGTAATTTGCAAACCCTTGTAGGTGTGGCCGATTACCTGTGGCAGTAACAGCCCAACCCAACTGATTCAGCAGTAACCAGTCTAATGGCATTCTTAAGTAATGGTTAGTAGTGATTCCTGTTTACACCTTCACCAAAACAGGCCTCGTT
>CAFUXE010000159.1:74200-90393 GCA_903364295.1 Serranus cabrilla | reverse complement strand
CTGTGTGGATGAAACGGTGACAGGGCGGGGTGTGTCGGGGCTGCACATTTAACTCAGCCATCTGGGAACAGCCCTCCGCTTTAAATCTGCTGCAAGATCCATCAAAGGCGGCTGTAAAAAGCGTCAAATTGCTGTTTTTGGCTCGACAATTAAAGCTGGTGCTCGGAAAGAAATGCTTTTATATGTGTGATATGTAGTTGTTAAACAAGGGGAGAACTGAAGAGAAGCTAGACAAAGCTAGTCCAGTTTCTCTTGTTTTGCTACTGCTAGATATCACATGACCTGGAGGACTGTAAACACACACAGAAGTGCAGACTTTTTCTTATCTGCAGATGTTTTTTGGGGCATTCTGAAGTTAAATTTCAGTGCAAAATCTTTGTACTCTAGTCACAGTAGTTTCTTATCTTCGTACACATTACTCTAAATCAAGGCAGCCAAACTCCTGCAGCTCTTGCACTGAGCGCTGACATTTCAATAATGTATCTATCAGGAGTATTGATATGCTTTTAGGCTAACATGAGCGTCTCCATTTAGGAGCTCACGGCTGCTCACGTCTCCTCTCTGGAAGCTCACAGTCCAGCTGTCAAAGGCAGCAACTGTGCTCGGAGGCTGACGCTCTGAACTCATTTTCTAGCCTTACACTGGATTTATTGCCGTGGTTTGTGACAGCGGTTACAAACCAGCTATTCTTCTGTACCACCATTGATACGTCTCACATTTGTCTGCTGCCATCTGTGCCCTTTGCTCCGTGTACTTAACCCCTCTTCTGTCTCCACTCGGCCTCTGCTGAGGGTGTGACAAGAGCTGGCAGCGGGGGGAATGTTTTGTCGGGCCTTATTGTAGCTGGGCTGACTTCAGCAGCCACATTTCACATGCTTTTGGAGAAAAGTTAAATATAGCATCACTGGCATCGTCATTTTCCTAATCGTTTAGTCAGGAGTTTGTGCTCGCCCTGATTTAGTGTTATTTTGCAGAAGAAAAGCAGCCTGTTCTCTGATTCATACGGCGGCTTTCAAAAGTATCTCTGTTCGAGTTGGTGCTGATTAAAGTGACAAATCTGGCCCGAACCAGTTTGATACTGTATTTAGCTTTTTGCATTAACGTGATTTTACCCCCGTGTTATCTCATCAGTTTGTTTTGCTTGTAAGCGCAGCTTTATGGGAACTGAGTCACATCTCGGAGACCACATGGCTACTGTTGAATCATCTTTCATGAATACTATTAAAAGGTTCATTCATGAAAGAGGATGCAAGGTTACTGGACCCTTTGTTCATTGTTTGGCAGCTGAATGTGAGTCTGTCAGGCTGCCGTGGCCTCAGAAAGACAAGCTGGACTCCAAGAAATTCACTAATTTCGGTTTAAAACAGTAATAGTTATTCCTAATAATCAGGGAGGTTATAATCTATTTGTCTGACTGGACATTCAACTATTCCCTAATATGGTTTTCCACGTGTCCCGCGGCCGTGCCCAGGACTTCTGACTAATACAAATCAACAATCTGTGCTTTAAATCAGGAAGTGGGAACACTTTTCTGTCTGGAAAAATGTGTGATCCTGAGCACGCCGCAGTATAAACCTCATCTTTGTTTTTTAACGCTTGTGTTCGCGAGGAATGCCATCGTACCAGTTTAGCCTTGGAGAGCGAGGCAGCACTCCCTGCTCACCTCGGTGTCAGTGAAGCTCGACCGGCCCGGGCCTCGTGCATTCCTCCGCCACTCCAGAGCGGGAAGGAGGAATTCCTTATTTTCTGTGATTTTTAGATGGCTGCTTTGTCTCAGAGGAGGTCGGGAACACTGTGTTTTTTTGTCGAGCAAAATAACGGAGATTGAGTTGCAGCACATTTAAATGAATCTTGCTGTTCTCTAGTAAAGTGTACAATAATAATATATATATATAACCCAAACTACTGGTGATAAAGCAGCATCAAGGTCTTCACATTTCAGAGAAGCCTCGCAAATAATCCAGATGTTATGAACACATAAAACTGGATTCAGTCACTTTTTATTACAGCTACTTCACTCATAGATTCAACACTGAAATAAAATGAGTAAAATTGAGCTGTAGAGCTGATTAAAAGGACAAAAAAGCAAGATGTTTGAGGGATTTAGAGGACGTGCTGCTGCAGTAAAAGTCATAAAAAATGATCAAAAGTAGACTCGGCTTCTGTTTCTTTTACAGCATGGGCTCCTCGCTATACAATAGAACAGGAAATGACTTTGATTATGGGAGAGCGACATGCTTGGAGAAGGAAAAGAGCTAAAGAGGGAAAGGAGATACGATCAGAGGGGTAGGGATCAGTAAAGAGGCATGAGAGCTTTTAGACATGAGTGAAGATGGAGAGTGAAGGTCACTTCTCTGGCCTGTTGTCTGAGGATAAGATTCAGGGTGTGAAAGGAGGTTCATGTTGATGACTGTGCTCTTCTCCTCCCTGCAGTCCTACCTTTCTCTGGCTGACCACCTCAGGTCAATCACAGAAACATGACTGGAAAGATAACGAAAGAGGAGATGGAGGAGATGAGGGAGATCTTTCAGAAAATTGGTGAGTAAAAGCCATGTTACCATCATTATTTGTATTGATAATAATCTTTCCAGCCCCTGTTGTACCAAATGTCCTGTACTTTCTGTGCTTTACAGATCTGGACAGTGATGGACATATCTGTGATTATGAACTCCATGAGCTCCTTAAAGATGCTGGCCATTCCCTACCGGGATACAAGGTTCGAGAAATCATCCTGAAGCTCGACCGCAACAAGGACGACAAGATCAGCTTCGACGAGTTTCTGGCGGTACGTCGAGCCGAGCTCAGACAAGTTCTCACCTTCTGCTCAGAGCTCTCCTCGCTCTGAGTCGGTCTTTGTTTCCTGTTCTGCCTAAAAGCACCTCGCCCTCCTGGGTGGGGCTGCTACGCAAAGCAACTTTTAGCAGCTCCGTGCACAACCCGAGTTGAAAGGCCTCTGCAAACCACACACACATGCACGCATACATACTCAGGGAATGTGGAAGTGAGGTCAGCAAAGTGGTGTGAGTTCCAGTATTTAGTTTCAGCAGTGATGAGGGAGCAGTCGGTCACTGAGGCTCCCGGTGCAGGAGAGCAGCAGGATCCAGGACCAGCAGGGCCGACCAGAGACTTCTGCAGCTCGTCTTTTCTGTCCATTAATAAGTTAAACCCTGGAGCCTAAAACTAAATCGTATCCTAGAACATGTTTCATGTCTTAAACTTGAACTGTTAAAGGCTCATTCATAATTGCAGTCACTTACTTACAGAATATAATCGAATGTAACAGCCTTTATTGTCATTGCACAGAGTACAACAACATTAAGTATGGTTTTATATAAATAAATAATAAGATAAATTATGCTAAATTGTACAGAAACTGGTTCTTCACATGGGAGAATCAGGATTAAAACATTTCAGGACAACTATTAGATAATACCAGCCAATTAAAAGGACAAATTACAAGCATTAAAACCCGCTAGAGTAAATATTATTATAGAAATAAACATGTAGTGGAGGAATAATGTATAGATAGCATTAATAATAGATATCACTGACATACAACATAACATAAAAATCTAATTTCACACACATTTTATTAAAGTAATCACTCTAAAGGATCAACTGACTGTTCAGTTGATTTCTGCGATTGTGTAAAACTTGGATTAGACGTCTGCGGTGTGTTCATGTCCCTGCAGGAAGGGAGGGATTTAACTGCTGAGCAGCATTGTGCCATTGTGTTAGAAAGGTGTGTGCTCCTTCTGCACTCGGCTGATGAAAAAAAACTTTTACAAACTATGTTCTTATGGATGATAAGATTAAATGCACGTGGAATGAATGTGAACATCTTTGCTTTGTGCCCATAAATGTGAGCTAATAGAATAGCGTTTTGTGCAGAACCAAGTGGAAATCTTTATCGCCTGTGCAAGGCCGCGCTTGTCTTGTTTTGGTTACTTCTTTTACCTAAAGGGGCCAAAAAATGCGAGCTAGCACGCTGTGACCTCGTGCCTATTTGTGGTGAAGTTTGCTCACAGCGTCGGGCTGAATAGTTCATTGTGAGCGCTGGTGGGGCTGAGGTCACTGATGAAGCAGCGATAACTGCAGGTTCAGGAAGTATCGCTCAGATTACCATATAATACTTATTGTCAGAGCAGCTTTGTGATAAACGACTTATAGTTTGAACTCGCTTTGTGGCCCAATTAGTTAAAAAGTTAGTTTACCCCAAAAATCACACATGAATATTTATTTTTTCTCGCTTGTAGTTCTATTTATCGAATTCAGTGTTTTTTTTGTGCAGAGTTTTGGAGATATGAGCCATAAAGATATATGTTTACTTTCAGATATAATGGAGTTAAAGTGCAAAAAACATTTGACAGCATTGTGTCTCTGCAGGAATCTCGACCCTGTTACTTGAGATAATCCACAGACCTTGTTGTGAGCAGTTTCATGTTGTGTATATATATATATTTTTAAAGCACTTTAGGTGAGAAATAAAGGAATATGCATGTTTAATATTTGGGTGAGCTCTCTGTCAGGTGGTGTGCGTGTGGAGGACAGTAGCCCTGGCTGTTTACTGTTACTGTTGATAAAGACACGCTGGCTCTCACTCAACACTGTGATACTCAGATTAGATGCACAGTCTCACTTTAAATCACTACAGAGTGCTCACATGCTCCACACAGCACACATTAACCCGACATCTTCCCGGACCTTTCAAATTAAATTAACTGCTTTTCTGCCCTTTTGTACATTTCAATAACTCAGTTGCTCGTCTACATGTTCACCTTATCTTCTCAGCCTTTAAGCTGAAAGCAGGTCGGCCTTTTGTTTTCACATCAGCTTTAATAAAGCTGTTCAACAAGATAACAAATAACCCTAAAATCATCATAAATTCATCTTTAATTCAAGCACAAAATGTTTTTAGAAGTTTATGATAATATTTATAGCAGAAATGGTTTATGTGTTTCATCAGATTGGACTGGTGTACCTAATAAAGTGGCTTCTGTGTTTATATTTAAAAAATGATTCAGTTAAGGCTTTCAGGGTTTAAAAGCCAAAGTTATAAGTTGGTCAACTTCTAAAATTAAATCTCTCATCTCTCGATTTTCTCACAAAAAATGCAATGAATGCACATTTAAAAGAATATATAAATTCATAAAAACTATTGAATATATTTTATATTTGCTATTTTTTTGTGCTAAACAAGCAAGTCCTCTTAAAATTGCAACTTAAATTATATTTATGTTAAATAATGAAAAACAAATTTAGATTTTTAAAACAAATCCCACATCAAAATAACCAAATGAATAATACAAATAAATAAAATCTCTTCAAATAAACAAACTAAGCTTTGCATGTGTTCCTAGTTTGGAATTTAAGTGCTTGTTTTTTCCAGGAAGTTCAGTATTTCAGCATTCCCAGACGATTCATTTTTAATCTCAGCTGACTGAAATCATCACATATTTGTATCGATGCATCTTTGCTTCCCCCTCTCTGAGTTTTCTGGTGTCCTGTTTCAGATCGTGCAGGAGCTGCGGGGAAGCCAAGTCGCAAAAACGTTCCGCAAAGCCATCAACAGAAAAGAAGGCATCCTGGCTGTCGGAGGGATGTCGGAGCTGTCGAGCGAAGGCACACAACACTCGTTCTCCGGTAGGACTCGTGGACTTCCTCCTTCCTCTGTTGACTTTGTACCTGCTGCAGATGCTCCATGATGGACCAAGTGGCTCATTATGAGTCACGTTGTACTGTCGTGTTTTACCTTTTTTTAATGATGCCCGTGTGTGTTACAGAGGAGGAGCGGTTTGCCTTTGTGAACTGGATCAACACGGCTCTGGAAAAAGACCCCGACTGCCAACACGCCCTGCCCATGGATCCCAACTCAGACTCTCTCTTCACGTCTGTGGGAGACGGTATCGTCCTCTGGTGAGAGTTCATGTTTTCACGTTAAGCCAGCAACACGACTCTGCAGAGCTGTGATAAATGTCAGAAGAAAAGATCCTCAGATCATCTTCAGAAACAATGAACTTGCTCTCCATCTTATTTTCCATCAGCTGCATCAAGTGTCTGATAAAAATTCCGCTTTTTGTACGTTTGCACAGCAAAATGATAAACCTGTCGGTGCCAGACACGATCGATGAGAGGACCATAAATAAGAAGAAGCTGACGACGTTTACAATACGGGTCAGTTGGATTTACTGCACGTCTGTCAGCGCTGCTGTTAGCCCTCCTTTTTTATTACCAACACTTTCTGATGCTCTGAACCCTGCAGGAGAACCTGAACCTGGCCCTGAACTCGGCCTCTGCTATCGGCTGTCACGTGGTGAACATTGGAGCCTCAGACCTGCAGGAGGGGAAGCCCCACCTGGTGCTGGGCCTGCTGTGGCAGATCATCAAGATCGGCCTGTTTGCTGACATCGAGCTCAGCAGGAACGAAGGTGCGGGGCTGTTATCTAACCTGTGGTCCTTACTCTGGGCTTTCCTGCTCTTTTAAGTGTCTAAACTGGTCTTTGTTGCCCCTCACCAGCGCTGGCAGCCCTGCTGAGAGACGGGGAAACCTTGGAGGACCTGATGAAGCTTTCTCCAGAGGAGCTGCTGCTGCGCTGGGCAAACTTTCACCTGGAAAACGCTGGCTGGCAGAAGATCAATAACTTCAGCTCTGACATCAAGGTGGGCTGAGATAATACTCAAAGGTTTTGGGGTTTAAGGTTCTTTGGGAGTCTGCCACTCGTTTATTTCCACACACACCAACACTGTCTGTCAGCACTCTGGGCCAAGCAGGACATGTTAGTGTTTGCACAACAAATATCCGCCTCCACGGCTCCAGAAATAGGGTCGAATGGGTCGAGTCTGTTTCTGGGAAACATTGTCTAATGCACATGTTAGCACTGAAGATCTTGTGTGCACATTTTATCTCGTGTTTCTTTGGCATCGTGCCTCTTACTAAGGAAGTTCAGATGAATAACAGCATGTCGTTGTGCCGTGTTTGTTGCTTTGGGAATGTCATTTCTCTGTGGGGCGTTCCCAGAGTGCTCCGTAAATTAACCAGGCAGGTATACGGGAAGCTGCTGCACCTGTATTTTTACACCTGTCTGGTTACCTTTGTGTTGTTTCTCATGATCATTTCCTAATCTTGTTTGACTATTTAGTTCACAGGAAGCAGAAGTTGTCTAAGAGTGTAATGTTAACCATTTTAACCCTGTGGATTTATTCTCCGAAATCTTAACCCAAAATATCTAAATTTGTAATATATATGTGTAAATATGGGTCTGATTAAACAACCTATGGGGTGGTTTTTGTTATGATACACAGCAGAGTTTCTTGTCCGTTCATTAGTTTAAAATCTCATTGTTTGTGTTGTTTTCCAGGACTCGAAGGCCTATTTCCACCTCCTGAATCAAATCTCTCCAAAAGGCACCGAGGAGGACGAGCCGCGCATAGACATCAACATGGCGGGCTTCAGCGTAAGCGCTCTGACGGTTGAGTATCTCGGGCACATGCTAGCAGCTGCGCGGCGTCTCTGATGGGAGCTTGTGGTGTGTGTGTGTGTGTTGTTCAGGAGAAGGACGACGTGCGGAGGGCCGAGGCCATGCTGCAGCAGGCCGACCGGCTCGGCTGTCGGCAGTTCGTCACCCCGGCTGACGTCGTCAGTGGAAACCCCAAACTCAACCTCGCTTTCGTGGCGAATCTGTTCAACAAATACCCGGCGCTGACCAAACCTGAGAACGAAGACATCGACTGGGGACTGTTGGAAGGTGAGCATGATGGAGATCAGAGCCTGAAATTCTCATTTTAGAGGTTAAAACGTGTGATTACTGCCACAGCCTGAGAGGACCCGCTCTAAACTAACTGGTATCACAGAAACCCTTTTTATTATTACATCGGACAAGAAGCCGCTCCTTACTTTGTCTTCTGCTGTGTACATGAATATGCAGAACACGTATTTACAACACGGCAGTGATAGAACTGTAGCTACCACATGTTTTGCCTGCAGAGTGAGAAGAAGTGACCACAGGCCTTTTCAGTTCTGATGATGTTTCAGACTTCCTGTCTGGCTGCCAGCTAAGGCCTAGTCTGCACCAACACAGGTAGTTTTTAAAACATGGCTTCTGACCACAGTCAGTTCACCGAAAGCAGCTTTTTGTCGACAGGGAGTTTCTGCTGGGTAACGCCAGAATTTGCGTCACAAATTCAACCGCATTTTGTGCAATGATGAGCAAAATATTGCAGGTCCTAACCCTTCTAACAGGACTTTTTACGTGTTTACACATAAATATACAGTTGCTCTTGCACTGTATTGAGTTACAGACATCAGAATGTTCCTCTGCAGACAGGAAGCCTCCTGGCAGCAGCTTTTTTAATGGCTTCTGATTGGCCAAATGGGCTTTTTCTTTAGGTCCAGATGGATTTAGGATCAGGGATATATCGCTGTCTTAACAGTGCTTCACCTGCTTTTTTTAAACCCACGCTTGTTCTGACAACAAAGGAGGGAAAACCTCACTTCCATAGCATCCTCAGTCTAAACCCCCCAATCCTTTTCCCGCCCAGGTGAGACACGAGAAGAGCGGACGTTCAGAAACTGGATGAACTCTCTGGGAGTAAACCCACACGTCAATCATCTGTACGGGTACGTACCGCCGCCGCGCTGCTAAGGACTCACTTCCTCTCACTCCTGTGCATGCTGGGTAATGATTATCAAACACCATGTTGCCCTGTAGAGACCTGCAGGACGCCATGGTCATCCTTCAGCTGTATGAGAAGATAAAAGTGCCCGTCGACTGGAACAACAAGGTCAACAAGCCGCCTTACCCCAAGCTGGGAACCAACATGAAGAAGGTATCAGATCACCTCTAATCCCAAGAAACAGTTAAACAATAATGGCTGCTTTTTGCCAACGTTTCTTTTCTTTTTTTTTTAAGTTGGAGAATTGTAATTATGCCGTGGATCTGGGCAAAGGCGCCAAGTTCTCCCTGGTTGGCATCGGCGGGCAGGACCTGAACGATGGAAACCCGACCCTGACTCTGGCGCTGGTGTGGCAGCTGATGAGGAGGTGAAACACACTTTTCATACCCAAAAAATTAACACAAGGTGCTTCACACAACCCTGTTAATAGTGGTAATAAAAACAGCTTCAGTTATAATTAAAAAGGACTGAGTTTACAGTGAGGAAACACCAGAAGCAGCAAATGCACCTGGAGGTAAAAACAGATGAAATAATATAAAATAAACCGAAAGAAAAAAAAATTGTTAAACAGATGAAAAAAACTGTAATAATTATTATATATTATTGTATTTAATAATATTCATAATTATTATTATAAAACCTAATTAAAGATTATCATAAAAAACAAAAATACAGTCGATTATTAGACAAATAAATAAAGCTCTAAAAAGACTAAAACAGTAATAGACAACAAAAAAACCTTGCATCTTTTTTAAACTTTTTAATTATTTGCTGTATGTCAGTTTTATTGTCACTTTTTAAAAGTATTAGTTGGTACTTAAATAAGTGGAAAAAATGTATGTTTGATGCATAAATTTGCACTGAAAAAAATGACAAATGAGGACCTTTAAAGTGTAGAATATGATGAAGGAATTACTGAGCTCCTCAGTTGGAAAAACTAACAAATAAAAAGGATATTTGGGTTCATGATCTTGGATTAATGCATCCAAATTACGTTCAGTTTTCTACTCTGTATGTGTTGCATCATCTTCACTGTCACTTTCACTGTGTTTACTGTAAATAAATGGGTCGTCTGTGACCTCCGTTTGTTAATGTGTGTTCCTCCTAACTGAGAGCACATTTCCATAAACTCAGCTGCCAGGATGTGTGTTGACATATTCAGCAGCTCCACATGTTTCATATTCTTCTGTGACGACAGTTCAGGAGAACAAACTGTTTCTGAAAGACATCAGCTTGGATGGATGATGGGTGTTCTTATGTTCCCAAGTCTTTTGGAACCAGCATTAATATTCCTGCTTCTCCGCTCTTTCAGATATACGTTGAATGTACTGGAGGATCTGGGCGATGGACAGAAAGTGAACGATGACATCATTGTAAACTGGGTGAACCAAACGTTGGCGGAAGCTGGAAAAACAGTGAAGATTTCGAGCTTCAAGGTAAATCTGTTATTTCTCAATTCTTTGACAAAACATTTTGGTTTGAACACAGAACTTTGAAATCTTCATATCTTTCATATCTGTATTAACTCTCTGAACCCCAACGAGCTGTTTCAGGGCGTTTTTTTCTTCCTGTTTTTACTTTTTACTCACTGTGGTCTTGTATTTCACTGCAATATAAAATCCTGTAGCTCTATGGGATCAGCACAATCATGGCAAGAATTTCTTTTGTGCAGAATAACAAGTCATGAAAAAGAAATAAGTTGAATTTCTCTGATAAATTCTTTTTTTTTATTGAATAAAATGCAATTTATATATAAACAAAAGGGTCTCCACATGCTATACATAGTGAACTATTTACAGCCTCTCCTGTCCTCTCCTCTCAGCTCTGTGTAAACAGATTTTCAGTGAATTTTTGTCACGTGATCGTTGGTCTCAGCAGAATCAATCATGGCTTCACAGAGTCTCTGAGGAGCAGAATTTAATGTTTTTAACAGGATCTAGTTATTACAAACTGTTTATTTTTGGTGACGTTGTAAATGAGAAATGTAGAATAAAGTGATTTTAACAGAAATATCACAATTTTAAGCTTCATTTTGGTTACTAACAGAAACTTTTATAACCTATGATGCGTTCACGGAGGGTCGGAAAGTTCAAACTCTGGCGATAAAGCCTGTTTTTACAGCGTCTTTCTACCATGAACAGTGTTTTGTTGGTGAGCTTTAGAGTAAATGTAGCTCAATCCTTCGCCTGCCGTGTGTTTGTCAGGATAAGGAGATCAGCAGCAGTTTGGCGGTATTGGAACTGATCGACTCCATCCAGCCCGGCAGCGTCAACTACGAGCTGATAAAAACCGGCAGCCTCTCTGAAGAGGACAAGCTGGAGAACGCCAAGTAAGACAAACAGACAAACAGAAAGAGAAGCAACCTTCTGATTGTCACTGTGTGAAACGAGTCATTGTCTCTGTGTCCCCGTAGATACGCCGTCTCCATGGCGAGGAAGATCGGAGCGCGAGTCTACGCGCTGCCAGAGGACCTCGTGGAGGTGAAGCCCAAAATGGTGATGACAGTCTTTGCGTGTTTGATGGGTCGGGGGATGAAGCGAGCCTGAGGCGGCTGCATCATGTGACACTTACCGCACCCACAAGCCGCGAGCGTTTGGAAGAACTGCCCCAACTGAAGGAATGTTTTTTTTTTTATTATTATTATTATTATTATTATTTTGAACACAAATATCATGCTGTCAGAATCGGAAAATTTGCGACGCCTCCCTGGAGGTGTTTACTGAAGAATCCTCTTATTTAAATCCACAAAATTTGTGCGGAGATTTCTCTCATGTTACAGGGAACAACTTTTAATATGCAAGAACTCTCAGTTCGTGTATGAGTAAAATGCTGTTTTTTAAAAACGAGCGTTCGTATTTCCAGCTGCAAGGTTGTTTACATATTTTTACTCAGACTGATAAGTAAATGATATCCTTGACTAAGCAACACACACATTCCTGAATACCGAACTTACAGAAACAGTAAGTGAGGCGAGATGTTTCGGTGGCGCACACGTCAAAAAAAAAAACACCCAAACGTTGCCTTTTTCTTAGTGAAGCTTTCTTAATAACTGGCACCATAAACTTCTACATATCTCTACAGAAGCCATGCGGTCAAACTATAGCCGTGACCCTCCTGGCGTGCTGTCTGTATTCCTGTACTCGTCACGTGTTCGTTTCTTGGGGTTATTATCGAGGTAAATGCTGTTTTTTTTTTGTTTGTTTGGATTGGTTTTGTTTCCGGGTCTGTTACGTTGGATGAGGAGCAGGCGGACTGGACTCTCCTGGCTTCTGCTGTGCCTTCATGTCTCAAAGACGGCGATTTGTACTCGCGCTTTCAGGTTCCCCCTCCCCCTCTTTTTTTGTTTTCTTTTGTATTCAACATTACCAAATATAAACAGTAGCTTCATTCCAGGTAGCTTCATGATATTCAGCGACCACGGCCGGATTGTATTTGGTCTCATGTTCATGTCTACTCTTGCTTTTCATGTAACAATAAATATGAATTTGAAAACTGCTTATGTTTTAATTTGATAGTTTGTGGGAATATAATCAGGAGTTTCTTTATTTTTAACTCAAATTGAATCAAAGTGGATTTAAAAACAAATTTTTTTGCAGCTAGGCGTCTTTAAATCAAAAATAATTGTAGTTTCAGTGTCGTCAAGCTGCTGTGTTACACATGAAAAACACAATTTACTAAATTATAATCAGTCATAAGCAAAAAAATGTAATAAAATTGAGTCTAATATCGTCCTTCAGTCTATGAAGCCTTTAAAATGTTGTAATAAAATATGTTTTGAGAACTAATCTGTTGCGAATTTAACAAACATTTACAATCAAATCTAAATCAAAATTACTTTATTTATCCTTGAGGGGAAATTAATTTAGTCTGATGGCTCTTTACTGTTTATTCTAAATAATTATAATAAAACAATTATTTGCAGAGACTTTTATTTGTCTGACATCTGAAAATAAATGTGTTGTTTTTTAATAAATACCCACTTGGTTAAAATGCCTTATTTCACGTTAAATCACACACCAACTGGTACAAACTGGTGTTACTTAAAACTACATTTAAACAATAATAATAAAATAAAATAAAACAGTAAATAATAAAAGTGACAAGTGAACAAATCAATAAAAAAAAATCCAGATTAAAGGGTGCCACCAGTGGTTATTTTAGGAATTAAATATCCAAACCGAAGCGTAGAAATGGAAAATAAATCTGAAAAAGATGCAAACAAAGACTGTTAGGAAGAGCAGAGAAGCTGCTTTATATTTTATGCTGGAGTTTGTCTTTTTACAGCCTTAAAAAAACAAATTTTTGCACCGTTTTTTGGCTGCAAAATTGTCATTAAAGCTGCTGAGCGACTGCTTCAATCTATTGCTACGACTCCACCTGCTGCTCATCATGATTCATGTCTTTCTCATTTCCTCTTTCCAACTTCTTCATCGTCCTCTTTATGATCCTCATATCCTCTTTACTGCTTCTCCTTTCTCTTATCTTATCTCCCCGTCACTTCCCTCGTGCTTTAATTTTCTTCCCTTTTTTCATTGTAAAACACGGCAGATGTTTTAAATGGCGCCTCATAAAAAACAGATGCATGTATTGTTGTTTGTGTTTCCTGCTGGTGCATGACTGTTCAATCCCAGCAGGACCGTAATGCTTTATAATAATCTGTCATTCAGTCGGTCCTGCAGTTGTTTTATCTGCTGGTTCTGGGAGAGCAGTGACAGGCTGCAGTTTACTGTTCACTGGCTTGAATCTGGGTCCTCTGGGCTCTGGTCCCTGATGGGTTCCTCAGAGAGGCTCCAGTTTTCTGAGGATGTGATTGAACTCAGGCTGTCAGGCTGAGAGTCTCCTGTGGACCTTCATCATCTGGAGCTTCAAGCTCCATTTGCATCACTGAGTGTGTCTGAGTGCTGGGGAAGAGTTTGGATTTAAAGCATTAATAACAAAAACAAACACCTGAGACCATAATGGTGATGGTCCCCCCCATCCCCCGGGAGTGAAACCTATGTTTTCTATAGGAGATCGACAAAAATACATTCATATATTCACACTTTTCATGTGGAAACAAACTGTGAAAACAGGCATTATTGTCACCTTTAGAAAAAGTACCCAAAATGAAGCTTAAAATGTACATATTTCTGTCAAAATCACTTTATTCTACATTTAAAACTTCGCCAAAAATAAACAGTTTGTAATAACTAGATCCTGTTAAAAACATTAAATTCTGCTTCTTCTATACTTTGGATGTTGAGGGACATTTAACCCTCTGAGAAGTAGGATTTCTATAGAAGAATGCCATAGATACATTATTTATCTTTGGAGGAAACTGTAAAAAAAGACGTTATCTTTGAAACTTTATCCTTGAACAGATCATCAGATTAAAAAGTTTCCGGTCGAAAAAAGTAACCAAAACGAAGCTTAAAATTGTGATATTTCTGTCTAAATCACTTTATTCTGCATGTCTCCGTTAAAAAGTTGCAAAAATAATCCGTTAGTAATAACTAGATCCTGTTAAAAACATTAAATTCTGCTCCTCAGAGACAAATATTTACTGAAAATCCGTTTACACAGAGCTGAGAGGAGAGGACAGGAGAGGTTGGAAGTAGAGGCTGTGAAATTGCAAATAATTCAAAATTCCTATTTTTTATTTTCCAATAATCATGACACTTTTTGCTGTATATATAAAGTCAATTTCATTCTACTTTTTGAAACATAATTCATCAGAGAAATTCAATTTATGTTTTTACTTTTTTTAAATGTCATTATAATTGTGTTATTCTGCACAAAATGCATTTTGGAGTTGTTTCCACTTTTAGTCAGGATTGTGCTGATTCCACAGAGCTGCAGGACTCACAAAGGAAAAGAGCAAAGAATAAATAGAAATCAATAAAAAACCCCAAAGCTTAGATATGTGACTGGTTCTGTATGCCAAAAAAAACAAAAAACAACGCCGGAGGAGAGCCGCTGGCTGCCAGCTGGTTTCCCCGGAGGACTCGTCATCTGAAGCGGACATCTGGGCTCCTAATAACCGTTCACAGGTTCCCGCCCTGCGGCTCCGTCCCTCCGTCCGCCTGCACGCGCTGGTGCATCTGAGGATCAGGTGCACCACGTGCTCGTGCTCCCGAGGGGGAAGAGTGGAGCGCACTTCACGAAGAGACCCGCAGAAAGAGTTTGCAGGAGCAGGACCGGGATGGTTTGGCTGCAGTGAGGATTTTCCTGAGCTGAGGATGGAGCCGCTCCGGGTGTGTCTGCGTGAAGTCACCACGAGGATTTTATTACTCTGAGTCAAGGAAACTAAAGGTAAGAGTGAAGATCTCTGTGATTTATTTGTTTTTCCATGAGTTTCTTTCTTTTTTTTTTCTTTTTGCCCCAGAAAACCTTTATTTTAAGGCTAATAATCCAAATTTGTTAGGAATGAAATTCAACAAATAATCTTATTTAGGGTAAAAAAAATTCAATCTTTTTTTGTGTAATTAAAAAACTGATATTTAAAGCACTGTGTTACTTGTAAAATAACTTTATTTATTTATTTATTTATTTATTTAATAAAAACTACTTTATAATACAAAATATTTCTACACAATTATGGGGAAACTTTCTTGCTGCTAAAGTTTATATTTATTTATCTTTTAAAGTAAAGGCTTTTTCTACAGTATTTTCATGTAATTTCTTAATCATTTTCCAGAAATAACTGTAATTTGGCACTAATTATAGAGAAAGTAGGAGAAAATGTATTATCAAGCAACTATATTTTCCATGCATTTTTAATTGTTTGTTTTTGTTAAATTATTGGAATTAATCCTATAATTGAGTGACTCCTTTTAAGAAACTTTCTATAAAATAATAAAAGAAATGGAACATTTTTCAAGTGATGGAGCCAAGAAATTAAATATTATTTACAAACAAATAGAAAAAAAATAAGAAGTTTTTTTTGGTAGCATTCACCTGAGAAGAAGATATTTCTCCTGTTTTTCTGTATAAATAAGACAATATTGTCATTAATTCATAAAAAAAAAAACTGAGAAAACAGAGCAGGTATGTGTTTTCATGAAACCTTTCTCATAACAATCTTCACAAACACTAATATTTAGTTTTGTGGATGCATCACTCTGCCTCTCTGCAGTTAAATCTCGGCGTTTTAAAGCCCTGCAGTTATTATGTCACATACATGACACTCTTTGCTTTCAGTCGGCGCCCTGGTTTCCTAAGCGATGCTGCTCCTGAGGGAGAGCCGCTGATTGGCTCGCTGAGCCTCAGAGCTGCAGGCCAACTATGCGTGTGTTTTCGTTAATGATCCACCAATTAGTCACACAGTGGCAACAGTGGCCTAATCACCTCGTCATGTGTCTGCAGTGCAGAGGGGTGAAGCCTGTCGCTGCACTCAGGTCCAGCTCCTCCGCTGAGCCTCTGCAGCTCCCATTTCAAACACCAGTTCATCATGTAGCTGCTTCAGTCACCACAACAACCAGCTGCTGTGTGACGAGCCAGGTGAGAGCGTGTGCAGACAGTCCCAGTCGTCCCCGTCCCCC
>CAFUXE010000159.1:62809-74074 GCA_903364295.1 Serranus cabrilla | reverse complement strand
GTCAGGTGGCTCAGGAGAGAGACCGCTCGCCGCACAACCTGTCGGTGAAGACCACCCTGGAGGATGAGATCGGGAGAGCGGAGAGCATCCTCAGCAGGTGAGGTCGCCATGACAACAGATCAGAGATGAGTTATAATCCAAACAGGTTAGAAATACAATTTAGGGGCAAATAACATCATTTGAAATTGTGTTAATTCAATCACAAAACTCATATTTAAAGCAATGTGTTGCATGTGTTGCAAGCAAATAAAACTTGCAAATTAAAGTAACACAACTATTATAAACTGAGTGTGAGAATGAAGCTGTCAGTCTGAGGGAAGCAGACGACGTGATGTGCAGTGAAAACCCGCGTGTGTTTCCTGCTGTTTCCCTCTCAGGGTGCCGTCCGTGTGCGATGACACGTCCTCTGAGCTGCAGAGAGTCGCTGCTCTCGACCCTCACGGACGAAGCTCCAGGAACTCTTTTCAGAGGGCCGGAGCCATCTCAAGGTAAAGCTACGACAGCCCAGCTGAGCCCGCTTCCCTCACAAAGCCTTCAGAAAACCACAGCTCACATAATATCTAGTTTGGACCTTGATGATGCTGATTTTCACATTTTTCAGGTGAAACATTTTGTGTTCCTGCAGCACAAACCCAGAGAAATAATTTCCTCTGGTGCTGAATTCAGATATTTTAAGGTCAGTGGTCAAGGGGCAACTTTAAAAAAAGGTCATATCACATTTTCAGAATCAGAATCAGAAATAATAAAGATCAAATAAAAAGTTTAAAATAAAGATTAAGAAAGCTTGCTGCACTAAAATATACAATAATATGAAATATAAATGCATATGTATAAATAGAAATAAAATTTGAAATATGAAATATAGAAATACATTGGAAGAAAATGAATAGAAATATGTACAAATAGAAATTAAAAAATATATATGAAATACAGAAATACATTTGAAGAAAATAGATACAGATACGAACAAATAGAAATAAAATTAGAAATATGAAATATAGAAAAAAATAGATATGTGCTAATAGAAATAAAAAAAAGAAATATGAAAATATAGACATAAATTTGAAGCAAATAAATATATAGATATGCACAAATAGAATAAAAAAAGAAATATCTTTATCTATTTATATAAAGAAATTACTTTATTTATCCCCGAGGGAAAATTCATTATAATATATAAAATATGGAAAATATAGACAGAAATTTGAAGTAAATACATTTTAATTAAATAAATAGAGATATGCAAAAATATAATTAAAATAGAAATATGGAAATATAGACATACATTTAAAGAAAATAAATGTACAAATATGTACATAATAAATTACATGTTAAGGGGAAATCAGACAAAAAGCTAAAACAAAACTAAAAGGTGATAAAAATAAGACAAAACAAACAGGAAGTAACAACAACAGGCTGCATGGACGGTCGTGCAAACACACAGCAGAGCTTAAATTTAACCCTTTAAGAAACTCCTCGTGTTTCCCGTCTGTTCTGTCAGGCTGGTGAGCCTGGTGGTGAGGCTGAGGGAATGGGCCCACAGGAGCCTCGTGGAGGAGGAGGAGCGGCCCGACTCCTTCCTGGAGCGTTTTCGAGGCCCAGAGCTGAGGATGGCTCCCAGCCGCGTCAGCAACACGCAGCCAGACGGCAACGACAACAACGCCAAAGGGATCTTCAGGTGTGTCCGCCTGTGGTCTTGAATTTCACTACAATATTTATAAAATCTGTAAGTCAGGAGCAACTCAAAATATGTCTTTTTTGCAGAATAACACACTTATAATGACATAAATCCTAAAAAAGATGCACGTTTAATTTATTTCATAACAAAGCAACAAAAGCATCTTGAATTTCTCTGGTTAATTTTATTCATTATTTATAAAAAAAAAAAAAATTCTAATCGGAATAAAAAATTGAATTTATATACAAAACACTTTTCCAAGTGTCCAAGCGTCATGAAAAATGGGTCTCCACATGCTATACATATTGAACTATTTGCATTTTTACCTGTCCTCTCCTCTCAGCTCTGTGTAAACAGATTTTCAGTGACTATTTATCACGTGACCGTTGGTCTCAGCAGAATCAATCATGGCTTCACAGAGTCTCTGAGGAGCAGAATTTAATGTTTTTAACAAGATCTAGTTATTACAAACGGTTTATTTTTGGTGACATTTTAAATGATACATGTAGAATAAAGTTATTTTGGCAGAAATATCACAATTTTAAGCTTTTATTTTGGTTACTTTTTAATAACTGGTCATTTTAATCTTTTCAAGGACTGTTGGGAAGATCAAAATGTCAACGATAATGTCAGTTTTTACAGTTTCTTACTATGATAAACAGTGTATTTTTGAAAGAAAGCACCTGTTTTTCGGGGGGGTTGAAAGGGTTCATTTGAGCCTCAGTGTGATCATTAATTCACAGACATTAATTGTCCTGCTTTCTCTTGCTGCTGCTTCTATTTTTCCGTATATCTTTGCAGTGATGTGTATTAACTATTTTTATAATCAACCTCTCGATTCTTGCAGGAAAAAGTGGACTTTGTTTGTGGTGTCGCCGTCTGATGACGCCTACTACCGCTGGTTGTTTGTCATCGCCATGGCGGTGCTGTACAACTGGTTCGTTGTCGTGGCGAGGTAACAACACCACAGTTTGGGACAGTTTTTTTTACTTCCAGAGACGGATGAACTGTAAATCTTTTCCTTTTTATACTCCCAGGGCGTGTTTCAGCCGGTTACAGGTGGGCAATTACATCTGCTGGCTGGTGCTGGACTACCTCTGTGACACCGTGTACTTAATGGACACGTGCGTCCGACTTCGAACAGGTATTTGAACACATCATGGTACAATTGTTTTGTTTATTAGGATTAGAAAAGAATAACCTGTAGAGAAAGAAATCAAGAACAGGAACATTGTCGAACTATGGAATACATTTTATGAATGTGAGTATCCAAATTAAATAATATTACAGTATACAGCTCTGAATTAATTCATTATGATTTAATTTAATTTAATTTAATTTAATTTAATTTAATTTAATTTTATCCTATTTAATTAAATTTTATCATTAACTTTATGTTTATTCTATTTTATTACATTTTATTTTATCCTATTTAATTTTATTTAATTTTATCATGAACTTTATTTTATTCTATTTTATTCTATTTTATTTCCTATTGTTTACGTATATGTAAAGATATATGTAGGTATGTTTTTATGGGATAAACACTAATCTACTTTACATCTTTCTTTCCTTTTTTTTCTTTCTTCTTTTTCCTAAATTTTATTTTATTTACCTTATTGTTAACCTACGCATACCATTATTAGTTACTCACTATAAAACATAAACATTTTACTACAAGTCTGAAGAACTTTATATGTAACAAATGTCTGTTAACTCCTACAATAAAGTTATTATTTATAAAAAATTTTAACTTTTAAAGGCACCATATGTTTGTTTTTTTGTGAGATTTTTGCATCTGAACTTGCACTGTATCCTTTTTCGTCTCAGGGTTCCTGGAACAGGGTTTGCTGGTGAAGGACCACGCCAAGCTCCGAGACAGCTACGTCCGAACGTTGCAGTTCAAGCTGGACGTGTTCTCCATCCTGCCCACTGACCTGGCGTACATCTCCACCGGCATCCACACGCCGCAGCTCCGGTTCAACCGCCTGCTGCGCTTCCCGCGCATGTTCGAGTTCTTCGACCGCACGGAGACGCGCACCAACTACCCCAACATCTTTCGTATCGGGAACTTGGTGCTTTACATCCTGGTCATCATCCACTGGAACGCCTGCATCTACTACGCCATTTCCAAATCTTTGGGACTCGGCTCGGACAGTTGGGTGTTCCCAAACAACTCCAGACCTGAGTTTTCCTCTCTGACTCGGAGTTACGTCTACTGCCTGTACTGGTCGACGCTCACGCTCACCACCATCGGAGAGATGCCCGCCCCGGTGCGAGACGAGGAGTACCTCTTCGTGGTGTTTGACTTCCTCGTTGGGGTGCTGATCTTCGCCACGATTGTGGGAAACGTCGGCTCCATGATCGCCAACATGAACGCCACCCGAGCCGAATTTCAAGCCCGCATCGACGCCATCAAACACTACATGCACTTCCGCAAAGTCAGCAAAGAACTGGAGACGCGTGTCATCAAATGGTTCGACTACCTCTGGACCAACAAGAAAGCCGTAGACGAGAAGGAGGTGCTGAAGAATTTGCCAAACAAACTGCGGGCTGAGATTGCGATTAACGTGCATCTGGAGACGCTGAAGAAGGTGCGAATTTTCCAAGACTGTGAGGCCGGCCTGCTGGTGGAGCTCGTGCTCAAGCTGCGCCCGCAGGTCTTCAGTCCTGGGGACTACATCTGCAAGAAAGGGGACATCGGGAAGGAGATGTACATCATTAAAGAGGGGAAGCTGGCTGTGGTGGCGGATGACGGTGTCACACAGTACGCTCTTCTCACCGCCGGCAGCTGCTTCGGGGAAATCAGCATCCTGAACATAAGAGGCAGTAAAATGGGAAATCGTCGGACAGCCAACATCCGCAGCTTGGGCTACTCGGATCTCTTCTGCCTCTCTAAGGACAACTTGATGGAGGCCGTGACGGAGTATCCGGACGCTAAGACTGTGCTGGAGGAGAGAGGCCGGGAGATCCTGATGAAGGAGGGTCTGCTGGATGAGAACGCAGAGAGCGGTGGGCTGCAGAAGGAGGACACGGAGGAGAAGGTGGAGAGGCTGGAGTCCTCTCTGGACACGCTTCAGACTCGCTTCAGTCGGCTGCTCAGCGAGTACAAAGACACTCAGCAGCGGCTGAAGCAGCGCATCACTCTGCTGGAGCGGCAGCTCAACCACACGGACTGTGGCGCAGATGCAAGCGACGACCCGGGGTCCGGCGCCGAGACGGGCCATGAAACAGACCCGGGGCCTGTGGCCCGCACGGACGGGTCGCCACGTCGGAGTGACGTGCAAACTGAGGACAAAAAGAGCCCGAAGCAACACTAACGTTCACACTACAGAGATTTTAGATTGTTACTTCCATTGTGAGAATGTTTTATCGGTTTAGCAGAGTGTAAAGAGATGTCTGCATGTCAATAAACAGGAAAGAAAGTGTCGTGCCTCTCCGAGTCCTTCTCTCAAAACTAGGGATGTAACGATGCATCGTGACACGAGTAAAAATCGGTACAAATGCGTGAAGATTCGCACCGGTTGAGAAGTAGGATATATTCTTTTTCTTCTTTTTTTTTTTTTTGAAATAGGTTACGTTCATCCGATTTGTCTCGTCTTGTGAACGGGATCGTATCGTGTTTGCGTGACTGAGTGTTTCTGTAAAGAAAGGAGCTCCTTTTTTTGGTGGAGATTTTATATTCTGTTGTTATTTAAGATATTGAATTACACCAGTTAACACCAGTTTACTTGTGAGATTGTTTCCAAAGAAAGGAGATATTTTTCATGTATTTTGTTGTTTAAGATGTCCTTGTAAGTCGCACTTTTTATAAGAGGACACAAACGAATATGATACTTTATTCTTACGAATTAAGTATCATCTTATTTGGTCAGAATTTGTCTGTAGCTCATTTTGATTTTTAAAAAAATCGTGAGAAAATCGTATCGTGAACAAAAAATCATGAACCGTATCGAGTCGTGAGTTTAGTGTATCGTTACATCCCTAATCAAAACCAGTGAGCTGCATTTACTTTAAAGCTAGCTTAAAGATTATGAGACGATTAGCCTCTGACACCTGTCAAAACACACACTTTGTAGTTTTTTAGCCTCTTCTGCATCCATTGTTTTGGTCTTTTTGGATAAATGTTTGCTTGTGGTTGTTTTAAATCCCTTGTGGGGCTTTTTGTGTCTCTTTTTAAACTAATTTTGAGTTTCTTTATGTTCATAGTTGCTTTGAGTCTCTCTGAGTTGTTGTTTTGTGTTCATTTTTAACAGTTTTCTTCTTTTGTAGTTATTTTTTTTAAATATCTTTGGTTATTTTTTCTACTTTCATAGCATCCATTTGTAGTTGTTGTAGTCTCCTCGTGGTTATTTAGTGACTATTTGTGTGTTTTTTCCCCTTTTCATAGATGTTGTAAGTCTCTTTATGTCTTTCTTTGTGTGTCTTTGTTATGTGTCATCTCTTGTTTCGGTCTTTGTGGTCATTTTGAGCCTCTTTCTGGTTGGTACATTTCATTTTGAGTGAGACTTTAGCGCCCTGTCCTTCGCCTGTTAGGCCCGTTCAGTCATCCACTCGAGCTTTAAAGTTATTTCCCAGAACAAGCTAAGAAAAGGTCGGGAGAAACAAACACGAATACCTTAAAATGCATTTCGAATTTTTTTATTTCAGACTAAATAAACACTGTAACCTGCAGGTTGCAGCTCTAGTTTTTGGGCCACTTGTAAACATCTTGTGTTTGCTTGCATCAGCGCAGGGACTCAGTTCTCCCGACATGCTATATATTACGCTCTGGCCCTGTACACCTCGTCTCTTGCTGCCCCTCATGGGGAAAAAGTCCAAGGAGAGACGGTAGAAGGTGATTTGCTGAGTTCACATACACAAACACAATTATTTTCCAGGGTCCCTGTGTTCCAGGTTAGGTCTGAGTCATGCATAATGTGATGATTATCATTACATCCTTTTGACATTTCCTTCGATACTTTGGATGTTGAGGGGCATTTAACCCTCTGAGAAGTAGGATTTCTATTAAAGAATGCCATAAATATATTGTTTATGCTAGGAAGAAACTGTAAAAAAAATGACTATCTTTGAAATTTGAACTTTGTTCTTGAACAGATCATCAGATTAAAAAGTTTCCAGTCGAAAAAATAACCAAAACGAAGCTTAACATTTTGATATTTCTGTCAAAATTACTTCAGTCTCAATAAAAAAATTGCCAAAAATAAACAGTTTGTAATAACTAGATCCTGTTAAAAACATTAAATTCTGCTCCTCAGAGACTCTGTGAAGCCATGATTGATTCTGCTGAGACCAACGGTCACGTGACAAATATTCACTGAAAATCAGTTTACACAGAGCTGAGGGGAGAGGACAGGAGAGGCTGTACAAATGCAAATAGTTCAATATGTAAAATATGTGGAGAGACAATTATTTAATTAATTAATTTATTTATTTTCACACTTGTGGGCACTTGGAAAGTGTTGTATATATACATTCAATTTTATTGTATTTTTTTAAAAATAAGGAAAAATAAATTAAACTTGCATTTTTTCTTCTTTTTTTATGATTTATGTCATTATATTTTTAAGTTTTTCACACTTCTAACCGTGATTGTGTTGATTCCATAGAGGTGCAGGACTTAATATATATTTTAGATAATGCATTGAAATTAAAGCCCACAGTGAGTAAAATGTAAAAAAAAAGTTCTTGCTTTGAAAAGGATTTTGGCTCTGGTGAAATGTCTCACTCACAACATGCAGCTTCTGTTTTCTTTTAGCTGTTAAGTCTATTTTTATTTGCTTTAAAATTTCTTTTTCCAGTCTTGTATTAAATTGAGCAAGCCCTTTAGCCTCTGTTTGCATTTGGTTACTCCCCATCTCTCTTTCGCAGACTCACTCTCTGCGGTGGGGATTTTCCAGTTATTCAGCCTTCTGCATTCCAGGATACAACTCAACCACATGAGCAGAGTCGATAAGCACAGCTGGAACAATGCCTCTGCAGCAGCGCTGGCTATAATAAAGGGGCAGGAGGTAATGAGTGCATATCCTATGCATCCCCTGAAGGAGTGTATAAGATCAAATCTCCAGCTACTGCTGAGGCCGGCCTAACAGCATGTATATAAATCTTCTCTATCAGCCAAACACATTTAAGACACAATTGTCAATTGTCTGCTCCTCATTGACACTGTGAAGCCATGATTGATTCTGCGGAGACGAACGGTGAAGTAACAAATATTCACTGAAAATCTGTTTACACAGAGCTGAGAGGAGAGGACAGGAGAGGCCGTAAGTATAGTTGTAAAAATGCAAATAGTTCAATATTTATAGCATGTGGAGACTGAATATTCACTTGGGCACTTGGAAAAGTATTTTATATATAAATTCCATTTTTGTTGATTTTTTTTATTCCAAATTAATTCAACACGTTTTTTGTTGTTATTTTGCTATGTATGTTATTATAACTGTGTTATACTGCACAAAATTAATTTTATGTCATAAATATAATATATTTTAATATCACATCATATCATATCATATATTATATGATATTATATGATAGCTGTTTTATTTTATTTTTAATCTGAGAACAATAAACGTTATATCTGATGCCCCCTCCTGGCAGCAGGTGGCGGTAATGAGCCGCACGTGAGCATTGTTGGTTAAACAACCCCAGAGGAAGAGAAACGTCATCATTCCTTCCCTCCCTTTATAGTTTTGATTCCGCTCGTGATTAGCGCATATTTAGCGCCATGTTTTAACCGGAATACATTGTTATTATGGAAGTATAAAGACTTGAACGACTTCGTGTTCGCTTGCTTTGCGATATGTCTGCGGCGACGCTGAGGTAAAAACTGCGGAATTATATGAAGCAGCACTACAGAGTGTAGTAGCGAGCTAGCTCAGCAGCTAACAGTAGCTAGCTTTAGCAGCTAACCCTAACAAGAGTGATACCACGAATAACGGAAATGCAAGTTATTTTCTAACGTCAATAAACCATTGTTTACATGACTTACACTGCGTGAAAACTCGCGTGAGTTCTCAAAACTTATATTACGTTTCAGAGGTTAGGCCAACGGCAATGCTAACGCTAGCTTGTTTTCGTAGCCTCTGGTTGTATTCACGCTTTAAGGTGTAGTTCAGGTGAGCTGAACGTGGCCCAAACTATCTTAGCATAACGCTATACACTCATTGGGTTATTTAATCAAATTCCTCACTTGTAAGTTTTCCTTTAAAAGAATAAAAATGAAGTACCACAACCTACAATACTTCACTATGCAACTTGTGATGTTTCACTGCAATACATGACTGATAATGGATTACTATACATGGGATACTGAAAGTTGTACTTAACAGTTGATTCCATAAAATTCAGTTCATACTAACAACATATATTTACCAGGCTTTCAACCAACAGTTTGATTATAAGCTTAGCCACCCCTGTCATCTCACCATGTTTTGTTTTTTCTTGACTGTAGCACTGCTCCAAACAAGCTGAATGTATTAGTCAACAAACTACATGAGTACTTGGCTCATTCTTCTGTTGAGGACAGCAATGGCTCACCCACCTCAGAGGATGCTGATGGTACAGCTTTTGATAAATCTAATAATGATTGATTGATGAAACATCCTCATTACATTTACAAGCCTTCATAAACGTTTATCTTGTCTTTACAGGTCTGACAAACAGGAGGTGTCCTGTGGGAAACTCAACGGGCCATGATGCAGCAGAGGTAACTGAGCGTTCTTAGTTGTTTACCTCAAGTTTTGTGAAATTGTGAAAGCAGTAACCTACACTTTACCACACTAAAGGTTTTTTTTAGCTTGCCTTTTTTCATTACAGTCACAGCCATTAATGCAGGAAGAAGGACTATAGATCAATATCTGATTCACGCCCAACGTTTTACCTGTATGAGGGCTATCCCTTTCAGCTGCAAAATAATCTTAACAGCTACTTATTGTGATATGCTCTGTCAAAGGGCGATAATGCATGCAATATCCACTGTCGCGTACAAATATTAAATCCTAAATGCGCATCCAGTGCCAGTCTGTTGAGAAATAATCACACAAACGTTTGCTCTTGTGCGAATAACACAGGTTGGTTATATCATCACAGCAGTCTTATTTCTAGTTCAACAGGATTGTTGGAGACAGTGTCCTACAGAAATCTTGCAGTTCACTTTTAACCTTAAGAAATTACATGATATGACATGTCTAGTTAGATTCTATCTCACCTCATTTCCATTTGTCTGGTGCACCTCTTGCTGCACAAGTGCACTGCCATTGCCTCTGATTTTATCAACACTTTATCCTTATCTTTATTTTTAGTTGACCGGTTTGAAATCCAACGTTGTAGTTTGAAGCTGAAGCCTGTTGTTTACATCTCATTGCATCTGTTTGCTTCAAGAGTCACTGTTATATTAAGCCAACCTGTAGTCTGGCAGTCTTTCCAGTCTCCTATGATTTCTCCCAAATACTTAATAAGTAGTTTCTCTTCCCTGAACACTTGTCTCACTCCCTGTGAAAAATAAATAGTTGTATCCTAAGGCTTTATTCACAAGACTCATTGTCATCTAGAATGAAATAGTTTGCACAAACAAAAAACTGTCTGCTGTCTGGTGAGGATTCCTGTTTGGACCATTACTGATGACAACCATTAACAACTAAAGTAATGAGCTGTTTTGTTTTGCAGGCAGGGGTGGATGGCAGATACTCAAGGAGGTGAGTCTGTGAAATATTTAAACCCTTCAAGCATGAATAAAAAAACAAGTAACAGTCCAGATTAAAAGCCCAAATACTTCATTCAATGCATTGCTGAAAATCCTGTATGTTGAGCCAAAGTGTATCTAATGTGTTGCAGAAATGAGCTGCACAAACCAAGTAAAAGTGTGAAACTATAGTCTGATTAATCAGGATGAAGCATTATGATGATATTGCAGCACGTTTACCTTATACTTGTTTAATACTTTCTGCCAACCTTTGATGAATGTTCCTTCGCTCTGGTACTTTTTTAATTATTTGTTTCTCACTGATGTTCCAGAAAACCATCAGTTGTCATTAAGCATTCTGGTCTGGATGAATCCGGGGACTCGAGTGCGAGTGAGGAGGTGGAGTTTCCCGTCAATACTAATGGACGCCCTAATATTATTAGGTTGCCAAAAGGTAAGTCTCAACATTTTCCAAAAACAATTTCTTTGTTTACGTTGTTATGTCCAGTGTAAATAATTAATCCATTAGTCCATAATGTTTCAGTGCAGTCTCAGAGAAGAACTGGTCATGCCTTGAGCGTTAACAATTGTTTTGCCTGTTAATAAATACCCATATGTGTTTTTAATCTGACTGCAAGACAGAAAATACACTAACGTCTTTTACTATATGTAGGTGTGAACAAAGTCTTTGTTCCAGCTTTATGTTGTAAACATATGTAAACCCTGATTCCAAAAAAGTTGGGACATTGTTAACAAATAAAAATGATTGTTATCATTTTTGACATGTCATGTCAATTGAAAATTGTACAAAGGCTTTTTGTTGCAAATATACACTGAATTCTGAATGGTAACAGAGTTGTGAATTCATATTTAATAATGATGGAGTATATTTGATTATTTT
>CAFUXE010000159.1:29363-62767 GCA_903364295.1 Serranus cabrilla | reverse complement strand
CAGGCACGGTACTGGTGAGGCCTGAACCTGTCGATAATGGAAGAGATGACTTCAGGGGTCCTGAGTTTCGCAGCCGGAAATCAGGCGTTATGCGGAAAGAGTTCTCAAGAAGACGTGGAGGTCAGTCACTGCTGGTTGATATTTTCTTTAGCTTTGCACATCACTTCATGATTACTCAGGGGGGCTATTTCCTTAAATGGAGCAAAAAGAAACCACTTGCTGCGGTACTCATCCTTTGAAGTGGTTTTTCAGCTTTTTTTTATCAGTGGTCAAAGCGACCTTCACTTCCCTTTGTGTCTAAATGCAGCTTGATCTTTATCTTGTTGTGAGAGAGATCAGTGACTTAAAAGCTTCACTCTCACTCTGCAAGTAGAGACTGAACCGCGCATTCTCGTACCTTTTAAACAACCCATGAAGCTGGTATTTTTTTTAACCATACTGTTGCTAATGACAGTGGTTTGCTTTTATAGATGACATGGGAATTGTCAGTTGCACCGCATGTGGCCGACAAGTTAACCACTTCCAGAGAGATTCCTTCTATCGACATCCAGCGCTGAAAGTACTGATTTGCAAGGTGAGTCTGCTCATTTATATGTCAGAAACTCGGCTGTATTTGAAGTTCAAACGAGTACCAAATTGAGCCCGACCATCGCTAACAGATATGGTGGCCGATGTTGTAATTTTAGAATAAAAATAAACCTTTTTATGTGGATTGTGCGCTGATTTTTCACCACTCTGCAAATGTAACCAGAGAGCTTCTTCTCAGGCATAAAACTTTATAGAATAATATTTAACATTGTTATACAATACTATACATTATACAAACAATGTGTTACATTATCAGCAAATTCTATAAATGATAACTGAGAAAATAAAGAATAAATGGGAATTAAAAAAAAGGCAAAATAAACATTATTACTGTTCTGTCAATTGCTGACTATTCAAACAAAAGTAATAGCTAACACCATTTCTAAATTGTGCCATCTATTGTGTAAAAAATGTTTTGTTAACACCACATATCAGACATGATATATATATATCTGTCGGGCTCATGATATCTCTTTGTGGGCTTTATGTAACTTGTATTAAATGTGTTTTTGTCAGTCTTGCTACAAGTATTACTCAAGTGATGACATCAGTAAGGATGGAGATGGAATGGATGAACAATGCAGGTAGGATTTGTTGTGTTTATATTTTAGCAAGTATAAACATTTTCCTTCATTCTGAGCTTTTACCAGCTGTATTTATTATCTGTATTTCTTTCCTCTGCAGATGGTGCGCTGAAGGAGGCAACTTGATCTGCTGTGACTACTGTAGTAATGCCTTCTGCAAGAAGTGCATCCTCAGAAATCTGGGAAGGAAGGAGCTGTCGGGCATCTTGGAGAGCAAATGGTACTGCTATGTGTGTAGCCCGGAGCCCCTTTTTGACCTGGTGATGGCCTGCGACAATGTCCTGGAGAACATGGAGCACATGTGTCAGCAGCGCAGGAGGAACCGAGTCGACCCGGGAAAATCTGGACTTTACCACGGGCTGCCTAACATGACACAAAAGTGTTTAATTCCTTTGGATAAATGGGATCACACTGGTATGGACGGCAACGTGGTGTTCAACTATAACACGCTGCATATTTCCAAGGACGTTACCAAAAAAGCCAAACATTTAGTGGACTCAACAAACATCTTAAACCGGACATTTGTCAATTTCATTCACACTGTGACAGCAAACAAACAAACACCGGCTGTTCGCAAACTTTACCTGAACTCTTTTTTGTCGGTCGTTAAAGGTTTGCGAAAATCTCTTGCAGCACTTGAGGACAGCCTGAAGGAAGAGTTCAGCGACTTGGATGTTATGAGCTATTGGGAAAAGTTCTTTAATGATGACTTTGAAGCACAACCTCGAACAGACGCAGACACCAATGTCTCTGACGAGAGGCGTTTGGGTGATTTGCAGAAACTGGCAGCTGAGCATTTGGACGATTATGATTCGGACTCCAAAGGTTACGCAGATCGGAGGAATGCACGTGGGGAAAAGACGGGTTCAGATTCACGTGAAGTCAGAGAGAGGGCGCAAAAGAACGAAGGCGAGGTCAACATGACTAAAAAACTAGTAGTAAAACTTACACATGTACCAATGGAGCAGGAGCCGTCCCCGGATGCCCCGAAGATGGCGGAGGACATGAACGATAAGAAGTCAGAGGAGACCGATGACTCGGAAGATGAAGACACGGGTCTTGTCGGTGATAAAGCTGACAGCAAGATGAGCAATGACAACTCGAGCGCATCCCTTCACCCAGAAGAGGAACAAGCCAAGAGACGCTCCCCTCGGGTGAAGACGACGCCTCTTCGCCGGCCGAGTGACGTCAAGGCCAAAACGCCACGCTCAGCACCGGAGAGCGACAGTGACTCTGACCCCGAGGAAACCTCCTGCACCGTGCCAGACAAAAACACGGAGGAACAAAATCGAGCAAGAGACGACTCCGACTCAGATGAAGTTCCTGCAGCTCTGCTTGAGCGAGCAGCTATGAATCAGAGCTCAGACGAAGCCCAGAGTGATGAGAATGGGGAAAAAGGGTCGAATAAGGTTGCCAAGAAATGTCTCTTTTGGCTCACTAAGAACACCCCGATCTCACCGGAGAAGATGCGCCGCAAACGCAAGATGCTGGACCGCTCCCCTGAGTCTGACGCAAGTAACAGAAGAGTAAAGTCTCTACGGCAGAACGTGACCGATTCCTCGAGCGATGATCAAAGCTCGTCGAAGAAAATACACTTGAACAAACAGAGGCCAATAGGGAAATCTAATCTCGTCAAAAGAGAGGATGAAGGTGTGGCGAGGAAGCAGGGTAGGATACAGACTCGGAAGTCTGACGCTAAATCCCGCCGGAAAGGAATGGAGTCATCGTCCTCCTCAAGCGAAGACGAAGAGGACGACGATGATGACGATGACGACTCTGAAAGTGAAGGAAGTGATCAGAAGATGAAGCCGATCACCGAAGACGTGTCCTTACTGGGGTCAGCAGCATTCCACCAATCATCTGGTGAGTCTGGATTTTTATATACATGGATCACACTGACCCTCTGAAGGCGTGTTTTCAAGTAATAAAAGTTAATTTTTGCTCTTTTTACATTTTACTCACTGTGGTGTTGCATTTCACTTACAACATAAAAGTCCTGCAGCTCAATGGAATCAGCACAATCATGGCTGGAAGTGGGAACAACTCAAAAATATCAGTGCAGAATATCACAGTTGTTATGACATAAATAATTAGAAATAATAAAGCGCAATTTGAATTCCTCTTACAAATTGGAATTTATATATGCAACACTTTCAAGTGACCCCAAGTGTCATGAATATTGGAAAAAAAATTGTCTCCACATATTGAACTTTGTGTTTTTCCAGCCTCTCCTGTCCTCTCCTCTCAGCTCTGTGTAAACAGATTTTCAGTGAATATTTGTCACGTGACCGTTGGTCTCAGCAGAATCAATCATGTCTTCACAGTGTCTCTGAGGAGCAGAATTTAATGTTTTTAACAGGATCTAGTTATTACAAACTGTTTATTTTTGGCAACGTTTTTTATGAGACATGTAGAATAAAGTGATTTTGACAGAAATATCACAATTTGAAGCTTCATGTAGGCGCAAAGAAGGCACAGATCAAGATAAAAAAAAAGGTAATCGTTCTGTCGGAAAGGTCAGATTTCAACAATGATGCCTGTTATTACAGGTTTTTCTACAACAAACTAATTGCTGCGATCTTTTAGAGAAAAAACATGTTTAGTTTTTTAATCACTCCCTATGACAAGTTATGTTGAATTTGATTTATGGAAGACTGAAAACTGAAACGAGCCTGGCTGATTAAGTAAGCTTTAGCTAGCTTTAGTGCAATCCATATGATTAAAGATAATTATTAATATTATATGAAGTTTGGTGTGAGTAAATAAGGTCAAAGTATGGGGTTTATTATTCTAATTTTGTGTTTTTCTTGCAGGAGATGACGAGCACTCTGGGCCCTCGTGGGCAGCAGAAGATGATGATGATCCCGAAAATAGGTATGGTTCAAAAAGCCCGGACGTAGAGTTTGTAAAACACCGTGGTAGTGAAAGAAAGACAAAAACCTTGAACCCAAAACTCACCCGTGTCATTAAGATCAAGTTGCGGCCTATTCAGACGAGACCAAAACGTAGCTGCAGCCGACCGTCGGCCATCAAATACACATCCTAGAGTTTATGAACAGGCTGGTGAATGACGAGCAGCGTTCTCTGCTTGTCTTCCGTTTTATTGCCTTTTTTGTTCACACAGCACACACATAGACTGCTTCTCAGTGTTTTATCTAGTGTGCCAGCGTGCATTTATTTTTAATATTTGATCTTATATCTGAGCATACGTTAGAATAATGAATGAAACTTATTTTGCCTTATGGTTCCACCTGTTTTCAATGACAATAATTGAAAATAGAAAGAGTTTCTGTTGTTTTAAATGCACAAAGAACTGTTGCTGTCTACAGGTGAAGTATAAAGTTTGAAACATGCCGCACATTTAAATTTCAAACAAAACATTTTGAAATGTTTTCAACCAAAAGTCCAAGCATGTATAGAATATTTATGCTTCACCTCTAAATCCGTTTGGTTGTAGCTGAGGTGTGACCGTTTAATTTTGATTATAAGATTGTTTGTTAGAAATCTGCTCCATTGTACCTGACTATGTAAATGCGCTTTACCTTTTATGTTGTGTAACTTTTAAACTATTTTACTCGCACATTTCCTTCCTGTTCTCTCCTTAATTCTGGCCACTAAATATATTTAGTCATTCTTAAACCACGACTGACTTCAGCTTCACTCATTGCTGCATTTCTAATGAATGGGCTTGTGTTTAATGCAAATGTTAACATACATTTTTTCAGATTTATTACTTTGTTTGATGGTTTCATGCACATCTGTTATATCTCAGGATTGGTTACAGGGCTACGCTCACTGTCCAACTCAAATTTTGTGAGCCTAGAAAATGTTTCTGGTAATAAACACAAACGAAGCCTCATTCAAAAAAAACACTGTTACAATTGTTTTTCAACTGATGTTGAGTTTTATAAAACGAAATAAATTGCAGTAAATACATTTTCAAGTGCGCATTAATTGGCTTTCCTTATTTAATTGATAAATGGTGCTTTGTGTTTGTAGCCTTTTTATAAAGGGACAGTTCACGCCAAATTAAAAATACACATTTTTCCTCTCACCTGTAGAGGAGATTGTTTTTGTTTGGAGATGCCGGGCTACCAACTATATGAAACTCAGTTTGTTTGTTTTAAAACTCAAAAAATACTCCACAGCAATGCCTCTTTGCAGAAAGATAAAAAAGAAGATAATCTACAGATCTTGTGGTGAACAGTTTCTTGTAGAAACTATTTTTTTTCTAGTATAGTTTCTACAGGAAGCTGCTCACAAAAAGGTCTGTAAATTATCTTCAATCATGATTTATTTATAGTTTATTTATAGTTTAAAACCTCAAGCTGAGTACCATTTAGTTTCACTCAGGCTGATATCTTCACATCAAAACAATCTAAATAAAACAGATAAGAGAATATTTTGGTGTGAACTGTCCCTTTAAGGCATCAACATCAAGCCCCAAGTTCCCATGATGAATTATATATTTTATTGTGACAAAACACCTGGTTTGTAGTCTGTTTTCTCCTGAAACTCGTTACTAACTCCATTAAAAAAGAAGAGAAATAACCTGGGTGCATGCTTGCATCAGACACATTCAGTGTTTTACTGGCTTTATGTTAAAGTTAAGAACATGAGGCTGTTTTCCCTAAATTATCCCAATGACAAGACGATATTTTAACTGCTGGGATGTTTAGAGCTTCCCTCTCAATCAATAGTATTTAAGGGTTTTATCATATTGCTGCTACTCCCTTTACAAAGCTTTATGCAGCACTTTTATGGCCTCAGGTCTTGTCTGTATCTTTCAGTGTTATAGTATTTAATGTACAGATACACCTGGTCAAAGTGCTGTCGGAGGTTGGGAACATTTCATATATGAAACATGCTTTAATCCAGATAAGGAGGCTGAGATGATAATAAGGTTTTCTACCTCTCTGTCACTGCTGCTTTCACTGAGAAGCTGTATTTCTCCGCTGCTGTGCCTCTAGTGTTCTCGATCTCGCCCTGCACACAGTCTCAGTTTTAGATCTCTGGCACCACCACGTTACAATGGTGGTGTGTGAATGTTGTTGATGCAGCTCAAGGCCGAGCCCCGAGGAACAGCACAGGGTCTGTCTGCATATTTTGGCGTAGAAATGGGAGGTCACGTGACACGCTCTGACCTAGAAAGACTTCCTCATGCATTAAAAGGATGCAGTCAGAAAATCTAATGTCACATGCATTTCATATTTTTTATTAAGCAATTAGTCCACAGACAAGTCTTTTTAGTATTCGTGTGTGTGCAGTTGGCCGGCTGTGTGTGTGATTGTGCGTGTGTGTAACGGACAATAATGGGCTCCAGTTATTATAATGCATCCACGAGGAGATACACTTGAAATAGTCGTCTCTGTCGGAAACCGCTCGAATGTTTTTGTATGTTTTACCCCACTTTCTATACACAGTATACATTACTGCTGACCATTTTCTAAAGCATAGTGTAGCTTTTAAAAGATTTAAACCTTTTCACGCAGGGCTGCACAATCAATCAAGGATTTATCAAAATCGTAATATGGACGAGTGCTATGTCCAAATAGCAGGTGGTGCATTTAAAATATATATAAAATCCATTATGGTGCTGCAAGATGTTCAGTGCTACAGACTTAATAATGCTGCAAAAATCCCTCCAATATCGTGATATCGCAGTAATATTCCAAAATAATCGCAATTAGATATCTTTTTCCAAATCGTGCAGCCTTCTTGTTGCATTTTTTCCTGAAGTAAAGCAAATAAAAACAACAATTTGTGTTAAAAAGCCTCCCGGGTCAGTGCTTTCAGATGCTAATGGGAACGTTGTGTATCTGAGAATCGAGAGTGGGCTGTGAAACAACAACTATTATGATGCAAAAAAGCGACCAAATCCTCCACACTTTGTGCCTTTAATGACATCCATGTTTGTTTCTCATGTTTTTTCCAGGTCGGATTTTCTGACAGCACGGCAGTGAATTCGGTGCTGTCAGGGCAACAATCACTTAGATCTGGGATTTTGTAGCCTCCGATCAGCACCATCCCTTCCTTTCATTTTTTCAAATAGTCTGTTGTCAGCTGTAGTGATAGCACAACTTTAGAAAAAAATGGTCAGCAGAGATGTAAAATGTGTGTAGTTAGTGGGCTAAATCATGAAAAGTACTGTGTATTTCCATTTAAATCCACACCGCATGCGATCACCAAAGGCGCTCATGCCACATTCATGTCAGTATGTTTTCCTTTTCTCATCCCAGTGGAAACATGTCACAGAGATCCTTTCTGCGTCTGTCTGGCATTGCTTTCTGTAACGCATCTTTTACAAAAAAAAAAAAAAACTCATTGCACGTTGCATTTAACACCAGTAAAAATGGCTTATTCCCACTGACCTGCATTGAAAACTACACTGTGAGATCTGGATCCGACCCGTGCGCGTACCGCCGGTTTGCTCGGTGAGAAAAGGGTGAAAGCGGGACGCACAATTGAGCCGAGACTAGACCAGCTTCAGCTTCAGCCCCCGAGACTGTTTGACTCTCAGTTGTCATGTGTACTTATGTTTCTGTCAGGATGTAAAAGGGTTTAAGTTGGTTACTAGTTACATGAACTGGCGAGTAAGGGTGTCACGATTCTTTTAAACTTTTGATTTTAAGCATTTTTACTTTTCGTTTTGTCCTAAAAGCTGTTTTTACATCTTCAAATCTTTCCTGAAATGGTGTGCTATAAGTTCCATATTTATCTTAAATCTACCACACAGAAACCACAGAAAGGTCATTGTGATTTAGAGTTTAAATTGTGACACCCCTTCTCATCAGTGTTGCTCTTAAAACCATGAACTTTTTACATTTTGAGAACGTGTTTGTCACAAACTGTATCAGATCATGTCCCCGTCATTTCCTCATTTAAAACTCCGCTGGAGTGTAAAGGGGTTAAAATAATGTCTCATTCTGAGTAAATGTTGATGTACAGACTTCAGTAGTTATTTGGTGTTTTTGTGTCCCTCATGTTTTTTTTGGTGGGTTAGTAGCAGAGGAGCGAGTCGCCCTCCAGTCAGCTCTCGGTTTGTGTTTAAAAATCCTGTAGCTCTTTAAAAAAAAAAGCAAAAACACTGCAGGAAATGGACTGAAAGCCTCCTTCCCCTGTTCCCAAAGGAGAATAAACTACAAACCTGTCTTTCTGTTTTGTTTTTTTCTGTGAAGAATACTTGTTGTAATAAATTCTTACTCTTAAAAACGTCTCTGTATCATTTTTCTTTTTTCTACTATTGTTTTACGTGTGTGTTTAATTCACCTGTTCTGTTGTTAAAGCAAAGCTTTTTACCGACACTTTAGACTGAACAAAGTTTCAGAGGTTCAGATTTCTATGATCAGATCACGAACTGTTGGCACAAAACACTAAAAGAATATTTTTGTTAGATATTAAACGTCCCAACTGTTCATGATTTTGTCTTTAGTTTAACTATCCAGCTGAAGATGTTACTGATCATGAAATGAACTTCAGGCACCTTTTCCTTCTTTTCTACTTTTGAAAGAATCGCTAAGAAAATGCTATTGGCCCAAATCAAAGCAAACTACTCGTCGGGTGATGATATCTCTTCGGATGAGGAGACGCAGGACGGAGAATCCGACTCGGAGGCTGAGAAGGAGGACAAAGAAACAAACGAAGATGAAACAGATGGAGATGGTAAGTTATTTCTTTTTTTCAGTTTTTAGCTCTGCTTGTGCATCTTTTCTTTTTTTTTAAATATAAGCACAAGGCTTTTCTAGTTTAAGTCCTATTGATCAGTAGTTTCCTAAATGTAAAGGTGCCTTTTTTGGATTTATAAGAGGGGAAAAAGTTACATAATCTATCTTTTCTGCAGGGGAAGACTTGACTTCAGATTCCTCTGATGCTGCGTCTGATGGGCCAAACTCCAGGCACCATCTCCTCCGCCACAAACTCACCTTAGACGAGGAAACCGCAGGAGAAAAGGCCGCGGCAGAGACTGAAGACGGGGACCAGAAGGGCAAGAGAAAGGCCGGCAGGGAGCGTCAGAGCTGTAAGGACACGTCTGATGCTAGAAACCAAAGGCTCTGAACAGGAAGTACCTTTTTTTGCTCTAACGTCTGGTTGTGATTGTGTTTTTTGTCAAGCGGATGGTGACAGTAACGAGTCGGAGGAGGATGGGATGAGCGAAGAGCTGAGTCAGTCAGAGGACGAGGCTGGTGAAGACGCACTCAAAAGGTACATTTAGGGTTTTACATTTTACTCACTGTGGCCTTTTATTTCACTGCAATATATAAAATATATAAGTCCTGCAGAATAACACAGTTATAATGACATAAATCATAAAAAAAAGAAAAAATGCAGGTTGAATTTCTCTGATAGATTATTGTGTCATTGGGGAATAAGAATTGGGCTTCCCCATGTTATACATATTGAACTATTTGCATTTTTCCAGCCTCTCCTGTCCTCTCCTCTCAGCTCTGTGTAAACAGATTTTCAGTGAATATTTGTCACGTGACCGTTGGTCTCAGCAGAATCAATCATGGCTTCACAGAGTCTCTGAGGAGCAGAATTTAATGTTTTTAACAGGATCTAGTTATTACAAACTGTTTATTTTTGCAGAATTAAGTGATTTTGACAGAAATATCACAATTTTAAGCTCCGTTTAGTTACTTTCTCTAACAGAAAGAAGACACAGATCAAGAGCCAAAAACTGTAATAACAAGTATTGTGCAAATAGAGAAAAAAGATGAGAAAGTATGCCATCCACAGGATGATTAACTAACAGCAGTTTGTTTTACAGTCAATGTAAAGTTTTGTAGAGACGTCAGAGAAAGGGTTAATAATTCCAGTAACCAGTAGATAACCTGTTTGTCTGTCTCACACACACACTTCAGTATATATATTAAACTTCTTTTGGCTCCAGTTCGTCCATTACAGTGAAGGAGGCTCCTCGTAGTTATGAACAGAAGAAGGCGGCGCCCTGCATTTGGCTGTCGGACACCGGCAGTGAAAAGGTAACAGCTGATGTTATAACTGATTATTCTCCATTATTATATTCATCTCTGATACCTTTAATGTGGCAGTAATGGTCTGATCTGCCTGTTTGTGTTTGAGCAGAGTGATAAAGAAGGTGCAGACGAGGAGAACGACGAGGGTAAAGGCACCCCCAAAGGACGCAAGAAGATCCGCAAGATCATCGAAGACGAGCATCTCTGTGCTGCGTCCCAGGAAGCCCTGAGGGAGGAGGAGGAGCGCTGCAAACGTTTGGCCGACCGGGAGCAACAGATGGAGGACAGGAGAGAGGTACAGGACAGGAAACTCACAGTTTATGAACATTTGGTTGCTGCCAGTAGCACTTTTTATTTAGGGCATGTTATTAAAATACTGGCTGCAGGGTTCATTCAAGTGATCATTTTATTTTATTATTATGTTTTCAAGGTTAGGAAAAGGCGTGAATTAGAATAGTTTGATCTAAACTGTCACTGATGTAAAACAAAAATTTGTTTTATATGTTTGTCTTCTCCAGAGCAGCTAATGTAAACATTAAATCTACAATTTTGATTAATAAACCAGTAAAATATACGTGGATTGCTGACTGATATATATTGGTTGACAGATATAATCGGCCCGATCTGTTTATGTGCCATTAGTTATTTATTTTTTTTATATTTATTCTTTATTTTCTCAGTTTTATTTATAAAATTGGCTGAAAATGTAATATTTGTTAGAATAATATATAATGATATGATTAAGTAGAGTTTTATGTTTGAGAAAGTAGCTCTCTCTGTACCTTGATGCACTGTCCACTTAAAATTTAATTTTTTTATTATCGGCTATATTATGCCAGCTGGTTTTCGTTTTTTTTCGGTTTAGATACCTTGAAAGAGCATGCATTTTATTTTTTTTAATCTGTACGAACTCTGTCACTGTCTGCATTGTTTTCCAGATAATTGTCATAGAGGACGAGTTGTCTCAGGTGGCGTGTCCGATCACCACCAAGCTGATCCTGGATCAGGACGCGGCGACCAAGGAGCCTCTGGTTCAGGTGCACAGGAACCTGGTGACCAGACTGAAGCCTCACCAGGTCGATGGTGAGTCTTTGATCTCTTCTCACACACTGAGGAACTCTTTAATTTACTTTACTTTTCATGCATCAGGGATTTTTTTTAAAGCTGAAATGAAAATAGAAAATTATTCAAACATATTCCTTTTTCATAAATATATTTTTTATGCATTTTTTTTAATATTACAAAGAAACGTGTCCTCATAAAAATGAATAATATAATATAATAATAATAATAATAATAAAAAAAAAATTAATAATAAATGAAAATTGAACAATTTGTCCTTATAAAATAAATGATATAATAATGAAAATGAATTAACAATAAAAATAAATTAATTTTGAACAATGTGTCGTTATAAAAATAAATAATATAATAATAATACAAATAAATTAATAATAAAAGAAAATTAATTTTGAACAATGTGTCCTTATAAAATAAATAATAGAATAATCATAAAATAAATAATAACAATAAATTATTAATAAAAGAAAACAGCCACCATCTATGTATCAAATGCAAACCAAACAAGATAACAAAAAGTTGCAAGGCCGCAGATTTCATTTTTTTTATGTGAAGTATAACAGTGGGACACATTTTACTGCATTTGCCTTTCATCTGATTTTACAGATGATAAGTACAAAAATATCAAGAACAAACTCCCAATTAATACTGTGAAGTCAGTTACAAACTTACCAAACAAAAGTGCTGCAGGAAGACTATTAAATTTCTATGTGAAAGTCTTAAAAATGTCTTAAAAAGCATTATATTTCGTTCATTACATTATATTTTCTTTATTCTCCTTCAGGTGTGCAGTTCATCTGGGACAGCTGCTGTGAGTCTGTGAAGAAGGCCAACTCTGCTCCTGGATCGGGCTGCATCCTGGCACACTGCATGGGCCTGGGGAAGACTCTGCAGGTGACACACATCCACCTCCAGTAGACTAACCCACTAAAAATACACAGTTTATTGTAGAAAGAAGAGATTATGAAAGTTTCCTTTAGAAAAAGTAACCAAAATAAATCTTAAAATTGAGATATTTCTGTCAAAATCACTTTATTCTATATGTCTCATTTAAAAGGTCTTTAAAAAATAAACGGTTTGGAATAACTAGATCCTGTTAAAAACATTAAATTCAAAATATTCATTAAAAATCTGTTTACACAGAGCTGAGGGGAGAGGACAGGAGAGACTGCAAACATGCAAATAGTTCAATATGTGTTGCATGTGGAGACTTTTTCCTCAATATTCGTGACACTTTATGTCATTATAACTGTGTGATTCTGCACAAAAGACATTTTTAAACACTTCTAGCCATGATTTTGCTGATTCCAAAGAGCTGCAGGACTTTAATATTTTACATCTATTTTATATATTGCAGTGAAAAACAAGTCCACAATTAGTAAAATGAAAAAAGAGCCAAAATCACAAAATCAGTTGTGAAAATTGTCATTTTATGTTAGCTGTATGTCCCCATCACCTATCTTACACTAAGCTTTATTGTCTTTCTCCTGCTATCTATGCTTCACATTAATAATTGTGTTGTTCTGTAGGTGGTAACTTTCCTCCACACGGTGCTGCTGTCTGTGAACCTGAAATTCAGAACGGCTCTGGTCGTGTGTCCCCTGAACACCATCCTCAACTGGGTCCGCGAGTTCAAGAAATGGCAAAGCAACCTGGGAAAGGATAAGTTAAAAGTATGCAAAATTATAAATGTGAAATCATATTTTTTGTGCTTTATGTTGTGCAAACAAACATGGTAATATTCAGCTATTGTTTCGGCTACAGCTGGGCTTAAATCTTTTATCTTGAAATAGATAATTTATCAGGATATAGCACACAATAATTCTGGTTATTCTGTTAATAAATTGTCTGTATAAAATAACTAAAGCTTTTTTTTAATGCTCCATACTCTGTTAGTAAAACACCTACAAGGAACACAATGTAAAGAATACAAAAATTGTTAAAAAATATACACAACAAGCATTTTTTATAGTTTAGTCAAATGCCCAGCTTTAGTTTTTGTTATTATCAAATTAGACAGCGTGATATTTTGATATTTGTTTTTACATGATAAAAGCTCTCATTCAGACACGTGAATATGTTGCAGGTAACAGAACTGGCGACCATGAAGAATCCTCAGCAGCGGCTCCGGGCTCTGCAGTCCTGGCACAGAGACGGAGGTGTGATGGTCATGGGCTACGAGATGTACCGCAACCTTTCCCTCGCTCAGAAAATCAAAGACAACGAGTGCAAGAAACAGTTGAAAAGCATCCTGGTGAATCCAGGTACAGACGCTTTGTAATCATGATATTATTAAAAGGTTGTTTTCTGCATCACTGTTTTGCTCATTGAGTTGATTTTTTCAGGTCCAGACTTTGTAGTTTGTGACGAGGGACACATTCTGCGCAACGAGGCGTCCAATATTTCCAAAAGTATGAACGCCATCAAGACCCAAAGACGCGTGGTGCTAACCGGCACGCCGCTGCAGAACAACCTGAACGAGTGTAAGTCTGCATCTCTGCTCCACACGAGACAATTTAAAAACTTTAAATCATTATTAAAAACCTATTTATTCTCCTTGGCGTTCAGTCCCAGCGAGGCAAGAATCCTTTTCTTTTTACTTTTTCTACTTTTTTATTCTTTTATTCCTTTTAACTCCCACTCTGTTTTTAAATTCAGTTTTTACTTTGTTTGTTTCAAAGTATTATGTTATTACATTGTTTTTATTTATTACTATGTTTGGGTCTGACTTTGTTGTTTTTAAATGTGCTCTATAAATAAACTTTGACTTGACTTGACAATTTTCATCGAAAACACTAAATCAGACGTCTTGGATGAATTAAAACTGCAGCACTTTAAGTAATTGTGCTTCACTGATCGATCTAAGTGAGGAACTTAAATGTAGGTTTCATGCTTTGACAGATATTTAGTTTTTGAGTCGTGTTTTGTTCCGACAGACCACTGCATGGCCAGTTTCATCAAGAGGAACCTGCTGGGCTCACTGGGCGAGTTTCGAAACCGCTTCATCAACCCCATACAGAACGGCCAGTGTGCCGACTCCACCGCCAAAGACGTCAGGATCATGAAGAAGCGAGCGCACGTGCTGCATAAAATGCTGGCTGGATGCGTGCAGGTAAAAACTAAAAAACTAATCCTGCAGGCTACAAACTGTCAGTGTTTGTAACCAGCTCTCACATCACTGTGTTCATGTGTTCCTTAGAGGCGAGATTACTCAGAGTTGACTCAGTTCCTGCCTCCCAAACACGAGTATGTGCTGGCAGTGAGGGTTTCTCCAATCCAGTATAAACTGTATCGCTACTACCTCGACCACGTCACAGGTAAGAATCTGTAGAAATCTGTAAGAAACTGTAAAAACAGGCATTATTGTCATCATTTTTACTTTCTAACAGTCCTTGAACGGATCACAGGTTATGTAAGATTCTATTAGAAAAAGTGACCAAAAGAAGCTTAAAAATGTGATATTTCTGTTAAAATCACTTTATTCTACATTTAAAAAGTCTTTAAAAATAAACTTATAATAACTAGATCCTGTTAGAAACATTAAATTCTGCTCCTCAGAGACTCTGTGAAGACATGATTGATTCTGCTGAGACCAACGGTCACATGACAAATATTCACTGAAAATCTGTTTACACAGAGCTGAGAGGAGAGGACAGGAGAGGCTGCAAAAGTGTAAATAGTTATAATAATTTGGTTGGCATGTAGAGAACAAATTTTCATGAAACCAGTATTCATGACACGTGGGAGCTTTGAAAAGTGTTTTATATATTAAATCAAATTTATTTTTAAAAAATATTAGAGAAATTAAACTTTTTTTCTTTATTTTTTTTATGATTTAAGTTATTATAACTGTGTTTTTTTGCACAAAAGCAATTTTTTTCAGTTCTAGCCATGATTGTGCTGATTCTGCAGAGCTGCAGGACTTATAGATTTTATATAGATTTTATATTTTGCAGTGAAATAAAAGGCCACAGTGAGTATAAACACACTTCATGCACGAGTGTAAGTAGAGAATTACACGATTAGAGACGGAAAAATGTGTCAATTTATTAGTCAAGCCAATGAGAAAAAGCAGTAAAAGTCAGTAGATCTATGATTGTTGAGATTTAATTCAGATTCTGGGTTGTAAACCTGTAGCATGTTTCCTGTTCCAGGTGTTGGCTCCATGACCAACGGAGAGAAGGTGAAGATCGGAGCAAACCTGTTCAAGGACTTTCAGGTTCTCGGACAAATTTGGACTCATCCGTGGTCCCTCCAGCTCAGACACATCAGCCGAGAGAACAAGGTTAAAGAAATCTATTGATTTCCTTTTTTACAATGTGGTTAAATGTTTCAAATGTTGAGCTCAATTCTAATTAATCACAATCGATTCTTTCAACAGGGATTTTATCAACGGAAGAACAAAAATAACAAGGCAGCTCAACTGAGACGTAAAACCACCGTGGCCGAGAGGTAAGAGCTCACACGGCTTTAATAAGTTATTATTTTGTTTGTTTGTCTTTAAATCATCTGTTTTCAACTATTAATGTGGTTGTATAAATGTAATTTATGGCGCTGTTAGATGCTGCGACTGTGTGCCTCACTTTTAATGCAGCGAGTGGCAGAACTTGCTAAACCTTTTTTCAAAAGATTTTTGGACTTTCTAACGTTCCATCACTGTAATCTAATTCTACAAATAGTATAATACCGATATTATTAGTGTAGTGTGCAGAATTACCACATTTAACCCTCTGAACCCTGAACAATTGCCACAGATACTCAGTTTATCACAGAATCTGTAAAAACAGCAATTATCGAAAGATTCTGTTAGAAAAAGTAACAAAAACGAAGCTTAAAACTTTCTGTCAAAATCACTTTATTCTACATGTCTCATTTATATATTAGCCAAAAATAAACCGTTTGTAATAACTAGATCCTGTTAAAAACATAAAATCTGCTCCTCAGAGACTCTGTGAAGCCACGATGGATTCTGCTGAGATTAACTTTTTAATACCGCTTTATCACCTTTTATAAAGTCGGTGGTTAAATTATATATTCCTGTAATTTTTAATGGACAAACATGCAGACAATGCATCGTCTATGGTATATAAAACCAATTCAACCTAATTTCATGACTTTTTAACCCTTTTTCCGTCCTTGTTTTGCCTGCTGTAGTGGACTGAGAGCGCTCGGAGGGAACGGCAGCAGTGCAGCGGTTATTGTTGGTGCGTCTCCAGCTGTGGAAGGTATCAAACCTCCATTTGTCACTCACACCCGTATCCTGTTGTTTCAAACTAATATAATTTTGTTGTATTCTGTGCAGGAGAGAGAGCAGCCGTCAGCTCGAGGCCTCCGAGTTCACACGACCGCTGGTTCCAGAACCTGCTGTCTGCCGAGGACGCCAACGTCCTGCAGCACTCGGGGAAGATGGTGCTCCTGTTTGAGATCCTCAGAATGGCTGAAGATCTTTATGATAAAGTGTATGTTTGTGTTATAATATCAAGAAAATCTAAAAAACAGAAAGATTTCAGACGGCTCCTCGCATTTTAACAGAATCCGTGTTTGTATTTCAGGCTCGTGTTCAGCCAGTCGTTGATCTCACTGGACCTCATCGAGGATTTCCTCAAGGCGTCTCACTTTGCCAGAGACTCGTCTGCGTTCAAAGGTTTTCTGTTCACTGCACAGAAAATAATGATTAGTTCAGGTAACGTCCTCAGGGGTACTAACCTTTTTATTTGTTGTTGCAGCGGGCAGCTGGATTAAAAACGTGGATTACTATCGTCTCGATGGTTCGACCAGCGCCACGTTAAGGAACAAATGGGCGGACGAGTTCAACAATTCCTCCAATGTTCGGTATCTGACTGTTATTTCAAACCTTTTACTTGATTATTCTGTCGTTAAATTAGGACAGAATGTTTTCACGGTTGCCGTTTTAAAAGGTATTTAAAGTAAATGAAATGATCTCAAAATAAGGCCATTAAAATGATTAAAAAGTAATAAATGTCATCTGATGAGGTATAACACTTTTGTAGGCCAACCTGCTAAAATTCAAGTTTATTTCCGTTTATTTTTATGTGATAATGACAAAATGTAAGTGTGCAGTAACTGTGATAAGATACTTGATCTGAATTGTAAGCATTACTACACTTACTTGCTCAGAAAAGACAAAAAAAACTAAATTAAGGTAATCAGATACTTCATAATTAGTCACCTTGACACTGAAGTTAGAAAAGTTGCTGCTGTTGGCACTAAAACATTTTTTATAAGGTATTAAATTAAACTTGGGTATTTCTGTATATTTTTTTCTGGTTTTAGAGTTTCATCACATTGACGGCACTTTATTGTCTTTTATTTTAGCGGCCGATTGTTTCTCATCTCAACCAAAGCCGGCTCACTCGGCATCAACCTGGTAGCGGCCAACAGGGTGATCATCTTCGACGCGTCCTGGAATCCCTCGTACGACATCCAGAGCATTTACAGGGTTTACCGCTTCGGGCAGCTCAAACAGGTGTTCGTGTACCGCTTCCTGGCTCAGGTACGTTTACGGGACTTCTTTAACCCTCTGGACCCCAACAAGCTGTTTTTTTTTTTTACATTTTACTCACAGGAACAATTCAAAAATGTCTTTTGTGCAGATTAACACAGTTAAAGTGACAAAAATCGTAAAAAACAAGAAAAAAACAAGTTGAATGTCTGTGATATTGAATTTTTTTTAATTGTGATAAAATGGAATTTATATATAAAAAAAAGCTGTCATGAATATTGGGAAAAAAATTGGTCTCTACATGCTTTTCAAATTGAACAATTTGCCTTTTACAAAATCTACTTACAACCTCTCCTGTCCTCTCCTCTCAGCTCTGTGTAAACAGATTTGTCACGTGACTGTTTTAATTTAGACATAAAATAAAGTGATTTTGACTGAAATGTCACAATTTTAAGCTTCATTTAACTTTTGTAACCCACGATCCCTTCAAGGACTGTAGGAAAGTTCAAATTCAGACGATAATGCCTTGTAACAGTTTAATTCTACAATAAACTGTGTATTTTTGACGAGGTTTTAAAGAAAACATTGATTGTTTGGTGGGGCTCAAAAGGGTTAATATCTTAAAGACATAGAACAGCTTTAAATTCATACAATACTTTTTTTTAAAAATTTACATTTTAGGCATTACCTCCGTATAATATTTCAGGCTCAAATATCTTTCCTTGATCTAAAATTGAAATGTGTTTCGATTATTTGAATAGGAGCAAAGACTTTTATTCTACATAAATCTACGCTCTTGAATCGTGTTTTTTCTTTATGAATACTAGATTTTTCTGATCAGTTAATACAGTCTAACAGGACGGATCTCCTGGATCTATAAACCTTTCAGTCTGTTTATTACTGTGGTAACTTTCTTCTCCAGGGCACCATGGAGGAGAAGATCTACGACCGTCAGGTGACTAAGCAGTCTCTGTCCTACCGAGTGGTGGATCAGCAGCAGATCGAGAGACACTTCACTCTTTCTGAACTCAGTGAACTTTACACGTTCGAGCCCGACCTGCTGGACGACCCGAACTCCAAGAAGAGCAGAAGAACCACCTCCGTCCTGCCCAAAGTGACCGAATGTTTCTATCTTCTCTGCTGTCTGATGAACGCTTACATGGTGAATTTTTAGTGTTTTAATGTCTCTTTGTGTCTGTTTTCCAGGATCAGGTCCTGGCACAGCTTTTAGAAACCTGTAAAGACCAGATCGTGTCTTTCCACGAGCACGAATCTCTGCTGGACCATAAACAAGAGGAGGAGCTCAGTGAGGCAGAACGCAAAGATGCCTGGGCCGAATACGAGGCCGAGGTAAAGTGCACCAATTATCATGTGTAGTGGAGCTGTGTTTTACATTATAACTGAGTATATACTGAGTGTAAATATTTGTCTTTTCAGTCCGTCAACCCTCCACCGAGCTCGAGCCAGAACGCCCTGCACACCAAGACCAACGAGCAGCTCGTGGTACATAAAATCACTGTGTAAACTACAACTCCTGCCGCTGCTGTCTGTGTTTTAGTAACTCATTACATGATAAACTTGTTTTTGCAGAAATTGCTGAACCAAAGCAGAGCGAATGTAGCGGAGGTCTTCATGTCGATGCAAAGGATCACTTACCACACGATCGAGGATTACATGTTACGAGTGGTGAGTGAGACGAACCCTCTGAAACCTTAGATTTACATAAAAGGTCGCCATAGAAACACCATTTATCGTGGACAGAAACTGTAAAAACAGGCATTATCGTCAAAATTTTAACTTTCCTACAGAACAGAACAAAGGTTATAAAAGTTTCTGTTAGAAAAAGCTACAAAAATGAAGCTTAATTTTGTGTTTTTTCTGTCAGAATCACTTAATTCTACATGTAGCTAAAAATAAACAGTTTGTAATAACTAGATCCTGTTAAAAACATTAAATTCTGCTCCTCAGAGACTCTGTGGAGACATGATTGATTCTGCTGAGACCAACGGTCACGTGACAAATATTCACTGAAAATCTGTTTACACAGAGCTGAGAGGAGAGGACAGGAGAGGCTGTAAAAATGTAAATAGTTCAATATATGTAATGTGAATACCCAATATATGATACTGTCTCATTATATATGTAATTTTATATCAAAACATACTGTGGAATAGTAAATTTAGTGGAAAATAAATGTAATTCCAAATGAGTGGAGAAACATCTGGATAATCCGACAAATTAACAGACAAATACAGACAACAAGATGCCGAACAGAATGACATAACGCGTCAGTTAATTGTGTTAGCACATGAGAATATCTCAGTTCTTCAAATTAAAATTTGCTCCTTCTGTGTGTAACCATTTCTATATTTATTTATTTACGTGACAGCGGCAGCAGTATCCTCAGGAGCCCGAGGCCACGGTGAAGACCAGAGCACAGGTTTGGAAAGTGTTTGACGAGAAGGAGCAGGAGCGTAGACGGGCCATTTATCGAGACGTTCTTGCACAGCAACAAACGGTAAGTCGTCTATTTATGGTGCTACGTGGGTGTTTATCATTTAAAATCATCTACAGACGTCCAGGTTTCTCTACCTGAGTTGCAGCAGGTGCAATCAGAACACAACATACTGGAGTCAGTCCTGATTTTGGTGGATTTTGCAGCTTTTAAACCGTCCTCGTGTCGCGTGCATGATATCATTTCTTCAGCACAAACTCAGCAATAAGTCTGACTGTTCATTTTGTCAGAGAGTTCAGCTGCTGAGGCCCACAAGACAAGAAACAAAAGCCTAAAAAAATGTAATTTTCACTCCAAATATCATTTTAGAACAATAAATATTGGATAATGTAACGTTCACAGTTTTGTGCATTTAAAAGTGAAACATTTATGTCGCCCTGTATGTGTATAAATCAAGTTATGTTACAGGTGGACAGACCATTTACTAAAGCACAAGTACAATCCTGAGCTACTTTACTTGAGTATTTCCACGATTGTAACCTTTTACGTAGCTACATTTTAAGGACAGTTATTGTACTTTTTAGGTCGAGATTTAACATAAAAAAAGTATATTAAGTATTTAAAATACCTGGACACATTAAAATGCTGCTTACGTAAATACATCAATAATAATATATTTAGAAAATATAAAATAATCTGAGTGGGTCCATTCTGCACACTGAGTCCTTTAACTTCTGATACTTTAAGTACATTTTGATGCAGCACCCATAATGCATTGCAGTTATGCAATTGGTGCAACAAAAGAAATATATATGATAATGTGGCAGTAATGTATCGGTGTAACATAAAAAGGAGAGAGATGAATAAATCAATCAAATCAAATAGTTAGCACATAGTTTCTTGAGAGAAACTAGCTTGATATTTTATTGTAATTGACGTCTTTATTTACTTAGATAGTTGTGATTTCTTTATTCCGACCTCCATCTGATGATAAACACGTGTCAGTAATAGTGATGTTCAATAAGATGCAGATCACAAACAGAAATACAAATCTGAACACAGATAAATTGGGGAATCACTGATATATTTCCACGTGTTTGGGTCCCTCTGTAGCTGACGCTCAGCGTTCAGGCCATCCTGAACACTCGGAGGAATCAGGAGATGCAGAAAGCCGCCGTGGGCGCCGTGACAACGCCCGGACAGACTTGAACAACAAAATCATGCTTCGATGCCTTTCATCCACAAGTGAATGTATGAATGAAACATACTCGCACTCCTTAGAAATGTACGTTCTGTGAAATTGCTCGCTACGTTTAGTACACTGATAGTTTTTTGTCACTCTGAGCACTTTAACTTTTTTTACTTTTATAGAGAGTTTGAGTAGAGTTCAGCTGCTTCATGCCAAAAATAATTTCAGTCACTTGGTTTACACAGTTTTCATAACCATGCCTTAATATTCAGCCTTTACATGTTTTGATACTGACTCGTGTTTTCATTTTTTTGTTACCAGCAGTTTTACCTCTCTAATAAATCAGCTTAATAACATAAATTGGCTCTATTCTTTTTTTTTGTCCATGTTGTGAACCTGCAACAAGATTCAGGATTACAGAGTTAGCAAAGATATTTTTAACCCTCTGAACCCCACCATCCATGCATGTTTTTTTTTTAAAGATTGCACAAAATACAGTTTAATACAGGCAAAATTTGATTTTTCCGACAGTCCTTGAATGGATCACAGGTTACGCAAGTTTCAGTTAGAAAAAGTAACCAAAACAAAGCTTAAAATTGTGATATTTCTGTCAAAATCACTTTATTCTACACGTCTCATTAAAAATGTAGCTAAAAATAAACAGTTTGTAATAACGAGATCCTGTTAGAAACATTAAATTCTGCTCCTCAGAGACTCTGTGAAGCCATGATTGACATATTCACTGAAAATCTGTTTACACAGAGCTGAGAGGAGAGGACAGGAGAGGCTGGAAACATGCAAAATGACACTTGTGGTGTGTGTTGTGTATAAAATCCATTTTATTCCAATTTATAACAATAATTTACTGGAGAAATTGATTTTTTCTCTCCATTTTTTAAAATGATGTATGTCATAACGCTGTTATTCTACACAAAAGATATTTTTAAATTGTTCCCACTTCTAGCCGTGATTGTGCCGATTCCATAGAGCTGCATATAGTTCATATAAATCTTAAATATTGCAGTGAAATACAAGGCCAAAGTGAGTTAAAATGTAAAAATAGCAATGAACGTCCTGAAACAGCTTGTTGGGGTTCAGAAGGTTAATCTGCTTGAAAAGACCAAAATATTATAATATCTGTTCAGCCCTTGCAGTAATGTCTTGCACGGAAGAATGAGCTTTAAACTTTTTGTAAGAGAGAATAATATTCCTTTTACAAAAGCGTATCATCCTTTTAAACCGTGTGCCTGTTGTGCAGCTTGCTTCAGTGTCCGTGTGGGTCAGCGTGTGCTGCAACACTTTCCTCATGACATAAACCAACATTAAGTCTCCCTCCTGATTATCCTAGTAGAAACAGAGCAGCTGTTCAGCCACCGAGCCGTTCCCCTGAGAGGAAGGCTTCATGCCGGGAAGTTTATTTGTTAATTAATGGAAGCAGGGCAGCTGCAGCGGTGTAAAGCCTTAAAGGTTTCCCTCAGGCGCCGCTTCACCTGACAGTCGTGCAGAGGGAAGCAGCGCGTATACAGAAATGTATGCAACAAAAAAAACACAGGATACGTTTCTTATAAATTATATTTTAAGGTGGTATAAAAGGTCTTTGTGCACATACAGGGAAGTTCATACAAAATTTGGCAGTTTCACTATCGTAAAAAAGCTCCGTGTTCATACACTCTCATGCATGATAACCATGGAAGTGGTACTGATCTGTGTACACATAATGTTCAGCCTGTCCAATCTACCTTTGTGGTAAATACTGTTCCTGTACACAAATGTTATAAGGATTAAAGGGATCATTTGTATTTTTTCAAGAGGAGATATATGAGCTACTTTTCCATGGATGATGTATTATGGCAGTCAACACGCCCCCAGAAAACATATTTTAGCTGCTTAAAAAATAAAAGAAATCCATCAGTTTAGGTTTAGACTATATTAAGAATATGTTCGGTGCTTTACTTTGTTTTTAGACAGTCTTTTCTTACTCCTTTTGATAAAATCAGTACTGTAACTTTAGGAGTTGTTAGTTTCCAGCGACCTCAATCAGAAGTGTCATGTTTGTTTTATTGTGACTTTGGTGAATCTGAACTAACAAACCAGCAGCTGCTGAGTTCTGTTATATCAAATCACTGTTTCAGTCACCACATCTACACTTTAACATGTCTGACTACAAGATAAAGCCACGACTGACACATACATACTTAAAAAAAAAATACGTTTAAGTGTCAAAAATAAGTTTTATCTGCTTCTCTAAGCTGGGGACGTGCCGACTGCCATCTAGTGGAGTAAATACTCTCTATAGATCATTTCCTCACAAAACGACACAACCAGCCCCCGTTATTGCTTGAGTTATAATAGCCTTAAAGGGAAAATAGGTCCACTTCAGTTAAAAAGATAGAAAATGTAACATTTTAATGCACGATGTGGATCAACGAGTTAAAGGTCATGTCATGTTTTTCAACCCTAAAGCTTAAAATGCCCAGTTAAGGTTGAGGAGAGAACACACAGATTGAAAATGCCATCAAATCTTGTCACATGCATCCAGTCAGTCATGTCTGTTACTTGCATATTGTCTTGTAGGAGTGTTTCTCAACATGCACTGAGCCGAGGAGACAATAGTTAACATGTTGAGCACCTGTGACACTTGTTTGAAATAGTTTCTTGGAGATGATGCAGACTCACAGGGGAAACAGGTGTTTTGCTCTCAGGTAACGATAAAAGGAAAGAAAACGCCAACAAGCGAGTGAAGGATGAAAAATAAATTATCTATGGACTCAAGTTTTATGTCCATATCACTAGTTTAGTTGGTTTGTAAAAAAAGAAAGGATAACACAACACTCTTAAGTTAATTAATAAAAATTCAGTATATTAAAAAAATAATTTCAGTCCACAGAAAGTCGTCGTTCACAGTGATGGCTGTAGATTCCTGAAGAGTCTCTTACTGGTAAACCCGTCGTCAGGTGTCCTCCTCAGTCTGTCCACAGGAAGACGACGGCTCGAGCTCCAGGCGGTGCAGCCTGCAGGTCCTGGGAGGTTTGAGCAGCAGGCTGTTGGTCAGTGTCCCGTGTCCAGGTCCCTCATGTACTCCTGCAGCGCCAGCAGCCGGGCGTCGATCTCCGACAGCTCAGCGCCCGTATCCATGGAGCTCTCTGAGGTTGGAGACGTAAAGTGATCAGAGTTAGATGTTCTGTGAGGAGGTTTACTCTTTACACTTAAAATAATTTTAGGGCAGCAAAAAAATGACCTCTCTCTTTCATCCTTTGTGTTGGAGTACTGCAGAGCTGCTTCCTGGTCAAAAGGCCTCGAGACTAGAAACACAAAAAACATTTTAAATAACAGCACATGTACATTTTTCAGGTTTTTCAGAAAACACAAACTTCCTCGACCTCAGGAAGTTTCCCATTGAGGGAAGGTAGTAAGGAAAAATTATTTTGTGCGATTTGTTAACAGCACGACAAACAAAGAGAATAACCTCGACCTTTATAATGAGACACTCACCACATTGGGTCCATTGTAGGTCTGTTTTCTTCCTCTGTAATTAAAGAAAAATACATTTAAAAAACATCTAAACGACAGGAATTTCACACATCCATCCCGAGAAAATCCCATCACCTGAACAGAGTTTTGGCCATTTCATCCATATCCACTAATGAGCCTTCAGAGGAGTTCCTGCTCCCTCTCCGCTCCAGTGATAAACTCCTGCCTCTGCTGCCGGACCGGGCCGCCTGAGGATAGGCCTCTCTGGAGCGGGAACGCCCCCTCTCAGGGACGATGGGCGACGCCAGCATGTCCCTCCGAACCTTCCTCTGTCTGATACGGAACAAACAGGGTTAAACTGATGTTTCTGAGCAGCTTCAACATAGAAAATCAAGTTATTTCATTATTTACTTTTTGAGGTCTGCCTCCTTCTGTCTGCGCTGTCTGTCCTGGATGTAAGCAGTTGGGTCAAAGCGTTGTACCTGAGCCCCTGTAGGAGAGTCAGAGGGAATATTGAGATTTAAACAGAATAAAAAAGGCCAAAAAAACTCCTGAGTCGTGCCATTACCAGTGGGCGAAGGAGACGGTCTGGGAATGCGAGCACGTGGCCCAGAGGAGTCCGCTCTCCTTCCTCTTTCCTCTGACCTTTGCCCTCTGCTCTCCACCCGCTCTCTGGATCCCGAGCGAGCCCTGATCGTCCCATACCCCGACCTCCTCTCGCGGGACACGGAGCGATACATTTCCCCATCAAGTCGAGAGCCGATGCGACCGGACCCGGGCGTCAGTCTGCTGCACACACACACATGAAGAGAGCATGCGCCAAGTAGGTAAGTAATATTCATGTTCTTACTCCACGCTGTAAGTGAATGAAATGAAAAAAGAGAGAAAGTAAAGATGTAGTACACGCTTAGATTGTCTAACCCTCTCCGAAGCAGCGCCAGCTCACTGGTGAGGTTCTTGACGCGGACACGGAGAGCGCACTCCGATGCTCTCAGCTCCTCCAGCTGGCCGGGACGGGAGAGAAACATGTTAAAACCAGCTGAGTCACAAATAAATCTTTTACTACTTTCAGAAGCTGAGACGTCCACCTGCTCTGTGAGGAGCCGCTGCTCGTGGCATCTCTTGCTCGCTGATCGTTGACTCTTCGCCCTCTCCTTCACCAGTTGCTCCTCCAGCGTCCTCACCACATCTCGGCCCCTCCAGTCCTCTCGTCCCGGCGTGGCACCGCTTCCACCGAGCTGCAGTCGCTCCAGAGCTTTCGCCATGGCCTCCTTCTCCTCCTTCACCAGCGCCAGCCTTCAAAACAGTAAGACGCATTAAAAAAAATAGTCCCACTTCTCTTTGAATTGGTCACAGTGATGGAGATGAAGTGCAAACCTACTCTGCTCGTAGCCGCTGGATTTCTAGTTCTGCAGATTTGTTGATTCCATGAGAGGAGACGGTGTTGAGCTCAGCCTTCAGAGCTCTGACCTCCTTCTGAAGGGCGGCCGGGTCGGGCTTACCCACATAGGGCAGGGGCAACGGGTAGTGTATCCTAAAAACACAGTCACATCCTGAGTTATTACCACAGGCACAACCAAGATACTGACACACTAAATCCATGGCCAAAGAAAATTACATTTACCTGTCAAACTCCACCGTGTAAATGAGGATCAGATATCTTTTGGCCGTGAGAGCAGATGACTGCTGATGGCTGCGAGGGCGACTAACCACTCCGGCTTTTCTGTTGCGTAGCAGCTCCAGGTCGGCATAGGTCAAGAGGTCAAGTGTAACAGAATCACTCATCTGCAAGAAAAGCTTAAGTTAACCATGAATCATTTGAGAAAGGACCGCAAATAACGGTTATTTTCACAGTTGTGATAAGTGATCATTCCAGTTTCTGGTCTTTAAATTTCTTGTTTTGTTGCTAAAACACCCAAAGATATTCAGTGAAAAGCAGGAAATGTTCATATTTGAGAGGCTGAAAAACAGCATTTTCTGCCCTTTGTGCATGAGAAATTATTTGAACGTGAGCTGCATGAGGAGGCCTCATTCTACTTTCCTTTGTTACCTACTTTAGCTGAAAGGAAACTGTCAACAAACAGCATGACAGACACTCCTGATGTTTCAGGAAACAGCACATACAAGTGAAACCATTTTCTAAATGTACCAAAATGTCCAATTGTTTGTCTTATTTTCCTCCGGGCCCTCTCCTGTTGGTCCCTGTTCCTTAACATTCATGACAAGGAGAGAGGGAATAAGACAGCTCGGGATAACTGTACATTTTTCGCTCAAGTGGAAACATTGAACTCGAATGAATGAGTCTCGCCTCAGCTCACCCAGCCTCCAGCAAAGCTGTGTCTATTCACATCTTTCTATTGACTTGGGATGCATTTGTGCCACCTCTGCGTCTTTGTTTCTCTCTCCCAGTGCACCTTCAAACATACCTTCCTAACAGCTGACTCCAACATGCTGCAGAAAATAGGGAACTGCTTGAAGTTCCCAGTTTTGCGGGTGAGGTCCTCAATGTCTAAAAATAATAATAATTAAATGGTGTCAGTGAGACTATTTGTGCATGTGATGACATTTAATCCATTGAACAAATGCATGCCACTTACACGCTGGATCAAAGTCTCCTCTCCATTGATCCGCTGTCACCGAGTCGGAGATTTCCACTATCAGCAAACCCTTGTCCACCTCGATCTTTACAGAAAACTCCACTCCTCGAAATACAATATCCTCCATCACCTCAGAGCCCTCCTCCATCGCTCTGGGTCTGTGTAGAAAAAACAAATTATTCTTGTGAATTAGGAGCAACTGGAATCAAAAACACTGCTGGGTTAATAAGGGGGCAAATGTTCCAGCTTCTGTATGCAACATACATCTGGAACAAGGAAACTAATTTAGCATCTTGCAAAGTCTGCAAAAAGAAAAGGAGTCAACAGTCGGCACTGGTCCCATAGTGTGGTGGAGGGTTTTGGATGCAGATCTCTGGCCTCCCAACATAGTCTCAGACCTGATGAAGCCATGAAGATTATAGCAAATGTCTTGATAAAACTGGACAAATCTAAACCAGATCATAAAGACTAACAACCCCAAAAAGCCACATCATCAGTTAATCAGGTTGTGCAAAGGCCTTTATGTGCACGTCCTGTTTTCTACTCACTGTTATGAGTTATGTTTGGATTTTCATTTAAATGATTGGGATTATTCTTTGTGAGGGGTTTTAATTATATCTGTCAGTTAAATCAACTAATCGATTCATTGACGAAGCTGTATGAGTGTTAGTCCACAGAAATTTCATCGAGGACAGCCACAATATCCTAAGTTTGTCCATCTCTCCTACACTGCAAAAATAACAAAAATAAAAACAGCTAAAGTTCCCATCAAATAACAGTAAAAATGTAAGTTATTTTAAAGATAATATCTTTATAAATATGGATAATATATATTCAATAATTGTATTAAAAAACGCATAATTAATGAAAGTTTTACTGTTAAAAAAAATTGAAAGTTTACTTAATTTTACATTTATCAATATGATGTATATTTGGTGTATTTTTACGTAGAATTAACTGTTTTCACAAGTTAGCGTTAAAGACCATTAAGCTACTGAAAAGATCTATAACGCCCCATTATATACATGTACAGAGTTCAACTTTTATTTTATGGTTAATATTTGTAGCAAACAACATTTTTAAGGCATTTGCACAAGAAAACCCTGTAAAATAACTTTTTTACGGTGTACTTCAGTTGACAGACAACCACTGATTTTTCATAGTTATCCACTCAAATCCAATGTATAAAAAAACAAGAAAAACCCTGAGAAATATTTAATTTATTTCCTGTAAAATAAAAATAATGTCTATATATTTTAATTGTCATTTAGTGACCTGACTGTCGTCTTCAAAACACACCACTGGGGGCGGTAGCGAGCCAACCGAGTCCTTTTCGAAAGGTGTCATCTTTTTATTGGAAAAAGTTCTGGTTGGTTGGTCACATCATTTTGTTGAGGACTCAACAAATTTTTTAAAGATCATGTTTTACGAGGTAAGTTAATAACTTGTTAATTACGTGTCTCTTTCGTTGCGTTACAGTGCGCATTAAGTAGATTTCGCGCTTGACCTCACTTTCTCCCGTGCGTAGTGAAAGCGACTGACATGAAATCAGTGTTCACCTCATCTTTCACTGTACGGGATGAGAAAACATGATAAACGCAGCGAGTTCGCGGTAATAATGTGGAGATCGGCTGGATTAAAAATGATTATAGCGAGCTTCTGGAATATAGTAAACCAACGCTGCTGTTTATTATTTTTTGTCAATAAAAAAATCAGCTAGCGAGAGTTATCATCTTCGCTCTGGTAACAGACAAACGTTAGCTAATGTTAGCTAGCTTGGGCATTATCGTGATTTATCGCTTTGTCACGAAAGTTAGTTAACTTAAGTCGCAGTTAGCTAACTGAGCTAACGTCGCCGATTTTATTCAGAGTGGGAATAAACAACAAACAACAATACGTTACCGTTGGTCGCGGTAATGATCCGTAATGACGGGGTGAGTTGTCAACACATAGCTACTCGTTGGGCAAACATCGCGGTGTGTTAGCTAGGTGAAGCACACGAAGCAGCTAGCCGCCTGATCGGTGCCACAATACAAGTCCAAAACAATTCAGAAGCCACCGGCACCGTGGCGACGGGAGCGGTTCAACAACCGGGAACCGTTAAATTCTTCTTCGTCGCTTTGCTCTGCCGCCGCTGCTTCTTCTTCTGCTTTAACTTTACGGAGCCTCGCAGATACACCACTGCCCCCCGCAGGTGGTGGACAGGTATTACACCCACAATACCGTAAGACTACTTTTTCTTTCAGAGGCTGTTGTGGGCTCAATTTTAAGACTATAGAGAAAATACTGATATCATATGGAACAAGAAGACCTGAGGAATCCATTAAATAAATACAACAACGCACCAATGTTACTGCTTTAAGCTATTTGAATGATAATGGGCTCTATGGGTAACCACAATCTTCAGTTTACAAACATACCTGTTTTATGATGACAAAACTCAGTTTAAGGGGGGAAAAACAGTTTTTCCTCATGCATTATTTTAGCATATTGCATGTAAATATGTCTGCACACTGGGGCCACTAAACAGTGTGAATTGCATAAACTGGGTATTACTGGAGAGCTGAGACTCTTGGATCAGTTGAGCCATTTTATTGCAGTAAGAGTATTTCTTGAAGCTTGACCTCACTGTAAAAATGAGCTGCTGTGACCTCTAGGATAATCACAGCCTCATGAAACTTTACAACCATAAAGAGCATTCAGAGGATGTACAGCTTCATAGCTATGATACTGACAATAAGGGCGTTTAGAGAACAGAAATGCTCGCCATCCAGTCGCCGAAAACACAGAAATCTCCAAAATGTCTAAAGTTTTTGAAAGCAAATCACAGCCTGGATTTTTCTACGTTTTTTCTAAACGTCTTGGTGTATTGATGTAATTTTCTGGAGGGTTTTTGACCATTTGTATCCGTTCTTAAATTTAAAATAAATTGCAAGATTCAGCACAAAATGTGTGTAACACATGGTATCAACCCAAAGATTGCTGCAATAATTTATGGGACATAGTTGAGCTGGAAATGGACTTCAGAAAGCTGAACCATTAAACACCTTAGTGGGTTCAATAATTGATTAATTAAGTCATTTTATTAGAGATTTATGACAGAACAACTTGACACATACTAGACACATTTTCCACATAATTATGTCAGCACCACTTTTTCAACATGATTTCAAAACTTGGATCCAACTTCCATGGTTTGCCAACATCTGTGTGCTGAGCCTTCGAATGTTTGGTTAAGTGTTGAATAGCAGTTTTCAGTAGAAAACAAAGCACTTCTTGTAAATGTTTGATGAAGCTGTTGCACAAGGTCAAACCCGACTCCGTCCGCTCTCCACTCAGTAAGGTGAAAGGCTGTTTCCACGGAGACGCTGTTCACCCGTAAAGAAAATAGTCGAGTAACTTGAGTCTGAAGTCTGCTGCTCGTCTGTGGAGACTGGAGTGTGTGTGTGTGAGTGTGTGTGCTAAAGAATGAGCGACTGAGGTTTTCTGCTCTTCCCATGCAGAACGCCGCATGGAAGAAACACAAAAGTTGTGGCCCTTCACCTCTTCTCTCTATGACTCCCAAGAAACCTCAGCAGTGGCTGCAAGTGGTCGGACATGCAGGTTCGTTTGTCTCATCTTTCATTTTGCTCCTCAGCAAGTCCAATTTTATAAAAAAAGAGCAATAAATGGATAACTTACTCTTTCCTTCCTTGACCTGGCAGGGAGCTTTCATGTCGGGGATTACGGGACGCTGCTGAAGCGGTTTTGTGAGGGCGAGCAACAGTGTTACCTCAGGCTGATGGAGGACGCTCTGCGGCCCTTTGTTCCAGACTACCACGGCGTGGTGCAGCGGGACGAGCAGGATTACAACATGATGGACAACCTGCTGACCCACTTCAACACGCCGAGCATCATGGACTGCAAGATGGGCAGCCGGTGAGTTTAAACGGGTGATTTTTTACCTACAATTTACTATATATATACACAATTTAGAAAAAGTTTAATTTTACATATTGAACTATTTGCATTTTTACAGCCTCTCCTGTCCTCTCCTCTCAGCTCTGTGTAAACAGATTTTCAGTGAATATTTGTCATGTGACCGTTGGTCTCAGCAGAATCAATCATGGCTTCACAGAGTCTCTGAGGAGCAGAATTTAATGTTTCTAACAGGATCTAGTTATTATAAACTGTTTATTCTTGGTGACGTTTTAAATGAGACATGTAGAATAAAGGGATTTGAGAGAAATATCACAAAATTAAGCTTCATTTTTGTAACTTTTTCTAACGGAAACTTTCATAACCTTTGCTCCATTCAAGGACTGTAGGAAAGTTCAAATTCAACGATAATGCCTGTTTTTACAGTTTCTTTCCGTTTTCCTTTTTTTGCAACGTTTTAAATGAGACGTGAAGAATAAAGAGATTTTGACAGATTTTGACATATCACAATTTTAAGCTTCATTTTGGTTACATTTTCTAACGGGAAATTTCATAATCGATGATCCATTCAGGGACTGCCAGAAATGTCTGTTTTTACAGTTTCTTTTAAAGAAAACCTACATTTCAAAGGGTTCAAAGGATTAATTTAGCTGCAGTTGTCACAGGAAAAATGTTTATGGAGAGTAAAGGATTTTTCTGTCAACCTAAATATTTAATATGTATGTATGTGTAATATTAACATTTCTGCTCCAAAATGTCTCAAAACAACTGGACCTATGTACATTTTTTTATCCTTTTGGTCGCCCATATGTCTTGTGACCTTCAGACCAAATGTATTAATGTGATATTTAAATTGAGGCGCTGTCGTTCACAGCACCTACCTGGAGAGGGAGCTGCTGGTGGCCCGAGAGCGGCCGCAGCCTCGGAACGACATGTATGAGAAGATGGTGGCGGTGGACCCGGACGCCCCGACGGCGCAGGAGCGAGCGCAGCAGGCCGTGCTGAAAACCAGGTACATGCAGTGGAGAGAGACGCTGAGCTCCACCACGTCGCTGGGGTTCCGGATCGAAGGATTCAGGGTCAGTTTCATCACGGAAGGTTTGTTTCTTTTCCAGTTTGTTTTGAGGATTAAACTGATGCTTAATTTACTTCCTGTGCAGACGTCCAATGAAGAATGTCACACCAACTTCAAAAGGACCAAAAGCAGAGAACAAGTGACGGAGGCGCTGGACAACTTTGTCGAGTCCAATAATCACATTGTGGTGAGTGAGGCCTTCACTGACTGTGGGGTTTTGGGCTGTTTTGTCAGATTTTTAATCCTTTCATTCTTCCTGTTTTTACCACTTAAAAAAAATGTTTATCATGTCATGTTGGTGTCATTTCTTTCAGCACAAACTCACCTATATGAGCTTAATATAATTTTTTTACTTTTACTTACTCGATCAACATTTTGAACCCAAAAAACACCAAAAAAGAAGAATTTTAAAAGTTGGTTACAAATAAAAAGTCTAAAAAGTAAAATGAGGATAATATACATAAGTGTTAAATATATATATATACATTTATCCGTAGAATAAACTAACAGCGTCTTTTTATGTTTTCTATTTATTTTAAAATTCAATATCAGGTTTTACTGTAAGAAAACAGAAAGCTGCCTTAATTAAAATTCAGCAATGTGATGTGTTTTTTTTTGTAGTTTTACATAGAATTCACTGTAAGTTAACAAGAACAACCCTTTATAACAATTAAGTAAAATTCTGAAAAACAACTCACTTTTTTCTTATAGTGTAGTGGAATATTTTGAACCCGAAAACACACACAAAAAACTTTAAATCAGATTTGGAAAATTATATTTTTTGACTTTCTGAAGACAATTCATCTATCTATCTATCTATCTATCTATCTATCTATCTATCTATCTATCTATCTATCTATCTATCTATCTAGAGAATAGAATAGAAACATGACATAACAGCAGGTCTATAAATTGGGTTTGGTGTCTGGAGGGTAATTTATTTGTGCTTTCATTGTGTTTCCTCTGCTGTAAATCTCTCTTCAGTGCAGCTATGTGAGGCGGCTGAAGC
>CAFUXE010000159.1:10789-27605 GCA_903364295.1 Serranus cabrilla | reverse complement strand
GCAAACCGTGTGCAGACTCTTACAAGACAATTGAGGTGCGATGGAGGAAACAGAGGACTTAGTGTTTTCAAAATGAAGAGCCGACTGCACCAATCAGGGTGTGCTCGCAGGCGGAGGGGGTGGGCAGGGGGTGATGATGTCAGTGTGTGACAGATGAAAGCCTCTCGGGAGGCTTCCTCTGGCTGGGCATTGAGGAGCAGAGCTGCAGGGAGCGGACACGGACCCAACCAGGTACTTCTTTACCTTTAAACTTTAACTTCTGGATGTTTCAAAAAAGCCACAACAGCATAAAATGAATTATCTTCTTTAAAAATACTGATTCAACAAGTGTAGCAGTTAGATTTCTGAAGAAATGTTTTAGTAAAGGGTTAAAATATTTGCATTGCAGCTTCTTCTAATCTCTAACATCCTCTTTTTGTTTCCTTGCAGATTATTTTCAATTTTTTCTTCTAAATGCACAAAGCAGTTTCCTTCTAAGAGACTTTTAGCAGCAGTTTTACACACAAATGTTTTGCTGCATATGTGAACCAGAAGTGCTCTTCATAGACGGCGCCTGCGTGTCGAGTGGCGGGCGATGCATGTAGCACACACGGCGAGCGTCTGACTGCATGCTGTGTGTGCGCTCATGGCTCAGAGGAGGGCTGCTGGCGGCTGCTGCTGCTCCAGGGCGCCCATGAATGAAGATAACGCCCGTTTCTGCCTGCTGGCCGGGCTCATCCTGCTCTACCTGCTGTGCGGGGCGGCTATCTTCTCGGCCCTGGAACACCCGTTCGAGCTGCGCGCCCGCCGCCTCTGGAAGCAGCAGCTGGATAACTTCACCATGAGGTACAGGGTCAACCTGGGCGCCCTGCACACGCTGCTGCGCCAGTACGAGGAGGCGAACGGCGCCGGCATCAGAGTGGACGCACTCCGGCCGCGCTGGGACTTTTCAGGAGCGTTCTACTTTGTGGGCACGGTGGTCTCTACCATCGGTGAGTATTTCTAATTTAAAGTACTAACCCTGCTCAAAGATGGCTGACCTTGACCTTTTAACCTTTGGTTCTGCTTCCTTTCTGCAGGCTTCGGCATGACCACACCAGCAACCATCGCTGGAAAAATATTCCTGATCTTCTACGGCCTCATCGGCTGCGCTGCCACCATCCTCTTCTTCAACCTCTTCCTGGAGAGGATCATCACCATGTTGGCCTACATCATGCGCTGGTGCCACGAGCGCCGGCTCAGGTGTGCCGGGGTCGGGGTGGTGTCGAGCAGGGAGGAGTCGTCCGGCGAGGAGGACAGTCTGGAGGGCTGGAAGCCGTCGGTCTACTACGTGATGCTGATCCTGGGCGTGGCGTCGGTGGTGATTGCGTGCAGCGCCTCCACGCTGTACAGCTCCATGGAGAACTGGAGCTACGTCGACTCGCTCTACTTCTGCTTTGTGGCCTTCAGCACCATCGGCTTCGGGGACCTGGTGAGCAGTCAGAGGCAGCAGTACGAGTCCCAGGAGGCGTACCGCCTGGGGAACTGCCTCTTCATCCTGATGGGGGTGTGCTGCATCTACTCGCTCTTCAACGTCATTTCTATCATCATCAAGCAAACTCTCACCTGGATCGTGGGCAAGCTGGTGTGCTCGCCCTGCTCCTGCTCCAGACCCGGCTGCCGCTGGCTCTGCTGCCCCTGCCTCCAGAAAAAAAAGGTCAACCGCCTGCGTCCGCCAGCTCACCTCAGACGCTTGAAGCGCAACACGGTGCAGCCCATGGCGTCCCACTGCCCCGCAGGGAGGCACCGCTACAGGGACGGCTCGGTGGAGACGGTGTGTGACAGTGAGACGGATGCAGGCGCGGTGGCCGACGGCGTGTTCGTGGGCCGCCGTCTGTCCGGGGAGATGATCTCTGTCAATGAGTTCATGGTGTCCAACAAAGTGTCTCTGGCGCTGCTGCAGAAGCAGCTGAGTGAAACGGCTCATCAGGGCCCGAGGCAGAGCCACCAGAACGGGTTCTCAGGGGGCGTCGGGGCTTTGGCCATCATGAACAACCGCCTACAGGAAACCAGCGTGGATAGGTAGCACCGCTGACATGTACTCTCTCTCTGTTAGAGCTCTAATCCAATCTACTTCCTTACCAAGTTTAGAGACTTTACACCAAATTCTGATCATATAATAACTTCCCTCTAATTAACACATTTGCAGCAGAAGTCCGTGCAGATGTGGATTCTGGACATCCAGTAATTGATTGCATTTGGTGCAGAAAGAGCAGAAAGACGGATACAATCTAAAGAATTCAACATCGACAGTGAAGAGGGGTCTGATGTCCTGAAGTGATTGGCTCATTCAAAAGCAATCAGATGAAAGAAGCAGTGAAGGAGCACTTAAAGGGGGACTGCTGATTTAAGAGTGCTGCACACGTCCCTCTGAGCATAAATGTGGTTGTATGTGAGGCGTTTGTCAGTGTTAGAGAACAAACAGACACAATATCTACAGCCTCCTCTTAGGTAACTAGCTGCATATATAAAACAGTTTGAATTGTGTTTTCTCTCCTGCAGGAGCTCACGAGTGCAGAGAAAAAAACCAGACGTTTTAATTTGTTGATTGCTCGCGAGTCGCCCGTCTTGTTTCATCAATGCTTGTCATTGAAATTCATAGTAATCATGAAAGAGCGCTGAGATCCAGGGTTTTCAATAGAGCACATCTAATCAAACATGGCCCGTAGAGGACGTCCTCATGTCAGTAAGTGCTGTGCAGATAGTCGCAGGATCACATGGAGGAGATCCTTTACTATGCAAGAAAACATTTTAATTCATCCCGTGTCGCTCTGTGTTTTTATTAAGGCTCCAGATGATGAAGAGATGAAAGCATCCTCCAGTGGTCACGCTTCATGAATGTCTTTAAAAACAATTAGTTCGTTATTGTGGGTAAAAATACTGCAAGTCAACAATTAAATACTCTTTATTTAGGTTTAAAACTTAACATGTAATAATGTCTATACACAGAAACGTACTCACAACGCTGTATATGATGCGGATAAAATGACCCATTCTGAAACTGACTGGTTTGTTTTCTATAAAAAGATGAATAAGGCAACACAGTACATGTCGTCACACTGATGGAGAAACACTTTTCACATACACTGTACTGAAGAAAATGTTTAGAAATATGGTCGATATATAGAAAGAATGTGTACGTGTCGGATTTATTCATGTGGAATCTGTTTGGGTTGGTCAGTCAACATGGATTTGATGTTTTTTAGATACTTTTAGTTCAGTTTTTTAGGTCACAGGTTAATGGAAATAACTGGATTCACACGAGTGATTTTTTTTTAAGAAAACCAACTCAAACAAGCATCATCTTTATAATTAACCCTTTGGAGTTTTGGGCTATTTTGCCTGTTTTTTAATACTTTTCATTCTGCCTGTATGCACCACTTAAAAAATGTTTATCATGACATGTTGGTGTCATTATTTTCAGCACAACCTCATTTATATGACCTGAGAATTACTGTTTCACTTTGACTTTTTGAACCTGAAGAAACCTCAAATTGGCTTTTGAAAATGATGTTTTTTTTACCTTCAAAGACACAATCATGCTCCATGAAGGATTTTTTAATGTTGCAAATATAACAAATAAAAGGTCCAATGAGGAGAAAATCTAGTTCTTTATTTTATACTCAATATATTTGATCTTATCTCCTGGCACAGAGTTTAAAGCCAGAGATTTAAGAAGGTTTTTTTTTTAAATTTTGGCGTTTTCATTCAGCTTTTTTAATACAATATTCACATTTTTGCGTATAAGAAATAGTGCACACGACTGTGGAGTTAATTTAACTTATGGATGCTTATGGAACAATCGTTCTTATTTGAACCAAAATCATGTGTTTATTCATCACTGACCGTATATATTTTCATGTTAGGTTGCAGAGGGTCGGGATGAATGATCTATGGGTTTGGAGGACACGATGAAACATGCTGTCTCGCTATAATCTATTCATTTATTTTAACAACATTTTCCAAACATCACTTCAGCCACGTGGATCTTATTCTACATGTTTAAAAGTTTAAATCTGTGTGTGAAATGTGTTTTTTCTGTGTTTGCGTTGATTGATCTTCATTGGAGGGAGCATGAGGGGAAGAGATAAAGTTGTGCATTCCCTATTGAAATAAATGGATATATGTTAGCTAGCACGGCCAACCTAAAACTCTTAAAAACTCTTATTATATTATATCTATTCTTAAAATACAACTCTACATGTTTCTTATTTTATCCCATGAAAATGTACAATTTCACAGCTGGTTGTTCTTCAGTTTTGCAGACTGAGATCCTTTGAAATTGTGTCTTCTGTTCACTGAATATGAGGCAGAGGTTTGTTGCTGGATCAGTGTCTCTGAGTAAGTTTTACAAAATGTCCTTCTTGTATAAATATAAAATGTATCAGGCTTTAGAACGTCTATTTTTGCATTGTATCTGTTAGATGCTGCTCGCTTGCATGGTGTAAACAAACAGTTCACCCTCTCCCTTTTTGTCAAAGTGCAGACATGAAGAAAACAGGTTTAATACGACATTAATTACAGTCGCTCCGCGGATGGCTGCAGACCGGCCGGTTCTTCAGGAGGCTCCCAGGCCCTGCAGGACACACAGGGAACGGAGAAAAGCTTCAGAACACACTCACACAGGGAGGAGATGATGGGACGGACGGGCAGGTTGTACTCACGTTTGGTAGAGAGGACTTGTGAGTCTCTCTCTGTTGGTAGTAAGCAGAAATAATGCAGTTCCTTCTGCAAAACACACAAGTAACATCATGTAACTTCACAACACGGTGCAGGTCCAGCAACACAAAACAGTATATTTTATAATTTTGAGGTGTTTGTACTTCACTAAAGTATTTAAATTTTATGTGACTTTATACTTCTACTTTGCTACATTTAGGAGACAAATATTGTACTTTTTACTCGACTTTTCAGGTCACATTTTTTTGTGATCAACAATTTTTATTGTTTATTTTTTTTAAGAGCAAATTAAACATAAGAGAGATAACTGACAAGACACATGGGAACAAGAAAAATCAATAGAAACTGAAAAGTTGAGGTTACAATTTAGTGAAAAACAGCATAAATTTAAAGTGATTTGAATTTTTTTTTTTTTAATTATCAGCAACACATAGCACATAACAGTAATTTCCATTTTAAATAACTTTATACTTCTATTTAGCCACATTAAGGAGACTATTATTGTACTTTTTACTTGACTACTTTTAGCCGACAGCTTTAGTTACTTTTCATGTCACATTTCTTTGTGATCAACAATTTTTATTGCTTTTTTTTATTTTATTTTTTTAATAAAGCAAAACATCATGGGGCAGATAAATGATAAGACACATGAGATAGAAACATGACTGAGACTGACAAAATAAAAAGTTAAATCAATAGAAACTGAAATGTTCAGGTCACTATTTAATGAAAAACAGGATAAATTTAAAGTGATTTGAATTTAACCGAAAATTAAACCTCATAACAGGAAATGATGGTGAAAAAGAGGCAGCATGTAAACACCCTGAGGGCTCCATGAACAGGGTTTAGTGTCTTACTTGCTCTGGATGCCTCCACCTGGTGGTAATCCAGGGATGACGGTGGACGCGAGGACGGTGAGGACAGACAGCAGGTCGGGTTCCTCCCCTCTGCTGCACAGCTCCTCATAAATCTCTGTCACACATTAAACAAAGACACAGAGGAAGAAATAATCATATAAGTACATTCACTGCTTACTTTCACCACTGTTTTCTCTGCATTGATGTAAAATTAATAATTAATTTAAAACTTTTTTGCAGATCTGATGATTATACTGTGTAAAAAGTTAGTTTACAGAAATGTGCTGCATTATTTTAAAGGGTTTTTCTTGTTGTTTTCTAAGTGCAAATGCCATAAAAAAACTCATGTGTGCCGAAAGAACAGATCAGAAAAAAAGGATTTGCCAGAAAAATCTTCAGAGAAACATAGTAAAATAGTGGAAATTACTCATATTACAAATATTAACCATTAAATATAAGTTGATAGCTGGTAATAATAATAATTGCTTTATGGTTTTGAATGTTAAATCTGTGTATTAAAAAAAGAAAGAAAAAATACACATCACATAGCTAAATGTAAAATTAAGGCATTTTTTTAAGTAAACTAAATTTAATGTACTTTTTTTTAAAAAAGGTAAAAATAAAAAAGTCTGCTACAAAAGCTGACGATCGCTTGCTGTCATATTAAAGTAAAAAAAACAATATTGTTAATAATTTAAGTTACTATTATTTTTAAAGAAAATATCTGTATAATAACTTGCTGTTGTTGTGTTTGACAGATTTTGTTACTGTTTGTTTTTATTTATATTGTCCCATTCCATTAATTTACAGGTTTAAACTTTTATTTGATGTTTAATAAAAGTAATTTGCTTTTTTACGTCATTTGCAATAATGTAGAGAAAAAGTAGAAAACCCCTGTAGAGTAATACAGTAAATGTTTGTAAAATAACTCTACATGGCGTAGAGCAACAATGTGGCTCACTGATGTGTTTCTACATTTCTCTGGTAGATGAGGACAGCAGATCAGTTCACTGCTGATTTGATCTTTTTGTTAAGTAGAGACATGTAACTTTTTATCTTATTGAAATTGTGATCTGATAAAAGAGAGGAATTGATCTGTGTTGGAATGGTTGGACTACATTTTTAGAGGTGTGGGGTTCAGAAGAAGAGCCGTGTGTCTGATATACCGTATTTCTCGAACTATAAGGCGCACTAAAAATCCTTTAATTTTCTCAAAAATCGATAGTGCGCCTTATGTATTAATTCTGGTTGTGCTTACTGACCTCGAACTGATTTTATGTGGTACGCGGCGCTCAAAAATCTGTCAAAATGTTTTAGTACGACTTTGGTTAACTACGAAGCCGCCCCGCTTGATGGATTGTCGGAGCATTACGGCTTCCGTAGTCAGGAGCCTCGCGGAGTGATATGTGCGTACTGTGATGGCCCCGGATGGCACCTGTTGAGAGACATGCTCACGAGGCGGATTGGATGAGAGAGGAATGAACTGACGAAGTGAGTGTATTTTATGTGTTACAAGGAGGGGCGAAATTCCCAATCAAGTTTTTTGGGGAAAATAAACAGTAACATTTCTCTCTAACTGACTATCTGTGAAAAAGTAAAGTGTTTACAGTACAACGTTTGCTCTTGTTAACTGCCGTAAGCTAGGCTATTAGCTTAACCGGCGTGCTGATAAATAAAAAAAGAAGGTGATTTTGGACAAAGCAGGAGAAATGTCACTTTTCATGTTACAACCTTGAGCTTGTTCAACAAGTGGTGTGATAAATTACTTATTGACGTTTTTCACATTGCTGTGCTTTGTCGCTCGTTGAAACCGTAGTTGTGTTGATTGAAACACGGACGGAGGTGCCGGTAGCCCCGCCCATTGGATACACTATGTGGACCAAACCACTTTGAGGAATAGGGGGGATCATAATCTTTCAACAATTAAAAAACACATTGTTTTACGTTTATAACTTGCGGCGCCTGTGTTGTGCTTTTATTGAACATTATTGTATTATTATGCGCCTTATAATCCGGTGCGCTTTATGTATGGAAATAGACCCGTTCATTAATATTGCGCCTTATAATCCGGTGCTCCTTATGGGCCGAAAAATACAGTAACAGTGCATCTCCTGCAGCGTCCCCTGAGCAGCATTATCATTCACACCTGCTACTTTGGACTCCAGCAGGTCCTCCAGCTCGGCCTCCTGGTGCAGCGCCTCGGCCGACAGCTGGGGGGCTCCAGGGAAGCACAGCAGGATGATGCTGATGTTGTCCAGGCTGCCCTGTGGAGCGAGAAGCAGCATCAGCAGAGAGGTGAGTAACCTTACAAATGTCAACACATAATGTTATTATTACGTCTGGGCTGAACGGTTTCAGGGATCATTTTCAACTCAAAGTCACCTCACAGATGCGCTGGAGCAGGAAAATGGAAGTGGAGTGTGGAAGAAGCTGTGACATTTTGAGGTCACTGTGCAAATCAGAGCTGAAACCCAGTTACATAACAGAGTGACATGATGGAAACGACGGCCCAGCAGAGTGCAGTGAGCACGTTAGCATGTGCACACGCTGTCTCACTGACTAATGAGAAAAACAACAAGATGAACCTAATTTATTTTATTAAGTGCACTGAGGTTCAGGTTTAAATAGGGGATGATTTTAATGAGGGGATTTGTTTCACTTGGTAACCTAATATCTACCAGAGGTGGAAGAATTAAATTACATTTTAACTGAATTAAGTGCATGATTTATATATCGGTGTGGTGAAGTAAAATGTGACTGAAGTAATGAAACTGCTTGAGTTTTTATAGGGTTAAAGTAATAAGTCTTTTATTCTACATATTACTGTTTAGTAGCTATAATATATATATATATATATCTGTCAGTAGTGGAATAATTATTCTTTATGTATGATGAGTCAGTGTTATTGAGCATGAACCTTCAGTCGTCTGACGCTGTCAGAGTGAGAGTGAGTCCTCATAAGAACCCAGAATAATCCCATCTAACCTGTTCTGACACCCCTGCAGTCTATTTAAAGGTGGTCTGTCACACTATTATACCATGAACACAGTCTATATGTGACCGAAGCAAAGCTCTCGCAGAGGTCAGAGCCGCCTTTTCACTTCATTAATGTTATTATCTGGTTCACTTCCATGTGGTCATGAACCTGTTTAAAGTGGCTATAATTAATATTTATAGATTAAAAATAGATCTGTGTGTAAGAGGTCAATCCAAGTGACAAACCCACGGAGAATTATCACCTGATTCTGCAGTTTAACCTCACCTTTTATTTTCCCAGCACGCAACTTTACTATTTCAGTCCTTTCTCACTCACTCATGAACCTTGTAAAACTGAAGCACTTGGTTATGTTTCACTAAAACTACTTGTTTTAGGTTCAGAAAAAGATCAGGAACAACTCCTTCTCATCCCGACACGTCAAGCTACTTGATCTCTGTTTTAGACGCATCAGGGACGGTGTATCCAAAATAAACTTCACAGGAAAGCTGTTAACTTTAGGCAATAAAATCCCTTGAGTAAGGTTAATATAAAAGAACAGGGTTGGGCTTGAATATTGCTGTTCTCGTCAGTAATGAAATAAAAAGAATAGGATCCAGCACGTTTCCCTGTGGAACTCCACACTCAATTTACACCAATTATCCACAAAATGTCCCTCATGTCCCGATTGTCTATCAAATCGAAGCTGTTGATAGGAAAGTTAGATATAAAAAAAAGGTACCTCTGGTGGAAAAAGTCAGATAGAGGATTAATTTGGTGTTTGTACTATAAGTTAACTTCACGAATTTTGGCTCATTTCTCAAAAAACGTGTTGAATGTGTGTTTATCTTTTCAGTAACTGTATGTTAAGGTAATTCCACAGCCAACGAGAAAAATAAGAGATATGCTCAGAGCTTGAAACATTATTGGATGTGCATTACCACATTCAGTGGAAAGGTTTGAATCCTGCAAACCCTCTATTCACTGCACTTCTTTCCAGTAAAATAATTTGTAGTATTATGATTAAAACATCATTTTCCAGAAGCTATACGTATCCTTAATGCTTCACAGGGTTCATAAACATGCACTTTGACTTATGATTGCATTAATGTATTTATTTATTTGCTTGTGTACTATTTGATCTGCTGTCAAACCAAAAAACAAAATCCACATCAGCTACAGTTGATGTCAATAAATGATTCAATGCTTTCAAGCCAAAACAACTCACAGTTTAAAGGATTAAGTTATTACATAAAATCCACTGCCCATTAAAAGTTATGCAACACAGTTTTACTCTGAGATTGTGTTTTGGGTTTATAATCAGTTAAAAGGATTTTCCAGTTTAACTAATGAACATGTAGAAAATGCATGCTTTGGTTTTCTGACCTTATAGAGACAGAGGTCAATGACTTGCGTGCAGACGTCTCTCAGGTCGGTGCAGACACGCAGCCGGTTGTGGATGAAGGCGCACAGCTCCTCGTTGCTGATGGTGTCCCACACGCCGTCGCAGGCCAGAACCAGGAACTCGTCTGCTGGAGAGCGCTCCACCACACACACCTCCGGCTCGGGAGACACCATCTGCTGGGTGGGCGTTCGGTTCTCGGCTCCCTTGTAGCTGAAGTCCCCCAGAGCCCGGGACACCGCCAGGGAGCCGTTGATCCGTTGGATGGACACGGAGCCGCCTGCGCTCTCAATGCGCTCTTTCTCCAGAGGGCTGTAAGGTTTGTGGTCCTCGGTGGAGAAGCAAACCTGGCCAGACCGGCACAGCATGGCCCTCGAGTCCCCACAGTTGGCGAAGTAGATGTAATATGGTGAGATGAGGGCGGCCACCACCGTGGTGCCTCCTCTCTCCCAGCCTTCTCGACGCGCCACAGAGTGCAGATGCTTGTCCGTCTGCAGGAAGCCCTCGATGATGGCTCCTTTCACTCGCTCAGGATCGTCCTCTGATCTCATCCCACCTGTTTCCACAAACAAATACAACTCCGTGTTTTCTTAATCCAGCACTACAGAAAAAACAGATATTTGCAGAACCAAGGCAAGAGCAGAGCCTTTTCTCCAGTAAAAGAGAAGATTAAATACAGCTGAGCACCTTATACAACATACAGGCCTGCAGACTGACTGAGTCTGTTATATTCATTCATGCATTTTCAGTTGCGCGTCTCTCACCTGTAGCCAGCATCTGACCCAGAAGGTGCTGGGAGCAGTACTGTGCCACCGAGCTGCCTGCATGGCCATCGAACACAGCGAAGAAGCTCCAGTCGGCCAGCTCTCCACCCAGCTGCGGCACACAGTTGTGGAAGTCCTCCATGTTGGCCCTCCAGCCCTGCATGCTCCCCAGGGCGTAGGTGAGGCCCCAGCGGGCGCAGCCTTCCTCCGTGAGCTTGTCCAGGACCGGCCGGTCCAGGTAGGGGCTGGGGATGACCTCCTCCTTCTCCCCGTCCCCCGGCTGCTCCCCCTCTGCCGCTCCTCCTCGGCCCCCTTTGAAGAAAGAGCTGACCCTCTTTTCCGTCTCTTTCACCAGCTGCCGCATAAACGCAGGCATCTCCACGCTGCCCTTCCTGGCCGTCCTCATGGCTCTGATGCACGGCTGATGTGAGGGGAATCTGTTGGATCCCTGCCCCGGTGTGAGTGGCGGGGACGGAGGGCTGAGCTGGGCCTGATGCTGGGCCTGTGTAGTGTGCTCCAGGGCTCAGAGCATGGCTGCCTGAGCTGATAGATGTTCTGAGCGCTGGCTGCTCACCCCCCTCTCGCTGCTCATCTCCTTCCTCTCCTCTCTCCTCCCTGGAGACCTCAGTGATCAGCGCCCTCTCCTCCACTCATCCTTCCTCTGCTCCTTGTTTGGATCTCTCCTCTGTGCTGCTGAGATTTCACCTTCTTTCTTGCTTTTTCATTGCTCTTCCCTCCTTTCAGCAGCCCTCTCCTTGTTATTTTCCCAGCCTCCGCTGTGATTGGCCGGCTATTTGTGTGCACCAATCCGTGCTTAGCTTGCATCTCCGCTGTCATGCTGGAGCTCAGCCTCCCTCACCGTCCTCCTATCTGCAGCTCTGCCCCTCCCACATGTTGGTAATCTCAACCTTTGATCAGTGGATTATGTGCTGCCTCTGCTGTGGATTACAGGACTGTCGGCCATTTAGTGCAGAGTGTGTTAGTGAAGGTGGAAAGAAGACACGCAGTGGAAAAAAAGGCTTATTTTCATTATGCACAGTGATGCTGAGTTTACAGTGCAGTTACAATATGATACATAAAAGTCTTAATTTGTACATGATAAAAAAAAACTAAGAAAGGAAAAGGAAACATGCACGTTTATGTACAGATGCAAATTGTGCTAGTGCTAACCTCTAAAATAAAAAAAATACATAAATGTTACAAAAATAAAAAAAATATTTTAAAAAAATAAAATAAACTAATAAGAAAAACAAGTTGTAACACCCGAACAAAAAATAAATAAAAGAGCTAAATAAATAATGCGCAATTAAAAGCCGGACTAAAAAGGTACAAAACAATTAAAAAAGACAAATAAAGACTACGAAGTAAAATAATAATGATAATAATAATCTTATTAATCTTATTATTATTAGTAGAAGTAGTAATAATATAATAATAGAAAATAAAATATTAACAATAATACTTAATATTGATGATAATAATAATAATAATACTAAATGAAAGGTAGACAAAAAACTAAAAGGGCAAATAATATAAAATAATGGTAAATATTGATTTACCTGCAGTCAGTTCTCTTTTCACTTGATAAGTTAATGATTTTCTTCCCTGAAACTTAATGTAGCAACAGATTTTAATCAGTTATTGGCTGGATGTGGTTATTAATCTGAACTGATCACCAGCTTAAAGGTTTAAAGTATTTCTAAAGTAATTTGGCGATGGAAACAATAATTTCCCAAATAATATCCAGATATAAAGGAAAATCCAGTAGGAACTTTAGCTGCAAGTCTTATCTGTTGATTTAATCTGAAGAAGCAGAAATGAGATTTTGGTTTTTCATGATTGTGCGTGTCACCGCAGCACGACTTCCAGCCGGTTTGTTTGGCTCCGTTCCCCGAATCGCTGCTTAAATCTGTGGAGTCAGCCAGGATGGCATCGCCTCTCTCTCTCTAATTCTCCACAAACTTTGATTTTGGGAGCTGACAGGAAAGAAAAGACAGATAAACTGTTTTAACATTTAATTAAACTCACTCGTCACGCTGGTGTTAAAGCAGCTTGTCATCACACACAGTGAAACAAATGTCTGAGTTTGTGTTTCCTTATAATCCAGAGGAGATTTAAACCTGTGACATCAGCACAATGTTTTATTTTGAAGGGCTAAAATAAGCAGATTAACATCTTTAACTGTAGCTGTAAGTTTAATGAGGAGCCATGTGAGGCTGATATCCTTTACAATCAAACGTGTGTGTTTATGTTTCTATCTGATGCAGGTTAATGTAGTTCAGAGACAATAATAAAACAAAAACAAAAAAAGACCAAAACACTTTGAGACAAAATGCAGACAAGACAATATAAATGATGAATGTCTGAAGTGACAATAAAGCAAAATAACAAGGAATTAAAAGCTGAAATAATAATATTATTAATAATAATAAATGAAAGGTAGACAAAAAACAACGGGCAAATAATATATAATAATTGTAATTAAAATTATAATAATAATGCTAATTAAAATAATAAAAAACTAGGCTGGACAGCAATAAATAAATAAATAAAAGCTAGACAAAAATAATAATAATCAGAGCAAGACAAAATAGATGAGCGAGAAAAGACAAATTATATATATTAATGGTAATAATAATAGTAGGTTTGCTAAGAAAACAGGAGCGTAATTCTAGCTGTCTCATAATGCATTAGCATCAGTCATGATCTGAATGAATTGACTTGTATCAGAACATGTTACTGTGTGAAGCAGAACAAACCGTAGATGATATTTTCGATATGTTTTTCCTAGGATGGGGAAGTCATGGGCGGATGGGCAGATTTTGCAGGGTCATGTCTTCGCCATCCTAGGAAAAAAAACACGGTCTACTTTTTGTTGTAAGGTAGTCAGAATGAAATGTGCAGACAGTGGTGACTTTTGCATTGTGTTTTATGTCGCTTGTGCAACCAGGTGTACATCTGTGTACTGAATTTCTTCTCTCTAAGTTAAAACGCCATATTTCGCCGCCATGCCACGCCCACATACTTTTAAAAAAATGAAAACGGTAAGAGAGTTTTAATCAACCAGGTCTTAAGATAGGACTGACCAAGTTTGAAGACGATCGGATAAAAGCTGTAGGAGAAGTCCGTTATAGTACAGAGCAAAAAAATTGTCAAAAATGGACGTTCGAGTTAAGGTGGCTGACTTCCTGTTGGGTTTAGGTTATGAGTCCAAGAGGCTTTTTGGTGCGTCTCCCCATGATACATATATGTACCACATTTCATTCGTTTACGTGAACTCTCCCCATAGGGTGCCACTCCGTTGAATGTCTATAAGTGGCGCCATTTTTGTATTTTGCCACGCCCATTCTGGAGACACTTAAAATACGTAAATTTTTCCAGATCTTGACATGTGTGCAAAGTTTTACAACTTTTTAGATATGATAAAGCCTCCAAAAAGGCGATTCTTCCAGAAGAATAATAATAATAAACATTACTATTCCAATAGGGTCCTCGCCGACCCTTGCAGTCGATGCTCGGACCCTAATAATAAGAATAAACTATAGTGTTTTCCATACAATATCTATGATACCTGTAATAATAATCTGGATATTACTGTAAAATACAGTGGACACGGGGGTGTCATGGATGCTGGAGGACGTTTGCTGTGTTTTAATGAACTCTAATTAAAAGCTGTTCCTCCCTGACGCGGCTGCATGTGGAGGCTGAGGAGCCCTGAGAGCCTCTGAGCTGAGGGACAGTACATGCTGCTGTCTCAGGTTCCCAAATTGAGTGTGTGGGTGTGTGTGTGTGTGTGAATCCAAACAGGGGGTATCCAATACAGGATAAAATTAGGCCAGCCAGGCCTTATACTGCTGACGGGGCTGGGGTGGCCAAAAAAAGCCTGCAGTGCGAGCCAACAGCGGGAGCACAAGGAAGAGAGGAAAGCAAGCAGGATCGTCGCCGAAATGGCCACCAAACGTAAGAAAAACACACAGTGTGACAGCTTTAAGTAAAGGGAAGCAGAGCAGACAGGGAGCCGGCCGAGTCCAGCTGTCAGGTGGAGGAGGAAGGTTTTTATTTTCCCTCTGCTGAACACAGACGGGACGAGCAGGCAGATACTGAGCCTGCATGTCTGTCAGTCGGGGGACAGATGGGACTCTAAATGAGACTCTGTCGCTGACTGAGTGTTTATTTGTTTCATTCTTAAAGCTCCAAATTGTCCAATAAGTATAAACAATTTATGTTTTCCTCGTCAACAGGGCTATTTTTCTTTTAGATTACATGTATTTTTTATTAATGAATATATTTCTATATATATTTTATTTGTTATCAGGATCAGAAGTGTTTGTCTTCTTAGGACAAACAGCACAAACACGATGTGTGTGTTTCTGCCTCAGCAGCTTCCTGTCAAAGGTGGAAACTCGGACAATAAGAGCGCTTTAACCCTCTGAACCCCAAGCTGTTTTTGTTCTTTTTACATTTTACTCACTGTGGATCATATAAAAGTCCTGCAGCTCCACTGAATCAGCACAATCATGGAAACAACTCGTGAATGTATTTTATTTAGAATAACACACTTATTAACATCTTAGAAAAAAGAAAAAAAAGTTAAATTTCTCTGATAAATTATTCTTTAAAGATTGGAATGAAATGGAACACTTGCATTTTTGCCTCTCCTGTCCTCTCCTCTCAGCTCTGTGTAAACAGATTTTCAGTGAATATTTCAGCAGAATCAATCATGGCTTCACAGAGTCTCTGAGGAGCAGAATTTAATGTTTTTAACAGGATCTAGTTATTACAAACTGTTTATTTTTTTAGCAATGTGTTAGAATCGTCATGTAGAATAAAGTGATTTTGACAGAAATATCACAATTTGACGCTTTATTTTTGCTTCTTTTTGTAACAGAAACTTTTATAACCTATGATACATTCAAGGACTGTCGGAAAGTTCAAACTTCAAGGATAATGCCAGTTTATTTCTAAGATAAACTGTTTTTTTTTTTATTTACCTATCTTTTAAATAAAACATATTTTACGGAGATAAAACAAAAGGTTGGGAACCTTCGACTTGCAGGGTGGAGAGACGTGAACTAAATTACAGTGGAGATGTAGAAAGAATAAAAGAAAGCCAGCAGTGGGTCTGTGTGATTCAAACGACCCAGATCCTCCTCCATCCTCCTCTGTTTATCACAAACAAACCTGCTGCTGCTGACAGAGATGTGACACAGATTTCTCCTTCTGTTCCAGGGACGTTTTACTGATTTAAGAGGAGAAGCATACAATAAATTACTTAAAAAATACATCGATTTAAAGATTTTTTTAAGAGCTGAGACAACAACTAATTCATTAAAATGCCAATGATGTATTATATGTGTATGCTGCAAGAAATGTGACTCCTTTCTGAGAAAATCTAGCTTTTTTATTTAAATCAAGGACGTTCTGCAGCAGTGTGTTTTGTTCGTCTCTTTCTGTGCCGAAAGGAGCCGAAAGATATTTTAGGAAAAAAAAGATGCATCAGCTTGAATGTGTTGCTTTTAATAATGCACTTTGCACATTTCTGAATGAATAATAAATGAAGCGATAATCACGCTGTGAGTCACAATTTAACATGAGATCCTCAAACACTAAAACATTAACTGAGTCTTTTTAATGTTAATCTGAATGATATTATCTGATTAAAACGTGTAAAAACCTGATTCCATTAAAAGTTGGGACACTGTAAAATGCATCAAATACAAAATGAGTTATTTATATACTTATGTATTTGTTATTTTACAAGTTGTAATTGTATTTTCTCAGCATCACAACTACAAACAACTAAACCATCACTTTCATAGTGAGGTTTCTCCAAAAATATGTTTAAGTTAACTTTTTTATTTTAGAGTAAAACACTATAAAAATGGTACATTAATTAACTTTATAAATACACAAAAACATGCACAATAATGTATAAATTAGGCTGTACTTTTTGTCTCTTTTATAAGGAAATTAACTGTAATTTAATACATTAAAAAACAAATAAATTATCCAGTAATTTTTCAATAATATCCCATTATATTAATTTACAGATTTACGACTTTTTTAGGGTTAATATTTATAATTGAATTATTATTATTATTATTTTTATTTTTATTATTAT
>CAFUXE010000158.1:1513269-1525474 GCA_903364295.1 Serranus cabrilla | reverse complement strand
TAATTAGAGGTGCTCTTTGCCGTACAGGTGAGGGCGAGGAAGAAGGGAGAGGAAGTGGAGACTGAAGTTATTTTAGACCATGAAGCAATAAAGGATGCTGACCTCTGTGTCCTTGCGCTCCACTCGATCCCAGCTGCCCTCAGACAGACGGTCCTCGCTGTGGGTTGACAGAGAGTCCTCCTCGTTGCTGTTGTCTGACTCCCGCAGACACGTCTGAAAACGGAGAGAAAAGGGCACGATCAGAAGTCAGACGGGAATGAGAGAAGAGAGAACACTTCCTGAGGAAACTCAAAAGTAAACATTGACACATGCCTCAGACAAAAAAAAGCTTCTAGCACCGGGCTGTCTGGCTTTATTGTCATCACCGGCAAAAGCTACTCACGATGTCGTCCTCGTAGTCGATGTCTGGCTCTGAGGGAGGGGTGCTGTACTGTTTACTCTCCAGCCTCATCTGCAGCTGTCGCACCTGCTGCCTCAGCACCTCCACCTCCTGCTTGTAGCCCGCCTCGATCTGCCGCAGTCTCTGCTGCACGGCGTCCATGGGCACCGGCAGCCCGTCGTCATCGAGGTACGCTGGGGCCTGGGACGGGGGTGGGGAGCTGGAGGCGGAGGGCGAGGAGTATGAAACTGGCAGGAGCTGATGGGCTGCCAGGGAGTAGCTGTTGAGGGCAGCGGCAGCAGGCCCATACAGGCCGGCGACGCCTGCACTCCTGGCAGCAGACAGCCACCCAGCCTGCAGAGGGCTGCTGGGATGACAAAGAGCCTCTCTGCGGCAGCACTGGGACCCGTTGGCGGTGGCGAAGCCTTGGGAGCGCAGCAGCTTGCTGGCAAGCCGCCGGCTCTGGTAAGCGTTGTGCTGCAGGGCCCGGCTGACGCCAGAGTGACTGGCACTGTTGCAGGCAGACTGGACCAGACCTTGGACGCTCTCCCAGTGGGAGCCGAGCAGGGACAGGTCTGTGAACTGGCTCTGGGAGATCAGATGGCGAGCTGCTACCTGGGCGCAGTCAACAGGAGCTACTGCAACTGTTAATACACGCTCTTTTGCTTTCACTACATCTGTCCTCAAGTCCTCTTTCTCCTTCAGGGGTGGAACTTCAGGCTGGGACTCAGGCTGCTCCTCGTGATTTAGGTGATTCTGGGTAAAATCCTGGTTCACTGCGGGAGGCAGGGCAGGGGGAAGATCTCCCTCTCCTGTGAGAGTCTCTGTGGAGTCCTCCATGGGAAGGAGTGACGTTAGCTGCTTCAGAGCCAGCAGGTCTGCAGATTCTGGGAGACCGTTTTCTTGGCCGTCATTGTGGCCGTTAAGCAGCGGCGTGGTGGCCGCAGGCTGCGTGCCGTTGCAGGGTAGAGGTAAGCACGGCTCTGATTTATGAGTGGGTGACGTGGTGCTCTCAGGAGTCCTACAGGGGCTCTCAGCCTCCAGCGGAGGTGGTGGGAGTGGAGGGTTAGTGATCTGAGGCAAAGCCTGCTGGAGGACAGGAGTGGGGTAGGGAGTGTGAGAGAGTGTGACGTCCTTACTGAGGGGGACTGGGGGGAGGGGCAGAGAGGGCAGTGGCTGTGTGGTGAGACAGGGCTCCTCCACTGGGTCTTCACAGCTCTCTGCCTCCGGGACATCCTCTGGGGTCTTGGCAGGACTCTGATGTAGAGGTTCTCCCTCACTGCTGTCCAGTCCAGCGTCGGGTGTGACCTCATCATTGATCTCTGCAGAGGTTTCTTCTGTGGCGAGTGAGTGCTCGGGGACAGAGCGACCCTCCTGGCAGTGCTTATTGAGATTTGGGTCACTAGAAGTACGTGTCAGGGGCACCCCGTTCTCAAAAGCTGACAGCAGGTTGTCCATGGAGCGGGTCTTGGGAAGTCTGTCAATCAGAAATAAATACAAGGGTTTATTTTCTTGCCACAGAAATGGAAATGGTACAATTCTCTGTTTGGGCCTCTAGAGGGCAGTCTGGCTCTCTTCAGTTAAATCTCTGTGAGAACATTAAGTTCAGACACTGAGGAACAGATAACATTTGAATTAAACAAACACACCTGTCCAGGGAACGGGAGGTGAGTTCGTCTCCTGTGACATTTGGGGGGAGGTAGAGCTCCATTGAATCGTCCACAGCAGTGCAGGGAGACGAGGTGGGCAGGTAGACAGCTGTCCACAGCTGTAATGCTCGTGTGTGGCAGACTGGCTGCAGCACCTGGCAGACAAACAAGCAGTGAGGACAATCCCAGAAGGTCAAAACACAGCAATGTCGGTGCCAGTTACTCTGTTAGTACTGTTGTAACCCTGCTGTGGGTGGTGTACTGATGAAGTCCATGCTTTCTATTTGAGATCATTCACGTGGTATCAGGGAGGCATCCTGAAGTAACAGAGTCAGCTTATGCTTTAAATACTTGATGAAAAAGACAAAAATTAATTCATGCTATCCATTAATCATTAATAAAGCCACTTTCTCTGTGAAGTAAGACAAGAGATCTACTGAATTATGCTACAGCCCGAAACCAACCTGCTGGCTGGTTTGAAAGGCATGTGTTCCTAAATAAATAAGTAAATACAAATCCACAAAATTACAGAAACTCTAATGTGCATATTTTAAAATTTATTTGCACAACTCATGTGTGACAAACACTTCTGTCAGGAAACATAATCAAATCTAAGCTTAATATAGTGATAATTCACTGAAATCACTTGGTTTTACATTTCTCAATTAAAATGTGTTTCTTTGCAGATTTTAAATGAGACATGTACCTTTTGGCTCCACTACAATAACTGTGAAAAGTAGTATGTACCATATCATGGCTGGGGATGTAGAGGAAGTTCTGGAAGTTCTTGTTTCCGTTGCGAAGCAGGGACCACACAGAGCAGGTGCGTTTGTAGATGTTCCTCGTCTCCCTCTCGCGAGCGTTGTTACACAGAAAGGTGCCGTAAAGACACGAGTACGTATGCTGCACTAACTTGACCTGGACACACGTGGAAGAGGAACATGAAGTCACGCTTTCACAATGACAATGACTCACATTCTTTATGGTTTGATTGTGCTCTGCCAAATAAGGTAACAGTTAATGGATTACTATTTTCAAGGCTTTGGTTCCAGGATTACACTGGTACGCACGGACTTTAGAGATGGTTTCATGTAATGTGTAGCAAAATGTGGTGAAATAGTAACAACATAAATGCATATAATGACTATAAAAAGCCAGAGACCAAGTAGAGAGCATTGTACGACCACCCACCAGGAAGGCCTCGTTGAACTCAAACAGGCAGGGGAACTGTTTGAGCAGCTGGTGAACACAGTCCAGCCACTGCAGGAAGACGGGACACTGCTCGCTCACATCATCAGCATTCTCCTGGTGGCCGCAGCGGTCCCCAAACTTATGACCGTAGTCCAGCCACTCAGTCTCCACAAGCACCTGGAAACCCTGTGGATGACACGGTAGTCAGTACTGAAGGTTATGATAGTACAGTGCAATGAAAACCTTTGTCTCCCATAGCCAAACCTTTCTCTACAGCGATATCAAAAACTATGCTTAAAGAAACACTCCACTAGTTTAGCATTGCACTCCCATAATATACATGTCAGACACTTGGCATCTCCATTACCCACAATGCACTGTACACAGTTTGGTCAGAGACTTGGGTGCAATATGCTAGTTACTGTTACCTGAGTTCAGGTCATTTTACTTCTGTCTAACTCCACACCCTCAAATATTTCCATTTTCAAACAAGTCTTCAGCCCAAACTTAAACTGTCTCCAGTGACATCACTTGGATCCATTTGTCAGTTGCTGCTCCCTCTGGAGCCTCAAAAAGCTTTTTATAACTGTGCAGTAGGACTCCAAAGACATGTTCCCCTTTTATACTATATTTACCTTTAAGAATATCCTAAACCTGTGAGCAACATTGCCAGGCCAACCCGTGCAGACTCTCACCTCTTGTGTCCTGTAGTAGGGGTCAAGCAGGATCTTTGAAAGGGCTACAATCTGGGGTGTCCGGTCCCACCCATCTGAACAGTGCACCAGGACAGGACGGCCGTCCCTCTCCACCGCTGAACACACCAGAGTGGCTGCCTTCAGCATGACGGACAGGTGCTGCAGCCAACGGGTGCTCTCGAGTGCTGAAAGCCAGCTGGAAACACCAGAGGGGACTGATTAGATAAGTACCAATCTATACTGAGTCTGTCCCACCTGATCTGGAGCGCAGATACTGTTTACATACATCAGCTCTGGTTACTCTGGGTTAAGTTACATTGAGTTATTAGCCTTTGACCTAAATCTTCAGAAGCCTTCCTATGTCATAACAAACCCCCCCAGAATAACAACAAGCTATAACATAACATTAAGTCATATCGTGGTTAGCCTATGTAATACATACAGCCACGCAAGTAATGCAGTCACAGATGTAAACAAACTAGTAAAACCACACAGATGTAAACCCAGCAAAAACAGACACTCGTAACACACGTATACACGTTCTGTGTGTGCAGACAGACAGCTGGCCGGCTCGGCAGGAACAGGACGGGACTGTGGCAGCGATCCCATCTCTGTGTGGTGTTGCCTTACAGTGAGGTGAAGCCATTAGAAGGGGGGAGGGAGAGGGAGGCACAAATGAAGGCAGAGCCGCTCAGAGAGAAAGGTCAGACGGATCGACTTACTTTCCTGGATCCGGGATCTGACTGCAGACGGTCCTCAGAGCCTGGAAGCTGTTACGAATGGCGTGGATGTTGGCCATTCCCATGAACATCACTTCGCAGTTAGGGTAGTACTCTAAATACAAATCGACACAAACAACTCAGACGAAGGTCATAAGACATAAAAAAAACATTTAGCCTGTAACATACAGAAGCATTATGTGTTCAGATAAAGGCGTTTGATTTCATTGGAACATAATTTGGCTGTGAGTCCGTCACTTGTGGCAGTTACTGAAGATCATGTCAGATTCTTCATTCACATTAAAAGTCACACTGTGTAGAGGGAAAGCCCTGTTTACAATCTAGGACAGTGCAATGCTCTCTTAAACAGATGCACGATCAGAAGTAGCACAAAGTAACTTGAGTTTTTGAGAGCAGCTTCTTCATTGAGCTTTAACCCCTGAACAGTTTCACCAGCACTCAACCAATCAATGACATTGCAGCACTGACAGGAGTTATGCATGTTCATTGTGAGGCAAGTTTTTCTTGTGTCACGACTACATACTAAGTCAATACAAAGACATGTATAGACAGAGAATTCAAGGAGGGCAGGGCAAATATGAGAAATTTGCATCTGTTGTGTACAACGCTTTGAGAATGGTTGAAAAAGGAATTTGTGTGGAGAAAAGTAAGTGAGGAAGTCTGACTACCTGCTTCTGAAAATATGTGTCTTTACTATGTACCAAGCTGGCATTAGCCAAGGTCTGTGTGAGAAACACAAATAAACAGAAATGACCTTTTGGTCAAACTCACATGAGTAACAGGAGGCGAAAATTTGCTTTATGTTTGGTGTGAATGGGAATCCAATATTTACTTGCATTTTAGCTCCATTTAGGTCTCCATCATCTCCTGAGTAAAGCATCGAGCCCGATATGTGACTTTTTTAAACAGCTAGCTGCAATCTTTTTATGTTCACACAGTGAGTTCATCAGATTGTTTTTTTGAATACCTGATGTTGGAAATGAATTAGAATTGGTGGCCAGCAAAACAAAAACAAATCAGCTAAAAGACTAAAAAGCTGTGCAGAGTTGACGGAAACTACAAAGTTGTTTACTACGTCTTGAGCAGCTTTTACATACTTCATGTTATTAGATCCATCGTTATGATAAAAAATTCTGATTCTCATTAAATTTGAATTGCCTGACTGAATCACTGAGCAGACTCATGAGCGTGAAGGTGGTGAATAAACACATTTAATAAGTGCTGTTCAAAATGAAAAAGCTTTTAATAAATGTTGTCAGTTACCTTTGAAGTCATATCTTACAAAACACAAAATTCAGTGAATTGTTGAACGTTTGGTCGGACTCACCTTCACACTCGCAGCCTCCGCCCTTGGCTCGGTTGGCCACTGCAGCTGTGTATGAGCGAGCATCCAGAATCAGCAGCTTCTGTGGCACAGTGTTGTCATCGCAGCCAGATCCGCCCGTCAGAGACGAGTCTGGTGGAAGAGGTGGAGGGACAGAGATGATGTTCACTGTTGTGAGTGGACAGAGTTATGTGAATCAAACTGCCGGCGAGAGGAAAGGTGGGGGAGGGAATCAAAGAAGTGCCAGGGACATGATTAACAGAAACTGACTCTATTTGTAACCTGGTGAAAATCAATATCTTCTCCCGATGACACAAACACACTGTTGCTATTGGTTACTATGTGCAAGTGCTGCTGCCACAGAGACAGACGAGCAATGACTCTGAGGCTGCAACTAAACTTCTTCTCTCTGCACTCGGGGATGTGATGCCACTCCCTTTCCAATCAGCTGTCAGGCATCTAGTAAAGACGCTTTCAGACATACACATCACTCTGTGCATGTACTTGTAATTTGATATTTTGGCATCATCTTTGTTTTGCTCTTGTTTTTTTCTTTGTTTCAGTTATTTTTAAAAAGATGCAAAACATATTTTCCTGTATAACATTAGAGTGCAGAAGCAGTTGTCCCACTTACATATTGCACTAACATTAATGGATACGGCATGCACTTCATTTTAAAATGGCAGCATGAAACAAGCCCGAAAAAAAGAACATAAATGTGATATAATGCTATCAAATCCACTATAAATTGCTGATTAAGTATTTGTTGAGTAAGCCCAATGTTTGCTGGCAGGCATAGCTGAAAAGGGTGCATTGCTGGGCAGTTGTGTTTAGCATTTTTATCTGCTGGTAGTCCACGCTGGAAGTAAGGAAAATTAATAACATGTAAATAATGGAAATTATTTTCTTCCCTCTGAGTCATAAGGACATTTTCACACAATTCATTTGAATGGATTCCTTGAGCAGTACATACATAAATCTGCATAAATCAACAAATCAAACTATTTCTTTACCAAAATCACTATCAGAAGAGTCTGGAGCTTCCCCGCGTTGTCGGCAGGCTGGAGCTCCACAGGTGCCCTTGGCTCCAGTATCCATCTGACATGCTTTGGCAATGGATGTCACCAAGTACTCATCATCCGTGTTTCTCCAGCCCCACCAGCTGATCTCAGGCTGGCTGCAGCGGGAGATCACCGCCCCGTTCTTCTGGTGCCTGGAATTCAAGGTTATTGAGTCAGTAAACACAAGTACACAATAAATATCAACAAGGAAAATGCTGCTGTGCGTCAGTGGCGGCCTTTGAATGTCTGAGGGGCAGGGGAGATGAAAACAATAAAAGGCACCAGCCATATCTGGTGAGGCACAGGCACTTTTTTTGTCATGTGTCTGCATAATTTCTTTCTCCATTCTAAGTGCACCCTAGAGGGCACTGTATCATGTTTCGTTCGTTGAAGAACACCCATTAATGCACAGCACCTAGTTATCTCCACTGGAAGTGTTCCCTAGAGGGCGTTCTCTGCTAGAATGGCACCTGAAAGGGCATTTTATCATGTTTTCTCCAGTGGGAGGGCACCATTGAGGGTCTTTATCCATCATAGGGGCATCCCAGCAGGAACTTTTGTGGCATTTTGACAAACATGGGGGCATCAAGGGAGACCGCCCTGCTGCTCCCACCCTGTTCACTGGTTGTTTAAACTAGTTTAAACTTAAAAGACTGTCAGTAAAACCAACCTGTAGACCACCACAGGGATCCTCTTCCAGGATCTGAAGGAAGCCACACTCTCCAGCTCCTTGTCAGTGATCCATATTGGGACCAGAAGCTTCTGTGGGTAGCTGGAGCACAGCCTGTGGACAAGAAGGACAAGACCCATTATTTTTTTAAATGAAGGGTAATGTAGTTTATACTACTCAGAGCATTATACAGCCAGTACATTGGGGCTGATTTAAGATAACTGCAAGCAACAAGAGTCTTTCAGTGAGAAGAAAACCCAAACCAAGACAAAATAGTACTTTGAGCTGCAGCAAAGAAGAAATACACAAAGGTTCTGGTTTTCAGGTTCACTACTTCATCAACAACTCTGGCAGAGAAAAAAAATCGCAAAGTGCTTCTGCCTGTCTCTATCTGTCTCCAGTCTCCTCCTCCTCTCCCATGATACTTTCAACGTCTATTCATCTCCTGACTGTCCAAGGAGGGAAGGGGAGACAGACAGTGTGTGTGGGCGTGTGTGTGTGAGAGAGAGGGAAAGTGAAATACTGTGCTGAGTCATGGGCCTCAGCAGGCTGCGGCTTGTTTAATTAGCCAGTTGTCCTGTGTGTCTTTCTCCCTCAGCAGGATGTGTTCTCATGGGCCCTCGGAGCAGACTGACCCTTTTTTTTTATAGTGTTTATTTGTCCAGACAGCAGAGGAGACCGAAGAGTCTGATACACAGGTACACATACACACATAGTATACCGCATTATTTCTGCCTGAGTGAGTGCTACAATGTTATTTGTGTTGTGTGTGTTCAAGACTGGACTTGTGAGAGTGCTGCTGGCCCGAGAGGTCAGACAAGGGTAAGCACGTATACACACTGACCTGTGTGTTGAAGGCATTTAAAGGAGTAGTCCAGTGCAAATCGATACATTCAGTAATAAACACTGTCCTCCTGCAGGGCTGGGCCGTGTATCAAACATATCTGATACATATGCAAATGTAATTTAAGGTGTGATATGGCAGATTAACATATTGCTAAATCGAGATATTCCTTGCATATTTAAGCACATTTGAATTTTATTTATTCACGCTTGAAATGCAGGCTCTGTTTACATGCAGGAGGAATCCCTGTGCCTCTCTCTCTCTTACACACACACATGCAGACACTCCAAACTGATCAACTGAGCCCTCCAGTTTAACATCAATCATTGTCTGGAGTTCAGGTCAATTCAAAATGGACAGAGATCCCAGAGGGGAGCCAAGCACAGAAGAATGAATTCCACAAAAACAACAGCTAAAGGTGGTTTTGTTTCAGGAGGGTAGATGTTAAACAGACTACTATCCTCTGCAGAATATGCCACAAAATGATCGCTGCTAGATCACTTAAAATACCACCCAGTGCAGGACGCTGCAGTCAGTCCAACCTTTGCTTGGAAATAAGAAGGTCAAACTAGCCTCCGTGTTGCTCGTGTATAAACTAAGCAACTGATAAAGATAAAAGCAACCTTCCGGGGAATGTGAGAGGCAATTTCACATCTATTCAAGACATCCAAAATATCAAGTAACTGTAATTCAAAATAAATAAAAACTTTTCCTGACAGAGATTTGCCAACATACATACACTGTTTTTTACACAATCTGTTTAATTTTGCAACATTGTGGCTACTGTGTTCCTACTCCTGAGTGATTCCAGCTCTACTCAATCAGTGTCTGAAGAAGCTCTGTGCAACACTGATTGTCACTCTGCATTCACTCTGTAACTGCTCATCTTCACAGTTACAGTACTGTACAGCTATCTGCGGCGACAGTGGTGCCATGCTATTTATGGTAAAGTATCTGTGACATACTTGAAGTTGCAGTTTATGTCCGACACTCTCCAGACGTTCTGCGTGTCGAAGCCCATCCTCCTGACTTCCATTTCCATTCTCTGACGCACGTGATCACCTGCACACACAGACAGCACGGAGGAAGGAGATTATTGTCAGAATAGAAACATGTAAACAAAATAAGAAATGCTTCAAGTTCAATCTTGATTGTTGTGGTGTGTGTGCTGACCTGGGCGACAGAGATGAACGTGCTGGTCCTCATCATCAGCGCTGCCTCCCAGACACCAGGCATGATAGGCCAGGGCGAACAGATCCTCCAGCCGGGACGGGTGAGCGATGGCCCGGTTCAGACGCTTGACCCACTCCTGGCATTGCTTGAATGTTGCAAAGTGGCATCTGTGGACCAGTTTAGAAAGATGAAGGAGATCCAACAACGAAGTATTTTGTTACAACTTCATTCATTGCGGACTGGGACAAAAAACAAGTAAAACTAATTTCTTCAGATGTGCAGCGATTTTCCTGCCTTGAAACAGGCGTAATAATGTGGCTGCTTAATGATGAGGAACCAAGACGCTGAAGGCACATCTGCTGCTGAGACTCTCAAGGCTCCGCTGGTTTTGAACTTTACAGATGTCCATGATCACAAGAGAGTTTCAGTCTGCTGTGATGTAAAAACAGGCCTTGGTCTTTTTTACTTAAAAAGTTTGTTAGGCAAGTTTAAGCCTGCTTAGTGCCTGTTTTATATTTCTCATCTGTCTGATCTCAGTAGATGACAATGTAGCAACCGAAAATGAGATAAAATCACCAAATACAACAGTTCCAAAACATACTTTGATCACTTTTAACAGAAGTCCAAATAATAGAAATTACTTCCATCTGTATCATCCTTATTGTATTCAGTCTTCAGTACAACAGGTAAGAAAAATACTAGTATCAACTGGAAGAATATGTACAGATACATTATTCTTTTTGTGAAATATTTTCCTCTGTTTTATTCTATTTGATATTTGCTACTGGAGCTGCACATAAAAGAATTTCCCGACATGCGGTATTGTGTATGATTGTGTATCTGAAGAACAAATGTTGCCTTGTAGATTTTTTCTACTTTTCACTCAATGTTTCAGTGATACACTAACATTCGAATTTCTCACCAATTCTGACAAATATATAGCACATCGGTGCTGCAGCTAATGGTCATTTTCATAACTGTGTCAAAATTGTTTTGTTTTTTTACAATCAATTGTTATTTTACTGGATAAAATATGACAAAATAAAAATGTGCATCACAACTTCCCAGCGCAAAAGGAGATATGTTCAAATTGCTTCTGTTGTTGGACCAGCAGATAAACAATACAAAAATAACACATTTTCAGTTTTCCCCTTTAATGCTATGTGTTATTCTGGTAACACTTGAGCATCAGAATACTGTACATTTATGTAATTTCCACCAATGTCATAAGTAACTCAGAAGAAGTAGAAAGGGTAGAGGAGCTAGAATAGCACCAGATTTATATCAGCATTACTATATTACTACTAATGAGGCCTGTAACTTCTATTTTTACACCTGGGAATACTGATCAGTGGTTATGCTATGTGGTGTGTAGTGTGTATAAATTGTCTCCTCATGACTAGACAGAATTAAACTGTTGTATTATTAATACAAATGCAGACGTCAGTGCTGCATTTACACTTGTAATAACACCATCAATCCGCCTGCAGGGTTGATGTGATGTGTTTAGTGTGCAAGACAGCTGCTCTCCTTACCTGACAACTTTGGAGTCTTTGCAGATGATGTGCAGCTGGAACATATCTCTGCTCTCCACGCTCTCTATCAGCCTCAGAGGCACCTGTAGGGGGAGACAGATCGCATGTGTGATCAGCCTGATAACGAGATGTCAGAGCAGGCAGCACATCTGCAAAGAGGTTACCACCCTCTGGTCTAGTACAGACTCAACCCAGGCTAGATGCACACAGTGCAGTTTAAGCTCACTGTGTAGGAGAAGCAGGCATCTGCATCTGTGTTTAAACTCTGTCATGATACCAAACAACAACTATAAACTTGTTATCCTCAGTATTCAGCTTCTGAAGCTTTTAAGTCATCATGTGGACTGAGGTGTTAACAAAGTGGTTGCTAAGATTTACAGAATCACCCACACAACCTTGCTTTTGCCCAAACCTTTATGCAGCAGCACTTTGCAACGTGTATGAATGAGAAAATACTAAATTGCAAAAAAAAAGTGCCTTTTTTTTAATGAATTCTCAATGTCAGCCAACAGCCAACGCGTTGCACCACAATTATTCTTCTCCTTTCACAGACAATTACAATAAATCCAGTATTACCAGTAAGTTACAATTTGTTCTCAGTACACTGTAATCGTTTTCAATGGAGAGGAGCTGGATGACTTAAGCTGTCTAGACAGTGGCAGAGGGTGGTGTTTTATCATATGGTACTCACAGATATCTCACTGTCCACACCTGGGTAGGTCTAAAACACAGTGACACCATGGAGCACACACACACACAGAGAGAGGGAAGGAGGGAGGGAAGACACAAGACAGGAGGAAATGGAAAAACTATTAAACCAAAAACATCCAGGAGACAAAATTAAGGTTAAAAAGGAAAGAAAACATCAAAAGAGGTTGAAAGATGAAAGGTAACTGCTACTTGCAGCACATGGCCTAGCCAAATGGAAATCATGGAGAGAAAGA
>CAFUXE010000158.1:1456129-1513165 GCA_903364295.1 Serranus cabrilla | reverse complement strand
CTCTGGAAAACAGTTTGATCAGGACGAGCTAGTGACGTTTGAACTCTCCTCTGCTAAAGTAATTCAAGGTAAAGAGGCGCCCTGAACATCCTTCCCCTCACCTTCTCCTCCTTTTAATTCCCTGCCGTCTTTTCAGAATCCTTCTGGAAAAGATGACTGGGATTTGGGAAGGAGGAGGAATTTCACTGCCAGCGAATGCAAACAATTGGCCCGTTTGTGTTTGAGTAAGGCCTGACGTCAGTAGGAGTGAGCCGCCGGACATCAGTGCCAGTGGGGGCCGGCCTTTGGAGCCTAGATGTCGCATTAAACCTCTCCTGCCTGTAGATCAGAGGGCCCGCCACTCCTGTGGTGCAATCCTGGTACACAACTTCATGCCAACTGGGATATGACTAACACCACTTTATGGATACTTCATGTAAATGACTTATAGGTTTATATGTGTGGTTAGCCCAATTATGTGTTTATAAAGTGTATATGGGGGGAAGTGGAAAAGCGTATGTGTGCCAAAACTACGCATTAGAGCCTCCTCTCTGCTACGATTGGCTTCTCTAGTGGCAGGGCTGCAGCAGACATCACACGTACCATTTAGACTGAAGTGAAACGCTACTTTTGTGCTTCTTCTGTGTCTTTATTGTCTGTGATGTGCACTCACGTTGATGACAGAGTCCTTGAACTTGATGTGGAGCCTGTAGTTAGAAATGGCAATGACGGCTTCATCAGCACAGCCAAGATATTCCACCCCTTCCCCCTGAAGAACTGCGAATGGCACCTGCAGAGACACAAAACAACCAGACTGTTGAAGTTGAAGCAGCAAAATAAACGACATCAGCACCTGTTTATTATCTTTATCATGTCTACAGGGAGTATAATCATCTTCCACATCTCTTTTTTTGAAGCTGTACCCTCCGTGTTCTCTAACTAATTATCACAGGTCTCCATATAAAACTTAACAAGCCTAATGCCATTTTTTTCCCACTGCACGCTACCCCATGTGTTTATTTTTTAGTTTTCCATAAGCAAAAGTTGTGGATAATACCTGGTACTTTTTCAGTACCACCTTGGTCAGGGATACAAGTGAGCTGATCCTAGAGGGTGGAGTTAAAACACTGCAGACCAGTCATTGGTCAGAGAGAATCATCACTGCAGTAACACAGGACCAACCTGTGATTTCAAAATAGTCAATCGAATTGTTTTAATTAAAACGATGCAAATTTAAAAAACCCTGCAAAACTGTGATGCTCACCACATTATACACTGGACTAGTTGCAGACTTTCATCTGTTTGGTTGTTGAAAAAGGATGCAGTGAGTGTCATGCGGAAGATGATGTCACAACAGTGTCACATTTTAACCCCATTATCAGTAGTAAACAAATTATCCTTAAAATACTTAAATACTTTCATTAGATTTATCCTGATTTGAAATCAGGAAATCACTAATTTGGGTAATTTAAGATTTAATTTTTATTTACGGAAAAGATCGTGTGGTTTGTTGTATTATTAAGAAACAAACAATGATCAGAATAGAAGGAATGTTTGGTAGAAAAACCCATTAATATTCTTCAAAAAGAAGCTCGAATGGATCATTCTGGTATTGTTAATAAAACTGAAGCATCATATTGGCACTGGTATTGACATTTTACACTCAGCACTGAGCATAACTAAGTTCATGTCCACACTGTCCTGCCTGCTAGAAACAAAACTGATGACTGTGGACAGGGTGAAATTACAGATATGGCAAAAAGGGGGACATGGGGACAAAAGTGTGCATGTGTAGCCGTCCAATTAGCACATAGTAGTTTTACAGAAGGACCTTTGTAAGCAAGGAGGGCTTTGGGCTTGTTGGTGAGCCTGAATGAGCAGGCAGACAAGAGGCAGGGCTGAGACTGTCTGCACCAGCTCTGATGGTACAGTGAGGGATCCCAAACTGTCCATTAACATTCTTACTTGTACCCATTTTATTATAGCCAAGCCAAGGCCGGGCTTTGGCTGCAACGAGACCCAAACATTAAGATAATTGGTTCCCAACAGAGGTAAATAGAAAACATTCTTCATTTCACTCTGAGCTAAGGCATTAGCTGTAAAAGCTGAGCGCATGGAAGAAACACACACAGCTACAGCAGCCAACTTCTAAAATCTTAATTCATATAAAGACATAAGATTCACTTTCAGAGCGGTCATTTTCACACTAACCACTAAACGTTACTGTATTGTTTATTGGAGCTGCTTCTCCAACTATGGTTTCAGTGAATTATAAGATATTTGATGACTGCTGTTGATCAGGAGGCCACATTAAAATGTCTAAAAATTACGATCCCTGTGTGATATATTTGGTTGAAATGTGTTTTATCCAAACAATGTTTAAACCCACAGAGATCTGTAATTATATTCAAGGTAATGGTCCATTTCATTTAGTCTTCTTTCAATGGTGTAATAAAACCTTTACCTCCTCTAGTTGCTCTAACTTCCTGTGAAACACAGGGAACATCAGATGATACATCAGAGGGTAATAGTAAACCCTACAATGTCCTAGAATTATACTCAGTAACAGTAACACAGCATTTGTCTGCCACACAGAATCATTTTTCATTAGTTGCTGCCATTTTGCAACACAGTTATCCATTAGAGACCAGATTTATGAATATATTCCATTATCGATCCAGATTACTATGATGTGCTAAAACGAGAAGTGGCCCAGGCAAGCCAGCATCCTAATGCATGTAGTAATGCAATATACAATGTTCAACATGATTATAATGTTATTTTTAGTATGATTGCTTTGATGACAGATAAAAATTTTCAGCTACCCAACAACTGAATTTGCAACATAACGTTAAGCTGCAGTGGTTTTACGGGTAGTAAAGTTAATGTTACGTGAACCTCCTTGAAGTGAATTAAACTTTTATGCTTAAACATTATTTTTGCCTTCTGAGGACAACATCTGCCTGACCCCACACCTCTTCATGAAAACAACAAAGTTGGTCTTTCATGAGTTTTGATTGGTGAAACCTATAGTGATATAAATGACATACTGTGCATACGACAACATTATGTACAGTGAATAAATCATTTTCTATCACCTTTCATAAAACACTCCTTCTGGCTGACGTGAAGCACTAAAGTGTTTTGGGAGATATATTACTGCTTGGCCATCATTCTCTCTCATCTGACAAATTGAGGATTGTGTTACGCCCATTCACTCCTCATTTACATAACCCCGTCACACTTGAGTTTCTTTTAGTCATCACTTCTGTGTGATCACCTGCATGCACAGATTTTGGCTGCTTAAACATAATCATGGTCATCGGGGACCACAGATTGCGACCTAGGTCTTTCTGCTTAGTTGCTGGTAGTGAGGACAACAGTGTTGCTTAGAGACAACATTACCTCATCTTGCATTAGCATGCACTGCTGAGTCACACAGAGGAGGACCCACTGGTGCATGTTAAAAGAGGACATGTAGCAGGGCAGATGGGGGATTATGGTAAGATGTCAGAAAATCAGGCTTACTTGAAATAACATTAGCCAACACAGTTAAAAGCACAGCCTTAGTTAGTGCACACGAGCTGGACATGATGAAGTGACCCATAAACACAAATAAAACTAAATTAATTTTCTCTTTTCAATTGAATTACATTTATTGTCGATTGGCAAGAGATCAAATGGTTCTGATCACTGTTGGTCCAGAGAGCTTATGTCAAAAGAAAGACAACCAAACCTCTGACATTTATCACCGCACCAGCTGTTGCTCATCTCTGACTGCAAATGTATTTGTGAGCCGGGACAGAAAGCATGATGAGGGAAAGAGTACGGCTTAACCTGGGAAATGGAGCACGTAGTACTCTGCACTCAGACACCAACTGAGCCAAATATAGGCAGCAGGCCCCCTGGCACTCTGCACTGGGACTGCTAAAAAGCAGAATATCTAAAACCTAACAGTAAAATTTTGCATGCATTTAGAAATGTAAGTCAACAAACTTTAAAGTGACAGATGCACAAACAAAGCTGTCCCCACAAAGAGCAGAACACTGAAATTGTTGACTGTGACAGAAAAAAAACAGTTTACTATATAAAAAAGGAGAGAAAAAGGGAGAGCCTAATTTAAAGCATTTTTGCATTTTTCCTGGGTCAGCTAGTCAATTTGCATGAAATACTGCCTCAACAGCAGCAGAAATGGCTGAAATGAGAGTATGCCGCTACAGAGCCTGTGTGCTGCTCTGCTGTGGAAGAGAACTAGCATGTCCTGCTGAGAGTGCCACAGTTAACATGCTGTACAGACCGGGAGCTGCATTAAACAAGCTGTGCTCCAAAAGTAGGTGCATGAGTCACCAGCAGCCAGCAAGTGCAGCAGAAGATACTGTGTCACGTTTCCCCTTCAAAGCCTTCAGTAGCAGAAATATTTGAGAGAGAGAGAGAGAGAGAGTGAGTGAGTGATAGATAAAGAGAGAATGAGAGAGAGAGCAGAAAGACCCGTGAATAACACTCTCTGACTTGTGAGTCGTGACTTCCGGTTCAAGCAGCCTGCCTGTGAGGACATGCACGTGTGCTGCACCCACAACTGCAAGCATGCACCCCTGCCTGCACGTACACAGCGGAGTAAATATGGTGGGGTGGGGAATGCCTATGATATGCCTGCGGGAACGCTGTGGTAAGAGACATCAGCTGTCAGAGAAACTATCATGGGATTGCCTGCACACAAAGAAAAAAAGAACATAAAAGCTGACAAACAATGAGGAACTGCATGTGTGAAAGCAGGGGGAGGGGAAGCAAAGAAAAAGTGCAGAAAATGTTGCAAGGTGACTAAAATAAGAGTAGTTTTTAGTAGAAAACAGCTGCACCTTCTGCTTCTTCAGACTGAGTTTTAGCCTCATAAACTTTGTTAAACACTAAACAATTATCTTACTTTGCTTAGCCACAAATAAACTAGGACCTTTGGCACACAAATAAATAATAATAATAATAATAATAACAATAATAATAATCATTTGCAGTTCATTGCTACTCAAGTGGAAACATGATTAAGTTAAAAAGCAGAAACAATAGATAGCGACCCCAGCAGGGCATATCCCTCCACCTACCCTTTGTCCAGTTCTCCAGACACATGATGCTCAGCTCCATTAACCAGCAGACAGTCAGCCAGAGAGCACAAACTCAACGCCACGGAGGGCAAAGCGCAAGTTGTCCGTCACAATTTTGCTGCTGGCATCTTCATCGTGGAATAGACTTACAAATCTCTCTCACTTCAGTGACCTAAATGCTTTTTAGCTGCCCTGTTCTTTATTCTCCGCAGTGACTTCTGCTTTTTTTGTGGAGAACATTGGAAGGTCTAGACACATCATAGAGACAAATCCCAAGAAATAAAATCATAGATGTTTAATAGCCAACAGAGGTCTTCATGGGTCCACCCAATACCCAGGGACCGGAGCGCAACCAGGGACTCTAAGGGGTTCCGATTGAGGTTTATAAGGTCAAATGTGTCGGGTCCTGTTGTACTACACTGGGCTCGGGTCTGTTTTACATTATGTGTAATACCTGCGTGGATCTGAGAGGACCTGGCCATGTTATGACTGCTGTGTGTCACCCTGCTCAGGTGAAAAGGGTGAAAAGGGCAAAGTTATCTTTATTATGCTAGATGCAACAAACAAAGTCCCGTCTGCCATCTGTGGCTGTAAATTATGATGAAACATCAGCAGGCGAGACAAAACAAAAAACCTGAATATATTTTACCAAGTTTTTTGGCAAGGAGCATGGATTATATGTGTCATTGTTGTTGTTGTTGTTTCAGTTGTAAAATAATGTAAATTTGTTAATAGCTATAAGTCATGAATACTGTGTCATTCCGGTCTGTGTCTCCCGCTGGGTTTGGGTCTGATAGTTCATGGTTTTGCGTGACTCTGGGTCCCAGCATTCAAATAATGCGTGGGTGCGGTAAGGTTTCTAGTCTTTCGGGTTTGGTTGTGAATTTTTGGACCCGTGAAGACCTTAAATAGCCACATGTGTAAAAACCTCTACTACTACAGCTATTTCTTACTGTGAACACAATGCATTTTCTTCCTGTTTTCACTGCTCTCCTCCAGTTTTTGTTAAGGCCTTGCAGAAATATATGTCTTATCTTATTATTACTAATTATTACTTCGAAATAAATTCTAAAGAAAAATTATTTCTTTTAGAAGTCTGATTTTTTGGGCAGCATTCACATGCAAATATTCTGTTACCCACCAAGTTTTCTAAAACTATTTCCTGTGTTAAACACTGATAAACAATGGCACAACAATAACCACACACAAAAAAAGCTGCTCTAGGCCAGTGTCATCATCTCTCCTTCAGTGTCTGGCCTCCAGCCTGCTAAGTGGTGACTCTTGCAGTTCTATCTTGGCAATCACACTCTACACAGTGGTGACCCAAGCTTCATCAGGGTGTTGCAGAGGAAACGCTCTGGTGACACGCCAGCTGCTGGATTGAAGATGAGGTCATAATCTGGAAGTGCCACACTTGGTCTTTTCACCAGCTCCTGGTTGTCTAGTCCACAGACATGAAGCTGGACAACAGAGCAGACGGGACTGTGCTCTGTTTGTTATGGGTTGATGAGAAGTGATTAGCTCACCTGAAGGCTTTCATCCTCCTTCACCAGCTCCTTCTGGGGGAACAGGTCCTTGGCCTTGATATACTCCAGACTGGGAGGCCCTTCTTCACCCTGTCAGACATAAACACACAGCAGGGTGCTCAGACAAATACTTCTGTCATCATTTAGGTCATAGATGCTCAAAGTGATGCTCTCAGGCTGATGGCTGCCCTCAGAAACATTTTGTGCTGCCCTCCAAACGTGACATGACATCTGTGTCATATTGTTATCATCCACAGTCCATTTGAATACATTTAACACACTACTTGGCTTTTGAATCAAACTGTGCCCCCTAAGTAGCGTCTGGCAGGTTTGGAATTACAACTTTTAGAGAGATGATGGTTGCATGTTAGCTAGTGGCACTTCATGAATGTCATGAGAATAGTGTTGCTAGTGCTGTTAGCTAAAGGTATTGATTTCAGTGGAGAACTTTGCAGTTTAAGGTGGAAGTGCAATAAAAAAAAACACACTACAGAAACAAAGTAGGTGTAGCAGAGAAGGAGATTTCAGGACAAATTAAAGAAACTCTTTCTTCATGTGACCTTGGGGAACAGATAAACTGATCTGCCTTATCTGCTAACAGGTGAAGTCTTTAGAAGAATTTAGTGTTAAACAACATTATGAGACCAAACACAAATCCAAGACCTATCTGTCCAGATCTCAGTCTTCGCAAACGTAGCAGTAAAGGTGTAACACAAGCAAGCTATGTGGTACCAGATTAAATTGCTAGGTGTAGTAAGCTGTTCACTGATGGAGAGTTTGTGTAGGACAGGTTGGTTAACCTGAACCTGGGTGGCACTCAATGATACGCTTGCTCCCTAAATTGGTACTCTACCATCTAGAATTTGAGCACCCTTGATTTAGGTTGACATGGCATGGTGAAACACCTTATTAAGTTACATATAAAAAGGAACAAAAGCAAACCTTTGGCCCAGTACAGTTTAGTAACATTAATGTCAAACCACAAGAGATAACACTTGGTGGGCCATTGGAGGAAAAAAATCAGTAAAATCAAGCCAAACTTAATATTCTTGTCCAGTATTCTTGTATTGAGCATTTATCTCGGTGGTAAGCTTTCATGTAAGATGCCAGGTGGACTTTCACAATCCCCATCAGCTAACTCTCAGACATCACGTAGGAGATTAAATATTGACTACGAGAGTTCTAAAAAGGGGGCACACGACCTTGAGTTGGGTCAGGCTATTTTAAAAGTTTTACCACTCAAATATAAACAGCATTTCTCCAGATTAATAATAATAATGATAATAGGAAGCTAAAGAAAGAATGCATCTTTTACATATTTATATTGTGTTTGCACTGGCGCTGTGCAGGTGTTACTGCATGTGCAAATGACAGACAGGACTGGGCACCAGATACAAAAAGCTGTAGACTTTGTGACTGGGTGTTACAGTCTTGTGCAAACAAAGATACTGGACCTTAGTAAAGTATTTCACACACTTGACTAGTTTTGCGTGTGTGTAGACTAAAGCAGAATGTTAACTAATTCAATGGTACATTTCTATGGTTGCTGATAGATAAAACATCCAAATGCAGTCTTATCAAGTGCACACCTGTGATAATGGATGCTTGGCTAAAATTAGACTGCAGCACCTCAAGAAGCCACAGAGATGAGAAGGAGAGAGGAACTAAGAGGGCAGTCTATCCCCTCTTTGCAGCTTCTACCCTTTCCCACCAATATAAGCATATATATGCATATTTGTAAATGTGGAAAAACCTGACAGTAGATGAGTATGAATTTTTGTGTTTTTATTCTGCTGTGTCATGTTCAACGTCACAAATGCGATGGAAAACAGGAACTGGCGACGCATTATTCCAAAAACCTCACCACCGCCGAAAATGTCCCATAGGAGAGAAAGCTTATTAGACGGATGGTTGGTATCCTGAGAACTAAAGCTTCCTTCTCAGAAAATATACAGTGGAAGTGTTGGAGTCCAGTGACCGTCTGCCTTAATGCTTTCGAGACTCCATTAACATACTGCTCAGTTTAACAGATCTGGGCTCTTTGTTACATTCTGTTATAGCATTGCACTGGAATACTAGCATTACATCTGTCAAGGTACCATGTTTCCATCCCGGCTGATCAGAGCTACAGCTGACAAATACCTGGCCTACTGCAGAGTAATTTCTCCTGGGAATTAATGCACATACAACCGTTATCATTAAAGACAAAAAACATTATTGTGTTTTTTGTCAGGCGGGAAGGGGGTTTTAGTGTTTCCCTCCTAGACTGAGTGAGCCCTTCCTCCAGGTCAAACCTCAATCAGTGGAGATAAGAGGGTAAAAAGTAATAAAGTGATGAAATTGAAGGATTTGTAAAAATCCCTGGTGAGGGTTTTTCCCTGTATATTTCTCACTCAATCACAAAGTATACACATAAAGTTCATTTCGAGTGCCCAATTTGAAGTCCTATCCTGGTTTGGCTCATACATGTGATGTGATCTTTACATGGATCAATGGAACATTTTCCAGGTTTATGACCATTTGCTTTCACGTGCAGCCATGTCTTTTTCCCCTTTGTCCATTTTGGTTCCTGGCTGCCTGAACACGGTGCTTTTAATACTCTGCTGGATCTGGCTTCTCCATCTGAGTATGACCGTATGTTGATGCTGTTCCTCAATGAAAACGGCAATGGAGTCCTAAAGAGGGGCCCGGGGGAGGCGGAATGCACTGCAGCATTACTGACTCAGGTTGGTCTCTTGCTAATAAAATAATTGTGTCCCATGACAAAAAAACACAGCAAAATGTCATATATTAGGGCAGGGAAGCCCTTAATGCTTCCCCATGCCAACCTCCTGCCACTTTAACAATCATTTCATCTGTCATCTAAGGGTCCAAGCCAGCGATTAAACCCCATGATAAGCATACCACCCATTGGGCTTTCTGGTAACAGATGGCGTTAGATGGTGTTCCTACGGTGACAACCCTTCCTCTGCATGTCACCAACTTGTCACATCTGATTTCAAAGGCAAAGAGATCACAGGAAGAAAATAGTGAAAGCACAATTTATCAGCTTCTGTGGTATAACTGCTTTGTTGATGTTTCTTTTAAAAAGTGTACAATTTTCTATTTTTACCTTTATGTGTAACATTACTTTTGACAGTGATGTCTAGGAGTCTAGAGCCTGTGGGGGTCCCACAAAATTAAATTTTGGTGTTATTGTGAAATATAAGGTTAGTTGCTCTATCTTGGGCTATCTTACTTTACCTTACCACATAATACACATAATTTGGTCTGCAATCTAAACAGAACATGTGCAATGTTGTTTCGTTTTTCGGCAAGTTATTGTAATAACTAGTGACTCAAATGTGCTGTGGTGGCTCATAGTGACACAAACACCTTTTAGGTGTCTTTTCTAAAGCCTTCAATTCTATGCTAATCAGCCATGGACGCCTTTGGCTGAAATTCACTTGTTAAACCACCATCGGCTGTCGTATGATCTTTTTTTACCATGGAAAATGTAACTGCTATTTGGCAATTAATAATGTCTATTCTTTATGCCTACATTGGTCATCAGTTAGCTGATGATATCCAGTCCTCAGGTGGAGGATCCTTTGCTGGTGCTGAGTTTGTATTCAAGGCTCACTGTGTGTTTGGGAAGTCTCTGTGTGGGAGAGATTAATGGAATAAGTCTCTACACAAAGCCAGTCTACTTTCTACTTCTACGCCATAAATTGCAATAAATGTCAGTGCTGATGGCAGCCATGGAGGTGGGTGTCAAGGCTGTGCCAAACCGAGATGTCTGCTTAAAAGATGCTCCAACGTTAAGTGCTGTCTGGTATTAAAGTCGGCTCCATTTCTTCTAATGATGCCTTTAGATTCATGCTAATGCTGTGTTTCCATCTCCTTGTAAGAGACACAATCATGCTTGATGCATCTTTGAGGATTGTGAGTGTACACACGTTAAGGGACATCACACCTTCCGCCATTAATGAGGTTTTTGCCTGTCCAAGCATATCTGATATTTTCTAACTAGCGGATGGGCGGAGAGAATGGAGAACTTTGAGGGAGCTGCTGATGGGGGCTGAGAGAAACCAGTACAGCGTATTAAAGATCCAAACATTTTCTTGTCATGATTACACATCACATATAATTGGGGATTAAAGGTGAAGGTGAAGCTGAAGCTTCTTTCGAGCATGATGCTGCATGCATGGAATGCCACCAGAAAGGGAAGAATAGGACAATCTGTGTGTTCTTAGATTATTAAAAAAAATGGTTGGTATCTAAAAAGAAAGCAGATAGGATACATATTCTTTTAAATGAGCCAACTCTGTATTAACCAACCTTCTTTCACACTTTATAGTTCCTAACCAAATGGAAAAAATCTAGGAGTCAGAAATTCCAATCATTTCTGACTCCAAGTTGCCACTCAATGGCATACATAAGCATAATTTTCCCACTCAACTGCTTATAATTGCAGTCTAAATGATATCACACAAATGTGACAAAGCTACTGTGCATTGTAAAAACTGCATTTAAAACTCTAACTGTGGTCTCTCTCTGAGAAAAACATATTCCAGTCAACACTCAGACTTGTCAGAACTCCTCCAAATCCCTTTGCAATGCAACCCACTAATCTCTTGACCTTTAACCTGCGTCAGCCTTCAGCATCAGACTGATGAGACAGCTGTGCATCATCAATTTTACTTATTTTCACCTGAGAATGGGTGGACCATGACAGTGGTCATCAGTCAGAGATGTCCTGCGAGGGAGGGCCAGGCCATTACAGCTTGATCTCACACACTGTTGCTGGGCAGTCTGTACCACCAGCCTGACATCCATGTACAGACTGCCTTTTAAAAAAGGGAATAAAGTCAACTGTTGCGTGCCAGACAGCCTTCATAAATTACTGGAGAAGCTATCGCTATAGACCTGCCCCTAAGAAATTCAATGCAAATCAGTTAAGAGGAACATGCATTCAATCTTAACACACACACACCCTACATCAATAATCCATCCACTCTCTTGGATCCTATATGTCTTGTGCTGCACTACCTGGTAGATACTTGGCACCATTTACTCAATTCTCTTATGGAGCAGCCCTGACATTGCACTCCTCTGAGAGACCTGCTAGAACACAGTGTACTTTAAAGGCAAAAACCTGCTGACTTTAAGTTGTGTAGATGGTGTATTGCTCCATAAATCCATGACACAGGCTTTAAACACAAACTGGCTTATACTGATGCATTAGTGCTAAACATACTTCATAAACATTCGAATGAAGACACCCTCATATTGTTTACATGACAAGTTATGATGAAAGTTAAAAGACGCAAAGCCTAGAAAATGTCAGGGAGAGTAAAAAATAGACTGAGATGCATCAAAGCACAAGCATCAGTGTGTTTGGAGGAAAACTTGGAGCAACTGAAACCTCTCCTGCAGATAACCTTGATATTTCAGCATCATAAGTCTTTCATTCAGCACTCAATCATGACAAAGCTTGAAACTCAGTCAATACGTTTACATACAAACACATGCAGTGAGGCACTTCTGTTTTTAGGAATTTTTTGTCCTTTGCATTTTGACCACAACCAGACAATCAGCTTACAGAAGATTAAAGGAAAAGAGAAATGCTCTCACTTCTAACCGATTCACAAAGATGGAGCACAGCTTGTCCTGTGCCCAACACGTTTTTGCTTCGTCACTGCTGTGAGCCTGCGCACCCTCCCCCACCTTTGTCCACCCAGCAATCAGAAAGCTGGAGCTGACAGGCATGCGCACATACGCCTCCATGCAATTCTCAAATATTAATGTCAGAGTGTATAACACATGTAATGTCTTGATGACATGTATTGCCATAGCAGTGATAGTATCAGCTAGCAGCCGACTAGACGGCCCTAATATTGCAGCTTCACAGTGTGTATGTGGAGGTAAGACAGGCAATTTCCGTTGCACTATAATAAGGTTTTAATTGTCTGGGGAAAGCATATGTGAAAAGCTGTCTTCCAGAAATTTCTGCCTGTGTGTGAATGAAAAAAATTACAACACAGAAGTAGAATAGGTAGAGAAAAAGACTCAGGGACAGTCTTCATGAATGTGTCTGGTTGCCATGGATACAACAACCTCTTTTTAGAGTCCCTTTCTCTCTAAAGCTTTTGGAAACAATTTGCTGTCCTTACTCAGATTATTTACTTAATCTGACGGGGGTTTTGTCCTACAGTCGTGCAGATTAGAGAACCACTACAGGATGCAGAGGTGACCTCCTGAATATGTGGAGAACACGTTCTTATGTCGGCTTTTAAATGTCCAGTTATTTGCTGTTTTGGACAATTGAAATGAGGCAAACACAGCAAGCAGCAGTGTCTGAAATGTGAAGAATGACCACAAATCAGATGTTAGGGTAGTAAGAAAGGGATGAGGGCAGGTGAAAACAGAGGATACGAGTACGGGACAGAATGAGAAGTAGCAAATAAGAAAGCAAAAACAATCAGGACAAAGATATTCTTCACCTGATTTTTGTTTTGGGCAGTGCAGTCTAACCAATAGGTCAAGATCAAAGAGTGATTTTTGCATTGCACTTTTTTCACTTTTCTTTCTCCCTGTCCTCTCTCAGACTATGTTAATATTTCATAGACCACCATGTTCCAAATGATCACTCCCATTTTAGTCTTGGGCCTTACACAAAGAGCTGAGTGGAACCAGGCAGGAGCAGGTTTTGAAGTCGAATTCGTCTGGAACATACAAAGTTAGAGCAACACTGAACAATTTTTTTTTTTATCTAGGCATGTTTAGGATACTGGTTCCTTTCAGGAAAAACGCAAGATAACATTCAATAGTTGTAATGCAAGAGCAGACAATATGTGGCCTGGAAACCAGTCCAATCTGTTGGGCTCATGTTTTATTTGCTCTGGCAGATGAGTCGAGTCTCTCTCCCATTCAGACAGATCTTCAGCCAACCTGGATGGGCCACTATCAACCATTTATCTAATATGGGTCGACTCACAAAACTCAGATCAAAGTGTCAAAGTGGGCTGTGCTCATTGAATAGGAATCAATCCCATTTCTCGCCTCAAATGTTTTCAGAGACTGTTTATTACAGTTTAGCTGTATGTTTTTGCAGAGTCTGCCATGTTTTTCTACTTGAAAACCAACCAAGCACTGCCAGAACACAGTGTACTCTCAGGACGACATCACACCCTGCCTTGCACGGATTGGTTGTAGGTCACACCTCATTGCTCTGATTGGTTTAAAATCAATCCAGAGGCATTTTGGTCTATGCTCGTTGATAACCCCCCTTAAAATAAAAAATGAACTGAGAGGTTCCAGATTGCTAAACAACCACACAAACAAGCAAGGAAAATGTTAGGTAATGGTGAAATAAGACAGACTATTTATGTGCAGTTAAGTACAGTTAAAGATTTTAGCCAATACTACATAGATACTTCAGAATCAGAATCAGAATGCCCTTTATTGTCATATGTCCAGTACAAGTACAGCACAGCGAGATTTCATGTATACTTGTTTTGCTGTTTCATATTGTTGCATTTTGTCCTCTATCAGGACGCTCTGGTCATGATATCTTCCTCAGTGCCATAACACATTGACTGTGTCACATTGCTCTTGGTGGTGTTATTGCCCTGGTGTCAAGGCAGAGTGCAGAGACCCAATACCAGATCCATCACAGGTACACTGGGTGCAAGAAGGTATATAGCCTAAGCACATCTCCCAAAACCTTTTTGCTGTACTTACACCCTTGATTCATTTAGCTAGTTGGCATAATAGAATCTGAGTCATGGAAAAATCTTAACCAATTCAATTAGGCTTTTTATAGTTCCATTTGGTGCAGACAACATATCGCAGAGGGAGATAAACATGATATACTGGAGATAGAGGGAACAGTTACTGTTTTTTCCATAGTTTGATCACAACAATGGTCACGATGAGGAGAACTCAATAAACAGCAACACAGAAGAAGACTGACAGTGCTGTGATCCATATACGTAACAGGTGACGTGGATACTGAATTATACAGATACTGACGCAGAAGGGGAACTGTCGACTCAGCTGCACCACAGACATATGAAAAGAGGAGATCATAAATTGTGTAATGCCTGACCATGTCAGGTCACAGTGGACTGAGAAGAGGAACCAGCATCTGCGCTCTTTCTGATCTGCTTGACAACTTTACGACCAAAGCTTTCTCTGGAAGGAACAGTGACCAGAGTCATGTCCCAATGTTCTCTCTGTTTGTTGTTGAAAATGCTGTGATGTTAGCATCATATTGTGCAAAGCTATAATACTAAACTGCAAGGAATGTCCAGATACAGTGGATCTGAGCACTGCCTTGTACAACAACAGCACGGGTATCATTTACCCTTTTCCTTTTTGTGTTACTCCTGCATACTTCTTCTATATTTACTCATGCTAGCAGTGTGGCTCAGTTTCTGAGTTTCTACTTCTTACTATACACTGTGTTTGTCTCCCTGGTAGAGTTTGCCATTGCTGGAGGTGCCGCCATTCTTCCAGGAACCACAGAGTGCGCTAGCTAGCAACTTCTTGTCTCATTTGTGGTCTGAAAAACTGTGAATTTATCAAATTCAGTGGCCCATATCAAACTTTTACAAGCTACTGTAATGGTCATATTTTGAGGTACCCAAATGATCATAGCTTCACTGGACATGCAGGTTTTGAGGCCGTGAACCCGCCGGAGTTGTGCTGTTGTTTATTTGGTTTTCATAACTTTGCGAGGGATTGACGTGCTGTCACTGTTCCAGTTGCTCATCCTCAAAGTGGAGAGACAGAGAGTAGATTCTTAGTCTTGTTATAAAATGGATAGCTTTGGTTACTGGTATCTATGTTTTACTGAATGAAAAATTTGTGATAAAAAAGCACATTTAATTTCAACTTCATAACAAATTATTTGGATGAGTATTTATCACTATAAAAAATCCCCCCCCCCAGTTGCTAGGTTTATTAGCTTTAGAAAAATTCTAAACATATGAATGAGACACATAACTCTGATGTTTTACCAACTTTGGAAAGTCCAGCATTATTTTAAGAGATATGATGATGTGGAATGGCTTGCAGGGGAGAATTTTTGTGTTTGGTTTAAAAAGAGACTTCAAAGTTAATAATAGTCCTATTAAATAAGCAATTAATCGGCCCAGACAGTGCCCTGTGGACATCATCAGAGGTTAACTTATGAATCATCAGCTAATTTAGGCCCAGAGATATGAGGCTAAGACCACCCAGTGCTGTCCATAAACCATCAACCTTTTCACCACTCACCACTAAGAAAAACACCTGTTCTCCATCAGTCACTGTCCTATCCCTTGTACATCACCATACAACAAAGTACTCAATGCAGGTCCTCCACTGCAGTGAACATGCTTCAGTACTGCCCAATGTGCTCGCTCTGAGCAGCACACACGTTTTACACATCTTACTCCTGACAGGTTGTCTCTTTCCTCCCTGCCAATCAACTTACCGGCAGCTCAAGGCCCTCCATTCAACAGAGGTGAGTGATGAGAGTAATAAAGTAGCTTTTCATCATCACACGCATGAGGAGACACAGAGGTAATTCAATTATTTGTATGTGAAGTGAGGATTGAGTGTTGGTTTCTCACTAATAACTGCAGCGCTCACGTGTGTCAACCAACACACCCACCCCCCATCCCCCACAGATTGGCCGGCAGGCACACACAAGCAGGAGAGTTAAGGAAAGGGATGGCTTTAACACAAGCAAACCAGACTCACAAACAAAAAATGAACACCAAAATAAATGCCTGTGGACTTACAAAGCAGTTGAGCATGGAGCAGGACACCCTTCCTGCGAAGCTCATGTCGAGGAGAGGCAGGGCTGTGCCTGAACGACACGCAGCCTATAGAGCAGCAGCACGACCAGAGCACGAGGAGCCGGCATAACCATTCTCCTCCCAGCCGGAGCCTGTCCACCCCTCGTCCGCTCCAAACCCCTCTGCCTGCCGCCCCTCTCCCCCCCACCACCGTTTGCACGTCCCCCCCTTCTCGAGTGGTGCTGTGTGCCAACACGCTAGTCCCGGCTCTCACTTAGGAACCCACCCCACCCCCCCACCGCTCCCAAAGTGGGGAGAGAGAGCACGCTGGTGTCTAAAGACGGCCCCTGTTGCACTGCTGACTGAGGGAGGATAGTCCATAAAGATACAAACAAGTGCAGGAGTCCACACGATCAGCCGAGATAGAACTGAGGAGGGAGAAAAAAGTGATGAAATCACTGCAGATGTGCCATCTGAAATGTAGCGAATGGATGAGGGGAAACTGCTAGAAGAGAGAGCAGGAGAGAAAGGAAGACAGAGGGAACTGCCTGATGCTAAGCTCCACCCTCTCCATGCGCATCTACCTCTCTCTCTCACATTCACGTGCTCACATTTCTCCCCTTGTCTCCCTCTCATCCCTTACTCCTCCCCCTCTCCCTCCTTGTTCACCCTTCACCGACATCTCCTCATAAATATGCCTCTCCCTCAGCAACAAGGCGGTAAAGCCGAGAGAGTACCGCAAGTACAGAAGATGCTCTGACTGCCTTGCATGCACCATATGATCAAGTGCAGTATTCTGTGGCTCCTGCCCAGGCGCACACAGTGTATGCTAGTAGAGCTGGGCACAGGATTTGCTAAACACGACCTGGAGCATACACACAGACGGGGAACAGAGAGACACCCCGTCCAGTGGTTGGACCGTATCCCGTCTCCAAACCGTTGCATTGGCAGCAATTGATCTAGTGCAGAGGACAGAGGAGGGAGGGTGTTGAGAAGGAGTGTATGCGGAGATCTCCGGTGACACAGCATTCTACAAAAACAGATTCTCCCTCACCTGTCTCTGAGTGTCTTTTTGGCAGTGTCCTACATAAGTGCGGTGCATCTTTGCAGCTTAAAATCAGGGAAGGTCACTGGATGTACAGGATGTATACAGTCTTCACTATACTACAGGGGGGTACACAGCCCCTCCCCCTCCTACCCCAACCTCCTCCCTGGCAGAGTCGTGACAGCCACTCGCCTTCAGCTGTATGACCCCACATTATGTAACATGTTTAACGTAGTACACGCAGCATAGGCTGGATGTACAATGCAGCACTATTGAAATAGGATTCATTTTACTCGGGGAGGTACCATAATGTAATTTATGAAATTTGTAGAGCCTTATTTTAACGGGATGGGAAGGTAACTGTCATGAGTTATCGTCGTTAATTGTAATCCATGGACGTATGAAACCATCTAAATGAAGTATATTTTTCCACTTGTCCCCAGTATCAGGTGTTTGAGTGGTCTAACAATTCACACCTAGCTCGAAGAAGAGGCAAGCTTCAACTTATTTTCAGACGAACCCGCTGCCATTCATGCATCTCCATCACTGCCAGTGAGAGCGCAATGTCATTTCTGTCTGCAAAGAGGAAGGGGACCCGACATTGAAGGATGAGGTGCTCTAATATATCTATGCATGGATACTGGAAACTGCTTTTACAGTCAATGTACTGTTAGGATGGACAGAAAGTTGGCCATTGGAGAGCTATTATAATGGTTATCCAGGTAGATACAGGTACACATTCCATCTCCAGACTAACAAAGTCTGAATCGATAAAATAAACAGTGTTGACCTTTGTCATTATTAACAGCAGGTAGCACATTCTATCATTACAGCTAGGAAAATGCTCTAGAAATAAAACTTAGCTTTATATGTAATGTGCTATTACCTACAATGAGTCCAGAATAATGTCTATAATTACAAAGGAGTACAATTAAAGTTATCACATTTTTATCGCTACAATAATTCTAACCATCTATTCAGTGTTTCTGTCCAGAGGGTCATTTAGCAGAAGAAAAGATATCTATTGTTTTCATAAAATTATAGCCATCAGCAAGATGTAAAACCTACACAATCTGTTAAAGCAAAAATGACATTAATAATAAATTAAATTAAAGCCAAATCAAGTTTCTGCTGGGCTAAAAATATAGATAGTGAAGCAACAGGCACAGAACATCCCCCAGTAAAAATAATCCATGGATAAATGTTACAAATCGCATATCACAAGTTATATAACAGCAAGACGTTACAGCATTTCATTCAACCTCACGGCTTCAACAGATTTTCTCTGCACATACATCAGCTGCTCAGATCTACTGTAGCTCTTATATAGCCAATATAAATGAAAACAAACTAGTTGTAACTGCATCAGTTTCTGATTGGAGCATTATTTTAGGTTTCATATTATTGATGAACTTATTTGGACCTCAGTATGTTTGAGAAAAAAAGGTGCTATTCCGCTTAACTTTTAAAAACCATGGGTTCAACCCTCCAGTGTGAAAATAATTAGAATGTTTACTTCCTTTTAGGTTATTCTGTTCAATATAGCACACTGGCTTTAGACCAAAAAGCGTTCAGATTTATAGATCCAAATTCACAAACGTCATCATTTTTAATGGCTAGTATAAATTATAATTAAACTTATAATACTAGTAGTACGGCAATATATTAAGAAGGGCCTAATGCTGCAGGAGACATGACGCATTGCACCCATGTGCAGTATGACTTCCATCTCATCAGATAAATGGACTCTGGTGCCATAAAAAGCACTTCCACAAATCAAGCAGAACCTCAATGAGAATCACTTTCATGTCACATGGTTAACCCACGACGCGCTACATTTACCATCCCAGAGCAAAACGGAGAAGTGAAAGAAAGAATTAGGCTTTGCACTTTAAAGCATGTGCTCTGCTCTCCATGGCAAAAAACTGCAATAGAATTTTATTTTTTTCCCACTTTCAGTAAGTCAAACCTTTTAAACGACTTCAGTCCTGATCACAATTAAAATGTTAATAAACTTCCTTAAATGGCAGTTTGTTTACATAGAGCCAAAGTAACGAAAACAAACAAACAAAAAATGAATAATTTCCTGTTTGCTTAATTCTAGGAGAATTTCTTTCTGTGCCAGTGATCAGCAACAACATTGATGTGGATGCATGTCTATTTGTATACAGTGTCTGATTATATATGTCTATATATATTATTTTGTCCTTCACTGCATAAATCTTTTTCAATCCTGATCATAACTACCAAATACCTGAAAATCCTCCATTTTTAGAATTTTAACCCTTTAAATGCTTGTTTGTTTATATAATGCCACTTGTTTTTTATGTGCTTGAGTTAATTAGACTTATTATATGAGCTAATGTCGAGAAAAAAACCTCACCCCTGCTAAAATGTATACTATATGCATAAACATAGAATGATTGAATGATAGAATAATTGAAAAATTTTACATAATCTATTTATTGAGGCAGAAGGGTGAACCATCTTTATAAAGACTTCCTTGCTACTATATTAGTGTTTTCAGTGAACAAATGCTTATGTGAGCTGTCATGGTGAGTAACAGGCAGAATAATGCACACTGTAGAAGCTTAGCCAGCTTCTCCGTCTTGTGATGGGCGACAGAAAATCACTCAGCACCTCAGTCTGAAGTGTTTATTTCTTTGGCATAGACCCAATGATTAAGACTTCTCATATCCTGGACAAGTGCAAACTCATCAAGTTTATATGTGTGGAGGGCTTTCCCGTTATGACATTAGCAAAAGGATATTTAACTCTTTATTCAGCTGTTCACTATAGGTACGTCATTTAAAACTAAAATATGCTTAAATGGAACATAATTCAAACAATGAAACACTGAACCTTTGAAAGTGTGCAGCTTTCATATCAGTTTCCAGTGTATCCACGTTCATATGGTAACAAAAAACAAAAGCTGTTTGGACATTCTAGACATTTCTGAATATTGCAGCCCAAATCATAACAAGTGTGTCCATAAACCAAACACTGGGCGTCAAATTCACCCACTCTGTCTGCCTGCCTGCCTGCCTGCCCTGCCCAGCCCAGCCCGGCCCGGCTGCAAAAGCGAGCACCAGATTTGGCCTCTTGTGTCTCAGATTTTATTTTAGGAAAGGAGGGCAGCCAGTCACCAACACAGAGTGTCATCCCACATGTTGACACACAGCTATAGAAGGAGGATATGAATAACACATGAGGCATTAGGTGTCTATACGGAGCTATCGATCTCCATAAAATATTTGTGCTTTTGCTATTTTGTATGCATTTACAATTTAAAACCACTCAAACCATAACCTGTGAATACTCTGCAATCAGCAGTCTACAACAAGTGTTACCCAAGTAATTATAAGAGTTTTTTAGGTAAAAGGACTGCAGCATACCATAACGTGTCTTAATGGGTTTTCCTACAGTTAGCTGTGTCAACTCTGACCTTTCAGCCTGAAGCAGGACTGAGCTTAATGTGATGCATTAAAGTGTTAACATGCAGGCTGTCCAGTCTTCTGACTACAAGTGCTCACCCATGTAACTTTTGTTCATTCAAGTATTCATGGAAACATGTTAAACATACAGTAGTTGTGGTCAACAGACTGATAACAGACATACACAGCACTGAAGAAAACAACAAAGTTTACCATTACTTGAACTGAATGAAAAGGAGGAACAGAGAACTAAGCTGTCATGTAGAAGCAGAAACAGGGTCAAATGGTGCCAAGAAGCCAAAGTCCCCTGAAGGAGAGCAATGGTCAAATCATTAACAACAACCTGGAATGAACCCTCTGGCTTTAACTACAACCCTCACTGAAAGCTTCTGGTGTCTAGAAAAAAAAACACACATACAGGTGATGCAATCCTTATGTAAGCAGGTAACATCACATGTAGCACTGACACAGAAACGCCCATCTTTGCATGGTGCTGGCACAGAAACTTCTCCCGCTAGTTCCCTACAACTCTAGCAAGGTAGCGTTACAATGCACTGTGGGTTCTGGGGGCAGGGTAAAACAACCCCATTGTACTTGTTTCCATGCTCGCATTATCCTGCTAACAATACGGCAGCATGAGTGGACGACAGTATGAACTCAATACTTCCCGTTTTGTTTCAGCGAAAAAGCTGTAGGCTGGGAAGCAATTAAAGGCTGCTTCACAAGACAGGATTAAAGGGATCATATTACCTGTGGAACAAACTGCTGGAACAAACGTCTCACAATCCCACCTGAGAAAATAACCCTTAGATCAACAACAGCTGAGAGCAGATAGAATATATCATTAGCGGTGGTCACACAGCAACTTAAAAATGGCATACTATATTAGTTTTATACCATACTTCAACATAACAGCAACTGCATACGTGTTGCACAAATACTATGAATGTCATCTGCCCATTAGAGAGGAACTTAAAGGGATAGTGTGTTTTTGAATGAGTGTTGTATGAGGGACTTAACCAAAGTCAGTGTATTACCTTCAGTAGATAGCGGTCAGCACACTCTCTTTGGAGAAGCAGTTTAGCTTAGGAAGGCACTGCTGTGGACCGGGGCAGCAGCAAAATGACTTTTAGCAACCTAAAGAATATTTTTTTAATGTACACTGCATGAAACATATCTCTACGGCTTTACTTTGATATCAGACAGCCCCGTTTAAGGACAATGAAGCCGTTATCAATGCTCTTTTCAAAGTCAGATTCCTTTGAAAAAAGTAATCATTTAACACTGCAGAACACAGGAGATGCTGGTTCACTGCTGCCTCAGTTGTTAAGTTTGTGTGTGTTATTGTGTGACTTTGGTGAATCCGAACTAACCCTTACCTGTACACCAAAGTCACACACAACAAACTAACTGACTGAGGCAGCAGAAGACCAGCGACTCCAGTGTTCTGGAGGACAAATTACTGTTTTTATTAAAGGAGTCCGGTAGCTTTGGAAAAGAGCATAAATAAAGGCTTCAATTTCTACAGCGTAAACTTTAACAGGGCTGTCCTATAACAAGGCAATGAAATGAAAAAATCTGCAAAAATAGCCTATAATTAAAATTATACTGAACTTTGCAGATGGCTAAAATACGTTTTACTGCTGCCCATGTCCTCAGCAGTACGTAAAGAAGTAAACTTCCTTGCTTATCCACCTGCCTGCTTCTCCAAACAGGGACATGTCGCCAGCCCTCTACATTAGATAATACGCTGACTATAGATGAGTAACTCATACAACCATACTTCAAAACATACAAACTACCCCTTTAACTTTAAATACGGGTTTTGCTGATGTCCAGTGACTGAACTTCTCACTTGTTGCAGTGTGTAGAAAAGTGCTCTTGGGTGTGTTTGGCAGACCTGACATCATCATTAAGTGTAGTTGCACCAAAGCATACTTCTAAAAATAGAAAAACGCACCCAAAATGCAGCTAACAATAGCAAGGACAGATCTGTGAAAACATGCTTTTCAGAATCATATGGCATTGAACTTCGACACAGGACTAGCCCAGGACCAGCAGAGGTCCGTTCTCATTTTATGTGCCTCGGTGGGCACATTATTTGTTAATCAGCCCCCACCACCAATTAAACCCAGAGCTCGACTGACTGTCCCATAAAAAGGCAAAGAGCTGGGCAGCAAGCCATGGTGGCATTCTGTGGACCCAGTTGACCAGAACCTCAGGGACACACATCCTCCTGTTACACTTCCTATTTCTGTCCCATAAAGGCTGCACCCATTAGGTTCAAGAGGAATTTGTCACTCATCTGGTCACTGCTTCTCCTCTCTTAAAGAGCTGTCTGTTCTAGCTGTACACTTTCTGTACATTCACTGATAAAGAGCAAAGGGACAAGCTATAACAAGCTTGGGATTCTCCCAATGCTCTCAAGTTATATAGTATAACGATGCAATCCCCTTCAAAAGCATATTATAGTATTTTCTATGCTAAACTTGCAGAATATGAATTTAACATCTGTTATGAGACACTTGTACATCTGTGCAATGTCAAATAGACTGTTAACACTGATCAAGTCACTATCAACACATAGTTGCTTGCTTAGCTTTTTAAAAATGTAAGTAGAGTTGTGACCTACATATAGTGTTGCATCTTGCACATTATTTTTATGATGCTTCAGTGTAATTACAACCCTAAGGCCCACGACTGCGGCTTGATTAGACAAACTGCTGCTTGTCTCACGTAGATTAAAATCTGAGACTCAGCATTTCCAAATAAACACTGATTCAGACTAAAGTGCATGTAGCAGCTTGAAGCAACACAATTATTTCCTCATATTCCTGCACCAATTTCTTCAATGATAACATAAAATAAATAAAAAAAACGTTAAGTCCTAGCTTTGCATTAGAGCTGAGTGGACAGTAGCGTCCACTAGCGGGCAACCAGTAGAAATGGACAGATTCCAAATTAGTACTTAATGTAGCAGAGTCAGGCCTTGGTCATCTTACGTGGACACCTTCACCACTGGACTACAGCTTGAGCATTTTATTTTAGCTGAGGTTCATGCTTCAGTAGTTCAAACTGTCACATATTACAATGAGTTTATTCATGTGAAAAAAAGGTCAAAAGGTCTGGATGTGCTCCAAAACAAAGCTGTACAGGAGACAAGTAGCAGTGAGCTACATCAAAGCCTTATAACATCTGTTACCCGCTACAAAACACTTTTACTGAAGCAGAAGCACGCTCCTGAATGAAACAAACAATGTAATAAAGTTGTAACCCTGCTGAGGAAACGACTACTGAGGTGAAGAAAGATGCTGCTATCTACTTTCACACAGCCCCTCAAAATCCCTGTTTAGTAGAAAATGGTAAATAGTAAATGGAGTGCACTTGTATGACACGTTTCTAGTCTTTGCGACCACTCAAAGCACATTGGTGCTGCTGTGGCTAAATTGTAATTTGTAATTTGCATATTTGTTGATCCCAAATTATTTCATCCACCCTCTGTACAAGGACCATGAACAACTTTTAAAATTGTAGCCTGGACACCAGTCAAATCTGCCAAGCTCATGTTTTATTTGCTCTGGCAAATGCGTCTAGTCCCTCTCCCATTCAGACAGATTTCCACCTGGTGTTGCCACCCCTGGGCCAATCACAAACATTTTTCTCACACAAGGTGTATTTGACAGAATGACTGACATCCAATGCAACTCACAAAACTCAGGTCAAACTGTTAAACTAGGCAGTGCTGTTCAAATATGAATCAAGATTCTGTTTGCTTTGCCATTTTTCCTCACATTAACTGTTTTCAGAAACATCTTTTAGTGACTGTTTAGCTGAAAACTATGAGAGGTTTGTAACCAGATCACCTTGTTTTACCTGCTTGCAAATCACTGCACCATATTATACTATATTCTATGTCTACAAACTGCTCATGAAGTAATTTTTTTGGTTCTGTATTTCTAATATCATGAAAACTGCTGTATGGCAAAACAATAAAATAAATGTAAACTGAATTGGAAAACTGAATCAAAAAGTAAGTAAAGTTTTATTGGCACATTGTGTCAAAAAAACATGTTGCAAAAAACCTGTGCTTTGTTTCGGCCTGTAAGAGTGTTGTGCCATTTCCTGTGTGAGTGTGAAAAAGTCACAGCTTGCCATTTAGCTTCAGAAAGGTAGCTTCATGTAAGGAGTTAAGAGAGCAATCAGGATTGCACAGCAGAGTACATATAAACAACATATAGTGTGATTGGCTCACCATGCTGCCAGCCAGTGCTGTAGACAGTCGGTCTGGGCGCTCCTCTTCAGATCCCTCCCTCTCCTCCTGTCTACTGGGCTCTGCCGTGCCAGCGATGGTTCCTGCCAACATAAAAACACACTACCTTCAGACACTGGGTGTGTGTGTGTGTGTGCTTGTGGGCGGTTGTGGAGTATGTGATTGCGTAAAAGGCTGGATTTCAGTACCAACTTTCCTTGGTCTAAAGTAGAGCAAGTACAATGAAAGCTGGCATTAAAATCAAAACAATTTTTTTCTATTTTATTGTATAACCCTATTCAAACTGCAAGACCTCCACATTTCAAGTGTGTTGTGATGGCATACAGTTATAGTCAAACTTGCTGCCTGGGACAAGAACTACTCTCTACAAGTCTGGTCAATGTAAACACTCCACATATGTACTGCTGCAGGCAGACATGCAGTCACATGCATGAAGTCTGACGCAGCAAAGAAAACTTGGAGCAGACCAGCTGACCTGACCTGACAGGAGAGACTCTGATTTACAGGAAATGCAAACTCAACATTCCTCATCGGATTATGGGCAGCCAAACAGATAACTGCCGGAGACGTAGACAGCAAATGAGGACAAACTCCACAACTCTCCTACACACCCAACACACCAAAAGGTGCTCCAGCTGAGTTGGCACGCCGAGGTGGATATCCTTATCTTCCAACAACACGTTCAATTGGTTCCGGACTCATTGTAATACTGGATATCTTTACGGGTTTAAACATGGGAAATAAATGAAGACAAAGTGAAATACTCAGCAAACACTTGACTTGACTGGCTCGAAAAGTACACTCTGATATTGCACTGCCTTGTCTTCCTGTGCATATGCACGCTCAGGCAGGAAGCCCAGTGTATGTTTAATATGAGAGTAACACACAGGCAGCCAGACAAAACATGGACATAGTGTTCACTTCCTTGTGTTTAGAAATAGACTTAACTACAATACGTTAATTACAAGGACTTGAAACTGGATCAAAGTTCTTGCTATTTAGTGCAGTTGTCTCCCTTCCCTACACTTTTTTTCCAGACACACCCCCCTTTTGCACACAGCTCTACAAAAAGGAAAAAAAATACTACTCTCAACTTACAAAATACTGCTCCCAACGTTGACTTCTCTTACCTGTCCCAAGTGCTGAATCGAGCTTTGTGTTGGAACTTTTGTCTAACTTTTAAGGTTGAATTAAAGCTGAATGTCTTGCAAAGTAGCAGTAGTCTCCGTCTCCCAAACACATACTGGTTGTAATCCAGTGCATGACATACCTCCCTCCCTCCCTCCCTCGCTTGCTCTGTCTCTATTGCTTACTCTTTCTCCCTCCCACTCACTAAGTGCCAGGCTTCTCAAAGTGAAAGAAACCATACTACAGGGGACGGACTCGACATTTCAGTCATGACTCATTTTATCAGAAGGGATGGCTTTCATTGCTAATCGGCCATGAATATAAAAATCACCACAAGAAGGCAACCAGTCATAATTGCTCTCAAAAAGGTAAAACATCTCACTCGAAGCCATATGAGTCACCTACTGACTTAACAAAACGTAGTTTTAAACAATTTTAATATACAAGTAGAATGGGCACTGACAAAGTGATTGCAATGAGCTGAGTTAACAACCAATCAAGTACAGGCAGTAATGAGACCAAACCTTCAAAGTAGGGCAAGGGGACATGGAGAAAATAAGAGAGATTTTTTACAAAATAGCTCAATATTAATATTGAGATTATATTGAAGTTTTGACTATTGATGCCTTCACAAAACATTTACACAATTAGATTTTTGATAAATAACCAACCATAATGTGGATGTCATATCTAAGTGGGTAAAGGCAAATAGAACAGCTTTACTGTAATGCAGCCTTTAAAACCAGGAAAAATCAACACTTACAATATCCAAAAGCTAGGCCAATATCTAGTCTCTTATCCTGAATTATCAATAGAATAGCAATATTATATTACATCAATATAATATCAATATTACCCAGCCTTACTTTAAAGTTGCATTAATTGATGATTAGGATGTTTGTGAGCAAAAGAACTTAACAACCAACTGACAAATCACGACCATATAAAGTCTTGATAGCTCACATTTGAGCTAATAATTAGCCAATCTATTTACTTTAATTACCTGATACTGTGTTTGCACCATGGACTGTATAAATAGACTGTTTGCACCTGCCATTGAGAAAATGCAAATAAAAACCTACATTGGTGAACAAAATAAATGAAGTAAGCCACCAGTGGCAGTTTGTTAATATAGGCCTGCCATCCCTACAATAAATAAGTGATAAACATGTTATGTTTTGTTTTGTTTTGTATTGACTGCAGCATGAAATAAATGACTGTCAATAATGCAATTCTGTGATTAACCCTCACTGGACACAATGGCTATGGTTACAATTAATTTTTCTAGCTAGCTACCCAGCTTGATTTCCAGAACAACTGGCACCATTAAGGAAAATGTAGTTCTCACCACAAATAGGAGAAGATCAGCCTAAAAACAATGAATATTTGCTACACAGTTAGTTAATTTATTATTCATTTTTCAAACATCTGCTCTACCTATCACTCTGGTTATCAAGTTTTGTATGTAAAATGCATAGACAGGATTTAGGAGGTGGACATAGCCAATGTGATGTCACCCATTGGTTAGAGGACTTTTTATAGGATCCAGTTTGGCATTTTGACTGTTATCACTTTGATCTTCTGGAGCAAGAAGTGACTATAGAGACAGAGCACACTTAAGCCCCGACTCCTACCGGAGGGGAAAACAATGTCTCTTCACTGACTTTGTATTGAATGAAGATGCCTCATTGACTATTCCTTATGTTAACAAAAAACAGAAAAATATCTAAAAGCCACTCTTTGCTGAAATGCACTACCAACAGGGTAGAGAACGAAGTCTAAATCTGAAGAACCAAAAAAATGAACTTTTAGAGGACAAAAGTGTACAATCTTGAAGCTCAGTATTGTTAAGGTTAACTTATATATGCAGTGCATTTTGTCATAAAGTCATATAAGCTGAAGCATTTGACACGATGTAACTTGTGTTGTAGTAGAATGTGGATAAACAGAAAGCTATGCAGTAGTGAGTGCCTCAGCTTGCTAACATATAGCTAACATTAGCTTTCTAAACAGTCTATTTGTCAGTAGACATAGAGCTTAAACATCATATGATAAGCTTAAATCAAATTGTTTTAGCTAGAAACAGACATTTTGTTAGCGTTTCAGATAATTTTCTCCTTGGCATGTTTGGTTTTCAGAGTATGAGGCATGGTGCTCTGTCTCATGGACAAGAGGATGGAGCCAAGTTATCACCTAGTGCTTTGGCGAACAGAATTCTACAGATAATCGTTCAAATAACTTTCATAACAGACAAAGACACACAGTGCAACCATGGTAGCAAACTGTCATTCGCTGAATCTCCATGCCCTCAAGCATACCGAACTTAATCATCTATTTAATTGTAAATAACACAAAAATGTACACTCAACATCATGCTGAATTGAAACTAGTAACTGAGACCATAAAATCTTTAGGAAAGTGTTTACTGAGATAATAAATCAAGTATTAATTAGCATAATTTTCTCATAGACTTCTATGGAATCAAACTACTTCTTTCAACCTGCAGAGTCACCCCTGCTGGCCAATTCAAGAATGCCGGTAAAAGACACTTGGCTGGCTTGGCTTCACCTTTTAGGCCTGAAGGTTGCCACTTGCTAAATTTGTATTCTTCCATCTAGGACACTTTGGTGGTTTAACTCATATAAAAGAAACATAGCAAACACAATGTGCGACTGTCCTTTTGTTATCCTGCTTTTGCAAAAGTTTTGGGGGAATTTCATCAACTGAAGAAAACCAATTGTAATCACATGTGTGCCATGACGTCTCCTATATCACTCTGAAACCAGTTCTTAGGAAATCCTCGTAAAAATAAATACTACAATGGAGGAAGCAACTTGAGTGTTTTCAGAGGGATATATTTAACACAATTAAATGTCTCATCAGGACACAAACTTTCACATTCCACATACACGTTGGTTGACATTAGGGTGTGTACTATTGTATAAAAAGGTGAGCTGTTACTTTCTATTTATTACAGGTACCACACCTTCTGGCAATATGCACACTGATGCATGTAAAACCTGTCTTTAATCACACTGTCTGTGACTGTGTACTGCTCAGGACATTCATTCATTGAGCTAGCTAATGAATTACAAACACCTGGTTGGTGAAAGGTGACCTAATTTAGTTCAGGCTGTGAGATATCCAAACACACCTTTGTGTCATTGCACATGCTTTTCCATCCTGTCGATCATCAGATGATGACATTTGTTAAATAGATATGAAGAGATGAGGTCTGATGCACACAACTATAGTGAGAGCTTTAAATAACAATCTGCTCCTAATTTTTCAACTCCCCTTACAAATAGTGTGGACACAATGCTGTATTTGAAATGCATCTCAACATAACACAACACAATTAGCCAGTGTAACCAAAGATATCAGCTGAACATTATAACCTACACAATGGTAGGATTTATTGAAGGTCTGCTGTAATGTACAAATTAATTATTTTAAGGGATTTTTTAAGACAATTTTGATAACCTATAATTACCTGATACTCATTTCTAATACCACTGATAATTTAAATTTTTTTGTATTATAAAATGAAGTTAATAGCCTGTAGTTTGAGCACACCTGAGGGAAAGAAAGGCTGAGATGTGGTGAGCAAAAATTTATAATTTAGTAATCCATATCTCTGACCTAACCAAATCTAACTCACACATCACAAAACAACACAAACATACACAACTTCGGAAAATAATTTATCGGCCTGATATATCTTGTATCCCTGATCATTTTTTAGATTTAGTTTATATCATCTTTATTATAACAAATAAAAATGTTAATGTGTGATAAATCAACACAATCCAGTAATAATTACAATAAATATCAAATATCAAAACTGTTTAGGACATTAAGACGATCAACAGAAAATTAACCAACTATGCTGATTATAAACGAATTGTTAAAGTCATCTATTAAGCAAAAATGCCAACATTCTTTAAATCCAGCTTCTCAATCATTAATATGTGCTGCTGGTCTTTTTCTTATATGGTAGCAAAATAAATACCTGTAAGTTTTGGACTGTTGGCTTAACAAATTGTGCACATTTATGGCAAATAAATCAATTACAAAACATGATATTTAATCAGAGACATTGAATGTCTAGTGTGCCACATGGCTATATGGAAATAAGAGTTTAAAACAAATTGTTATGAAATTATGTGCATAGTGAGGACAACAGATATGTCCTTAGAGCAAGTCAGGTTTCAACAAAGACAGCGATAATATTGGAGATTAAGCATTAGTGAGAATTTTTCAAAATCAGTTTCTCTTCCTCCTTCCTTTAAAAAAAAACCCGATTAGATCTAGTGGGTAATGCCAGGGTGCTTTTCCTCTGACAGAAACACAGTATGTTTAAACAGAAATTTCCAGGATTACCAGTAAGTCTAGCACCACTACAGCAATGAATAACAGGTGCTGTTTGACTCTTGACAACACAACAGGTGTGTACGAATGGAATGATAACAGAGATAAAGTTTAAAGACATGTAAGGTAAAGGTGAAAGTGAAAGTGGACTACAGCCTCACAACAGACTGTCACTGTACTAGGAGGCGACTAGTTGACAAACCGAAAGTGTGCGTGTGTGTATGTGCAGTGTTTGCAAACGTTAGCATCATGCTAGCTGCCGGATAGCAACATTACTAGAGGCTGGTGTTTAATATTAGCTAATTTAACCACAGAAAACGACAACACGACGTAAAGTTCACACGTCCAACACTAGTCTGACAGCCTTGGATTATGTCACATACAATACGTTATGTAGAAACTACTTAATTTTAAAGAATAAACCGAGTTACTCACTCAGAAAGAATCAGCTGATACAACGGTGACTCAGTAGACTACACAACTTCCGCATTCTTGCGTGATGACAACAGCGCTAGCCAATCACCACGCAGCAAACTGAGCATTCTAGACCAATAGCGCTACAGAATTCCTGTCGGCCAATTAGGACCTACAACAGTCAAGCAAGTGAATTCCACACACCCACAGCAGAGCCAATCAGGAACCACACAGCTCCTGAAGCGCACCAATAGAAAATCACAGCGCGGCACAAACTGAATGCACACATACACTGTCCAGGACGTGCGCACACACACAAGTTATACTAGTCCTAAAGTGGCAGGGTTTTCACATACTTTTAACAGTAAAATAAATAAATAATTCCTTTTCCCCCCAAAAAAGAAATACATACTCAAATGTTAATCTTTAATAAATGAATTTAACAAATATGCCAATGATTAAAAATTTTAAAAAAAGAAAGAAGTAAAATAAACGAAGTAAAAGAGAGAAACAGAAGTAGCATTAAAAAAGAGAAGCATGAAAGGGAGGTCAAAATAACCTTGAAAAGGTTGGTTTAAAAGCAAACTGATAGAGGAAATGACACCTGCAAAGCTAAAATACCAAATATTCTCAGTTCCCAGTTCTTCAAATGCTGCTTTTTTCTCTCTGTAAATTTGATATCTATACGGCAAGCAATCTGATTCCATTTACATTGGACTCTGGGAACTAGAGCTGGGCACTTCTGACTATTTCTGTATGTGATGGACAAAAAATAATGATTCATTTAAAGAAATAATATTTAAAAAAATGTTTTATTCATTAGAAACACCTAACGTAAAAGTTACTCAGAAGGCCTAGTTATGCAATTTTGTAGGGACAATTATCTGCATGATGTCTGTCTTTCTTGTGGTGCTCCCTGACAATGGCGATGAGAGGCATGTGTATACATACAGTACATCCGGCGTCCTTGAGCACTTTACAGCAGGGTATCTGGGGCCACACACTATTTTTGTTCACCAGCCTTGTCTGCAACAGCCTGGACCTGACCTCACATGCTCTCCAATACCAGTCAACAGCCACACAACCCCTCACTGTGTTTGCTATATGACCCCCCTTATAGTATGTCAACGTTTTTTACAGCTTAAAATACCGTCAAAAACATTTGAAGAAAAAAAAATGTTCTGTCACAATCAGGCTTTTTGATATGACTGATGACAAGTGATGAACCAGCGTAAAAAAAAACAAAAAAAACAATAGAGAATGAGGTGTTCATAAATCTAGTTAAACTCATGATTACAGCCTATTTTTAGCCTTATTTTAGAGTGTGAGTTCTTATGGAAAGGAAATCTCTTGGTATAATATGTAATTTCTCAGGCTAATTATAACAAGAGAAATTCACTTAGTGGAAAGTTCTGGATTTGCTACTCATCATGCAGTATATAATTGCAAAATTGCTCCCTCTGGTGGTGCAAATTCAAAAACAGGCTGTGGAGCAGGACCATCTCTTTCTCTCTTTCTCACTCTCTTTTTTTGACCCTCAGCACTGCTACCAATGTACTGATCTCCTAGTTCTTCCCTTCATTCTGGCTGCATCACTTTTAATTTAAGCTGTAATAAAGCTTTATTGTAAAAATAAATAAACAGCTGTTCACCTAAACGTATGTCATGTTCAACTGGAAGGTATAATCAAGCAAAAACATCATGAGAGTGAAGCTCAATATTTTCCCTCTGCTCAGGTTAATGTGTCTATGTTTCTATCACGACTGAGGCTCGGAGGACTGACAACTGATTAGACACTGGACTCGGGAGATGACAAAACTTCTTCTGTGTACTTTTTAGCCCAAGAGCAGCAGGAAGCGAGGAGGAGGAGGACAGGTGGGTGTAGATCATAGCGAACCAATCACAGTTAGTGATTCTGTCAGTACTTATCTGCACCCCAGGCCGGACGCAGATTCTTCCCTCTGAACTGCGGCCCATCTACAATCACAGCATGGTAAGAGACTCAATTATGATGAGAGTGCGCTCTCAGTTGTGGGACATTAGACATTGTCACAGCGCAGTAATTGAGGAGATAATTATATCTATTGACTGTGGGGCAGTCTGAGCACTTGATACAGTTATAATGATCTATATCTTTCTTTTTCTTTTTAGACGAGCTACACAGATAAAGGGGAGAAGGTAAGATAAAGACAGCCTGTGCAGGTGGACAGGATGGTATTTGATGTATTTGAAGAAGGCCTGAATCAAACAAGTGGCTGAATGAGATATGAGATTTCATTACAAGTGTTTAGTTGAAGCTAATCATCTAATACCTCTAAAGCATTAACACTTCATTCATGTTTGGGGTGTTTGTCAGCCCATATAGATCTTCTGTTGTACTTTTGCTTTTTAGCATGCAAGGGGAAAATTTCTCAAGTTTCATCATGTTACCTTCTGGGTCGGCAATGCAAAACAGGTCAGTATTGAAATGTTGATATAAGAGTCAGAGTTTACTTCTCTGTTATTTGTGACAGTTTGAGGATTTCAGTACAGGTAAAACAACGTATAATTCTTTTCCACACAATCCATTCGTACATGTATCACGATGAACTTTGAAAATCTTTGAATGTCTTCATCATACGTCTCTATACTTTCTTCCATAAAAGTTGCTGGGTTCCAGTATTTACGGAAGTACTTTTAAGTTTAATTCGAGTATTTACACAAAAGATGTACATTTACTTTTTTGATTTACATTTAAAACAAGCATGTGTTGTTTAAATTGCAGCCTCTGTTTTCTTTTTCCAAAAACATTCACAGACATGCATTTCTGAATAACAGATATCAATCAATAACTACTCAGATCTGTTACATAAGCAAAAGTAATAATAAACCACTGCAAATACTTCCCTTCGGGGATGAATAAAGTAATCTATCTATCTATCTATCTAAAAGCAACGTTACTTAAGTGAAAGTATAGTTATTATTATCAAAATGTGTTTAAAGTACAAAAGTAAAATTATTTTATCTGCAGTAAATCCCTGTCAGTGATCTTTATGGATTAATATTACAGCTAATGTTATGCTCATTTAACTCCTTTATAGACTGCTGGTGAGTTTAATCCATAGCTTTGCATTAAATTTTGTTAGGTAATCATATATTTTGTTGGTGTTGCTGTCCATGTAGCTCTAAAAAGAAGTTTCATGGTGCCCAGATGATCCAAGAGGATTTTTAAAGACTTTATTTAGCTTAAGAAGTAGAAGTTTCTTATCACATTAAATTACACTTTGCCCTTTATTTTTTATCAGAAAAGAATGATTTTTTCCCACTTGAAAGGAAAGTTAAAAAAAAAAGCTGTCTGAACTAAAGCTGTCAGAGTAGAAAGGACTTTATTTCCAGTGAGACGTAGTGGAGAAGTGTAAAGTTGTATAAAAGGCTAATTTTCAAGTAGAGAGCAAGTACCTTAAACTTGTACTTAAGTGCAGTATGCGAGTAAATGTATTTAGTTATATTCCACCACTGTGGCCAAATATTTGATGAGCTGATCAACAGAAAATATAACTGCAACTTTTTTGATAATCAATTAATTATTTCTGTCTTTTTTTTCAGTGCAAAATGGCAAACTTACACTGATTTCAGCTCAGAAAATGTTTTGGTGCTTTTCTTTGTCATATAGATCATAAACTTGATATATTTGGATTTTGAGGGAAAACAGCTATAATGAATACGTCAGCCCTGACAAAATATTCTGTGCATTTTTCTATATATTCTGACATATTCTAAACAGAACATTTTTTAAAGAGAATATGATCAACAGACGAATTGATAAATTATAGATACTTTATCTGATGAACACTAGATAAGATGTACAATATAGAAAACAATGTATCTGACTAACTTTTAATATAAAAACACATACAAATATATGAAACTTACTCAGTTCATTGGGCCGCTGTGGTTCAGCACACAGCATGGATTAAGCAACAAGCAGGAAATATGTTTTTGGCAGGAAATGAAGACTTTCATACGACTTTGTCTTACAGCATATAGTCCATCAGAAATTCTCTTCACAGTAAAGACTGACCTGACATCTTTGCAGGCAGCCTCATTCTACTGTGATAAGATGGGGTTCGAGGCTTTGGCCTATAAGGGTTTGGAGACGGGCAGCAGAGAGGTGGTGTCTCATGTCATCAGGCAGGATAAGGTATGCAGTCTGATTTAATCAACACTCATTCTATCAATGATCAATGATCCTCTCCACATATACAACCACCTCTCCTCTCCTTACAGATAATATTTGTGTTTCAATCTCCACTAAATCCTGGAAATGAAGGCAAGTTCTCCTATCATATGAGACTATATAAAAGATGGAATGCTGTGAACATGACATACTGTGCGTCTGCACTTTCACATGGTTTTATCTTCCCTCAGAGATGGGAGAACACTTGATGAAGCATGGAGACGGAGTTAAGGACATCGCTTTTCAAGTGGAGGACTGTGACTTCTTAGTCAAGGTAACAATGGAGGCAGAATATGAACTGAATGTTATTGCAAGAGGCAGAAAAAAATGGTTTTATATAATTTGAAATCAGTTATGTTGTTGTTTTTGAAAAATTACAAACCTACCATTAATTTCTATTTGAAAGGTGTGTCTTAATATACAGACCCAAGACATTTTTAGGCAAATAAAATGTAAAAACAAATTTTCAGAAACTAAAAACACACTGTAAAAAAAGTTTTAAGACAAAAACCCACTGCGCACTGTTGGCAGCCTGTCGGTCATAAAGTAGCCATGCTCTGCAGCATCCCCTGCTTTACTTCTATTTTACTCTAAACCATCATTTACAAAATGAACTTCATTGAAGCAGACTTGAAACTAGCCATTGAGACCAAAATAAGAAAATGTTTACTAGGGAAATAGGTCAAGTAAGTAATTTTCTCATGGACTTCTATACAACCGAACCTCTTCCTACAACCAGTGGAGTCGCCCCCTGCTGGCCATTAGAAAGAATGCTGCGTTAAGTGGTTGTAGTTACGAGGGTGACTAAGTTACATATAAAAAAAAGTTGATTCACATAACGTGAGCCACAGAATTTACGTAAAGCTGGGTGAAAGTCCACCATTTGTTTGACCCGTCCCGTGTAGTTTATCCAGCAGCAGCAGAGCGAAGAGATCTAACATGTTCCAACATGATACTATGTGTGGTGCAGACAGTGTGTGTTGAAATAGGGACAAACATGCTTTTGGTGCAGCTTTGATGATTAGTGGCTCATTTGAACTCTTTACCTCAGTCAAGGTCGGACTGGTGGTTTGGATAAACTCTCTGTTGACCGTCAGGTTACAAAAAGACAGAACCACTCGGACTTTACACAGAGATCAGCAGTCTCATCTTACAGTGGTGGAAAAAAGTTTTCGGACACCCTTGAAATTTTTTACACAATCTCAAAGATTATCATGAAATATTTGTGGAAAAATATTTTTTTGTATTTCAAAAGGTGTGCCTTACAAGAAAAACTAACAAAACTAAATGATTGACTGTTTCAATGTGTCAGTTCTCAACATTGTTAACATCAAAGTCATGAAACAACAGAGGATGTGTTCAGAACTGAACAAAATGAAAATGTATTGGTCCTGCCTTTAGCACGCAGTAGAGCTCTTATCCTGGCTGGCATGTTCCCCACAAGCCTTTCACACTGTTGAGGGGTAATCTGGTCCCATTCTTCTTGAATTACTGCTTTTAATTCTTCTAAATTCTTTGGTTTACGCTTTGAAACAGACCTTTTGATAATGCATCACAGATTTTCAATTATCTTGTTGAAACATCCAGTTTTGACCTTGACAGAACAGTGCACATCCAGAGGGGAGCATGTTGGTTTGGAGAATGGTACAATACTTGGCAGAGTTCAATGTGCCATCACAGACAGTGAGATGACCAACACCAGCAGCACTCATGCATCCCCAAACCATGATACTGCCTCCACCATGCTTGACAGTAGGTACTGTACATGCTGGAGATGATGCTTCCCCTGGACTTCTGCGTACCCTCATATTAGCAGGAGGAAGATAAAGATGGAAACTGGACTCATCTGACCACAGAATTTTCTTCCAATTCTTGGCTGTCCAGTTCTTGTGTGATCAGGCCTAACGACATCGCGCTTCTTGACAGCCTTGTAGGACCTTAAGCCATCATCCAAAAGTCGGCCACGTACAGTGCGGGTGGAACACTGGACACCAGTTTGGTTTGACCGCTGCTGCTGAAGCTCCTGTGATGTCATTCGGCGGTTTTCCCTGCAAATGCGGATCAGGATGCTGTCATTTCTTGCTGTAGAAACCCTTGGACACCCAGATCTTGGTTTGTCTTCCAAGCTGTTGGTTTGTCTGTATTTCTGCAGAGTATATCCAACTGCTGAAGGACTGCATCTGCACTTCCTGGCTCTCTGGCAGCAGCTGTACCCTTCCTGGCTGAGACTCTGTATCTTCAGGCGTGTTTCCTGTGTTAGGTTCCTTGTTTTAGCCATTTTCGTCTCTGAAGAACTTTCAAATGTGCTGGCTTTATGTAGACACGAAGCACAGCAACAAAAATGGTGTCTTTTAATAAAAAGCACGACCTTCATTAGTGGATCACTGGTACCAAGATGACCCAATACTCAATATTTCTTATGTATTTTTATGGCACCAATCAATTTTAAGTTTTTTAATGGCTTTTTAAGGATTTGTTTAGCTTTTTGGCTGTGGCTGTATTAAAAGAAATTGCACTTGAAGACCTAAGAGTGATTCTTATAATATTTCACAAATGCATGGGGTGTCCAAAAACCTTTTCCCACCTCTGTATATCCCAGCTTGTACATGGAGATATTCTGTCTTCAGCCACTGGAGGGCCTTCAAGAGCTGTCTTCAGAAACACACACTGTTGTTGAGCTTCTGTATTTTCTAACTGATCCCAAAACTCTTCCACTGACAGACTGCTAAAGAGCGAGGAGCTGTAGTCATCAAGGAGCCCTGGGTGGAGCAGGACATGCAGGGGAGGGTCAAGTACGCTGTCATTCAAACGGTATGTCAACACATACCATTACATATAAAGCCTCATGTGCATTCACACATGAAACTGGGATAATAATGTTAATCTTGTATCCTCAGTACGGAGACACAACACACACACTCATCGAGTATCTCAGCCCCTACAAAGGCCTGTTCCTGCCAGGCTACAAAGAGCCTCTGTATAGAGATCCTCTGTTAGCCACACTGTAAGTGATTTCTGAAACAAAAGTTTCCCAAAATGTCAGGTAGTCTCAAAAAAACATTCATGGAAAAGTACCCATGCAATGTGTTTTTTTCTTCTTTACTCCGAAGTCCACCAGCAGGTCTGAACTTCATCGATCACATAGTGGGAAACCAGCCAGACGACGAAATGGTGCCAATTTCAGACTGGTAAGACACCTGCTAGAGCGCACGTACACACACTGGGCACAGCGGACACACGGGGCAAAGGATAAGTAAACACTCCGCACACGTCATTCAAACTCTGTTACGGCGTGAAATGTTGGGCCAGACATAAGATGAATCCAGTCTAACATTACTGGACTATGAAATGTACTAAAATTTGCACAAAACCTGATTGTAAATGTAATACAATTCTGATAATATCATAATTTGACCAAAAATGTTTTATATCTTTTCAGGTGGGTCACTTTAAAAACACACAAATACATTTCAAAAACTGAAAAAAGAAGAAGAAAAAAAGTGTGTTCTATAGTATAAAAATAACACCATGAAAATACGAATATTTGACACTGATTTCAATGTTTGGAAATGTAATTTACCAGAGTGGATCTTAGATCAGACTCCAATAAATACAAAAGCTGCAGAAGACAGGAAACATTACACAAGTGAGCAAAACAGTCTATTCCATAAGGAATTACATAACATTTTATTTCAACATAAATCAGGCCATTTTATTATATTATTGATCAAGTTATTCCATGATTATGTTTTTTTATATTTTTGACCAGATTAGGTGTAAATTTGATTACATCATCAGAAAATTCTAACATTATTGGCCGCATACTAACTGATAGGACATGGCTTGTTCACTTAGCATCTCATTTTCTATGTGCATTCTCCAAATACCAGGTATCAGAAGTGTTTGTTGTTCCATCGGTTCTGGTCAATCGATGACAAGCAGATCCACACGCAGTACAGTTCACTGAGGTCCATTGTGGTGACCAACTATGAAGAGACCATCAAAATGCCCATCAATGAACCTGCAGTCGGGAAAAGAATTTCACAAATCCAGGTGTGACTTTATCAGTTCAGTTTATTACTACATATTGTGTTTATCACAGACAGCACACTGTACTGCAGGGCAAGTAGATTATTTTCTTGAAATATTCATATGGATGTATTTACTCTCAGGGGACACAGACAGGTGGCCAAGTTTTGAATGCTTACATGTGTGTTGACTCAGCAGAAATACAATTAAATGAGATAATACTGAATGCCTGAGAGCCTCACAGCATTATATTTCATTACACTTTTATATTTTGAATTGTCCCTTGTCTCCTGAATTTTGTGTTTCTATTAAATGAAGACCATAAATTGGTGCATAAAAATCTGTATAAAATATGGACATAGTCTCATTTTAACGCAGGAGTCTATCTGGATTTACTAATTTTTGGAGCCAGCCTCAAGTGGCCATTTGGGGAACTTTTTTTCTTTTCTTTTTTTTTAGCCTCGGGGTTTGTTGTTTGATAATTACTCGCCAGATTGCAGGCAATGCAGTGTGTGACAAGGGAAGGTTTATCCCTGAAAATTTGGCACTACATTTGCCACTAACTAAACAAAATTAATGTGGATTGCAGCTCAGTGCATTATATTGTCTTTTCACAGGAATATGTGGACTACAATGGGGGACCAGGTGTTCAGCACATCGCCCTCAACACATCAGACATAATCCAAGCCGTGAGTCTCACCAAAATTTCATATCAATCCACAAACTTCATCTCTTCATACAGCAGTTAAAGGCGGGTCTCAAATCCTGCTCTTTTTTTGTTGTCGTCTAAAATCAGGTCGTGAACCTGCGCGCCCGAGGGATGGAGTTCCTTGCAGCGCCTGACACGTACTACGACAGCCTGCGGAAGAATCTCAAAACCGCCAAGATCACGGTGAAGGAGGACCTTGACCGTTTACAGGTGAGGAGATGTGTTATTACAACCAGCCGGAAATATTTTCACAGCCTTTTTGCTCATATTCTAAAATATACACCATGTTTCCTTTTTAGGAATTGAAAATCTTAGTTGATTTTGATGACAAGGGCTACCTCCTTCAAATCTTCACCAAACCTGTGCAGGACAGACCAACTCTGTTTCTGGAGGTCATTCAGCGTCACAACCACTATGTAAGTGCCACCACCCAGTTACACAAACTCCTGGTAATCTGAGGGTGATGTTACTGTGGTGGGAACAGGCCTGTAGTCCTGTTTCTTCCCTTCAGACAGACAGAGTCGCCTGAACACCTGTTTGCAGCTCCCACCCAGTGAGAACAGCATAACAGAAGCCCACTTGTAAAAGCTCAGTAAATCTATCACAGATCCAGATTAAAAGGCTCCCTGCTTCACAGTGAGGGGGATCTTTGGATTGGGTTGCACCCTGTGGCACTCCATTTATAACACCGAGCACCCGTTCTGCCTGTCAGGACAGGCACATCTTGTCACTCTCCAGCGTTTCAGCGAGCCTACAGATGTGGATACAATGCATGAAAGTGAGAAACTGAATCTGAACCACAGCAAAGAATCTCTCAGAGCAACCGCCAACACTTGATCTTTTGATTATCTATGAAAATATTTACATGATTAATTTGCGAGCCCTAACCCTGTCAGAGCGGAGTGGATGTTTGATGTTGGATCACAGCAGATAAATATTCTCACAGGGTTCAAAGTTTTTTTAACACCCTGAACGGTGTCTGAGAGAAGATCCCCAGAGCCATAACAAATGACACAGAAGACGGTAGATCTTTGGGTAATTAGCCATCTGTGTGTTCTCTCTCCAGGGCTTTGGGGCAGGAAACTTCAAGTCTCTCTTTGAGGCCATTGAGAAGGACCAAGACGCCAGGGGCAACCTCATTGCACTGACACCCGAAGGGCAGGCCAAAGCCTTCTACTGATCCTCCATTAAATATGGCTGTCATCAACAACACAGTATATCAAACACATGCTTAATATCTTTAAGTGACAAGCTGAAAGTGCCATCAGATAGGCTTCAAGTTGTCCGTAAATTGCATGCTGTGTGACTCAATAAAGAAACTCTTCATGCAGGTTGTCATGTGTGTTTGGGAAACATTTTGAAAAGGGAATTGTTTGAATTTTCTGGGAAGGCTATTATTTTATTATTATGAAACAAACAGTTAGATTAGCTTAGCTTCACTTAGCACAAAGTCTGTAAACCATAAACTGTATCAAATACAAATGTATCAAATACAAATACAAGTATTTCTGGTTTCCTTATGAAAATTGTTGCCATTTTTCATAAGGAAACCAGAAATACTTTGCTTTGTACATTTGTGATATTTATCTGCTATATTTTTGCCACAACAATCTACATCTAGATCTCCATAAAAACAATGATAACAATAAAACAGCATGGATAAAGTCATTTTCATTCCAGAAGATGTCTCCAACTTCACTGAAAAGTCCATTCTTTGCGTGTTGCATTGGAGACCTTACTTTCACATTTGTTTCACATCTGATTTTTGTGACCAGATGCATTTGATTCAGACTTGTGTTATTGAATCTTCTAAATGCCTTCCTGGCTGTATGATCTACAGAGATGGATGCAAAAACAGAAACATGATTAAGGAACTGTAGCCACTGATGCAACTGGAGTTCATAAACAACATTTAATCAAGTGGAATGAAGACAGCCAAAAACTGAAAAAATGTTGGCATTAGCTGTAGGATTTTTTTCATCTCAGTCATTTGAATAGATTGAATAGGGTGAGCAACCTGGGGCTCCAGAGCCACAAGTGGCTCTTCAGGAAATCTGCAGTGGCTCCCTTTGGCTGTGACAACAAAACATTCTACGAAAAGTAACAGTTTTTACTTTACATTTAAATTTTCTATTTATCATTGGTGTAGGCCCAAAGCAATTTGTATCCAAATGACCTTATGAATGGCATTAAAAAGTCTACGGTTTGGCTCATGAAAGTCTACGACCTGGTGCCTTAACCTTTAAATTTGGCAAACTTCAAGTCTAGGTTTGAGTTTCTCTAAAAAAAAACTTATATTAATACATGTTCATTATGCACTTCAGTAATGTTCATAGGCTAATTTAAAATTAGAAGGCTGCTTTATCTTTAATGCAAGGCTAAAAAAAAATAGTTTGCAGCTCCGTCCTGACATTATTGATCTTTTAATGGCCAACAGTGGCTCTTTTGTGAGTAAAGGTTGCAGATCCTTTGAATAGATGTTTGTCCTGCTGTGTGCCTGTTGTTCCCCTGCACATCTACCACACCTGGTGATGCAGGGTGACATCTAGTGGACATTCAGAGGTACTTTGTATTGGCTGAGGTCAGACTACATTCATAATTGATTCTATAGAAAATGTGAAAGATGGTCATGTAAATGAAGTAAATATATAATATGTATAATATGAAGGGAATATCTATTGGTGAGATCTAACAGAGTGTAGGGTAATTACTATTTTCTTTAGCTTATCTGAAGTTTGCATGGTCAGAATTTGTGCTTCTTTGGATTCTCCTGCAGAAAAATGTATTCATCACACCTATTTTATTTCAAAATAATTTATTTGCATATAATTGGAATGAAGACAGGTTGATACATCTGTGATGGCACTGGTCAGTTTCCATATAGAAACATTCAGTCTATACAGAAACCACTCTTTCAAACCTGGACAAAATGGATAAATATATTAGTAAATAAATATATTAGTGACATGTCACTATATTGAAATGTTCTATTATATATAAAATACAACACTATTTCATTTCTGTTTTTTTTTTGTTCTCTTTTTGTACACAAAGTATCCAAAATATACTGACATATCCCTTAAAGTTCTGGAGGGATTTTTTACTCATAGAAAAAGGCAGTTTCAGCTCATTATTCTTGCAAAACATAACAAAACAAACACATAAACAACACGAAGAGAAAGATCTTGAACAGGATGAAATCACATCAGATATTGTGTGGCATCACTAAATGCTAGTTTTCATGTGCTGATGGTTTTGGGCTTGTTTTAAATGAATACTATGGGTGTTTTTTTCTCTATTAAAAAATCTGCTCAAGCCAAAGTGCTGCTTGTAATTCAGTCATTTCTCAGTCTCAGACACTGTTTGGGCACGAGCAATATCAGACAAAGGAAACCCTGATACTTTAGCTGTGGACATATTCAAAGTGAGGTATTAGTACACGAGACTGCTAAATTTCTGCATGATTGTCAAAAAGAAAATTCTGGCATGTTGTCTCTTGTCATGGAAAGCATATTTAATTATATTTAATTAAAGGGTTGAAGCAGGAAAAAGGCACAACACATACTACGCTGTAAGGTCACTGTGTTCAAGATTGGCCTCTTTGGTTCACAGGTAAGAGCTTAGTGTGTTGGGAGGTTCCTGATTTAGACTCACTAACAGTTTGAATGAATAAGGCACATGTGAGACTTTAGTAAGTGCTTTGTCTGCTGACTACTGAGAAAAATATTTTCACATTTTCTGAGCCTTGAAGGGAAAGTTCATGCTATAATGGAATTATTACACCTTTGATCTCAGATTATTGAGCCAAGTACATGGAGGCACGAAGATGTCTGTGGTTAAGCCGTATATAAAAGCTATCTTTGACTTTTATCTACACAGTTGAAGGGTTCAGTGTTTTCATTTTTCTACTGGGACATATAGACATGTTTTTACATCAGTCTGTTAGCGTGGGAAAACATGATGAGAGGAAATAGTGAGTAATTGATTCTAGTTTGGAGAGATGTTTTCAAATGATTTATCTGGATGAAAAAATCAATGTCAGCCCTGAGAGACAGGCGAGAAATACAAATATTGTGGTGATCAATTTTCTGAGTCTGATCTAAATTGTTCTCTCTTCTGTGGTTTAGCTGATGAAAAAAATTCCTGAGACAATAACCTTTCTAACTGCTTTGAAGTTCCTGTGAAAACAAGTTTTTTTTTGTTGCCAGGATTATGTTTTCTGTTGTAGCACTCACTTCTACATGGAACCTGTGGCTGAAACATCAAACACAATAATCCTGACAAAAAAAAAAGTTCATGTTCCCAAACTTTTTTTTATGCCTCAGTGCAGCGACAGATCAGGCCAGGGGCGTTATGTTGTTGGGTTGTCTGCCTGGCCCACTCTGATGGAGGTGATATCAGGAATGCCTGGAGGGAATTCTTCAAATTTTGCACAAACATTTACTTAGACTCAAAGAGGACTGAGAGCTGGTGGTCCAGAGTCAAGGCCAGTACAACCTCATGTCATCTCATTCTTGTGAATGCAGCATCAGGTAATACTGAGAGGAATTTCGTCAAATTTGGCACCAATGTTTATCCCAATGATGAACTGATTAGATTTTGGAATTAAGAATTTATACAATAATTATGATAAAATTTGTTGTGTCTAAAAGGACAATTAATGACATATTATACATAAAAGGTCAACATCACTGTGACATTGATGATTGAAGATGTGTCCAACTGTCCATATAATTTTAGAAATGTTAGCTTCTCTGCAGAAACAGTTATATATGTCGGCTGTCAAACCTCCATATGAGTCTGGGCAGACAGGATGGGTGACGGGGGCATTAAACTGCAAGTCTAGTTTCCACCTGTTTGACACAAAATAAAATAGAGGATTTGAAAGATTATTGTGGCAAAACCTTTTTTCACCTGTTAATTAGCCATAAACACACAAAATAAAACTATTTAGATCAGACTTTTTTTCATGGGTTTCTGGAGATCCTCCTTCAAAGAAAAGACTATTGGTAATAGACATATCATTACTGTAACTAAGATGAATTCTTCCCATTTTTCCAGTGTTTTTTTTTGTTCCTGAGACATTTCTCAGGCTCTACCCATTACAGTTTGAAATCATGGGAAAAGCCCATCGAGCTTTTCATTAAACTGGTGCTATGGCAACAGACTGAGCTGATGCTTGGGATTGTAAGGTCTACCGAGCATGGCTTTACTCCAGTTATAGAATTAAACAGTCGCCATCTCTCCTCTATGGCTGCAATGTAGAACATCTTTCTCAAGCTTTAGTTGCTGGAAGACAACAGGAAGGTGTATGCTATTCGTGGTGAATCACATTGTGGTGATTTTAAGGAGCAGAGGATACGGTCGATGAGGCCTGTTCACTCTGCACTGATCAGGGGCCTTAACAGCACTGAGATCGAACATGTAACTGGCGAGAGAAATGACAAGAACAAGACAATAGCTTGTAGTGACGACGACATAATTCAGTCAAACCGGTTTGAAAAGTAAAAAAAAAAAAGATTGTTTTACAAAAAAAGAAAAAATGATCCAAAAACACGAACAAACATGTTGAAAACAGCTGCCATTATTGAAATAATGAAAACAAGGCCCATGCAAGGCTCAGCAACCTCAGTGAATGCTCGTCGTTTGAGGGGCTGAGCATCAACCTTTCTCAGGCCAGACTGCCAAGAAGATAACTTTTTGTTGAGTTTATGGGAGCTACATGGTTGTGACAAAAAAAAAGAAAGAAAAAAAACAAAAACGCTACAGCAGTACCTTTAAAGACCCCCTGTGTGAGGCATGTTAAGAAATCTGAGCTGAGGTAGGCTGGAGAGAAGAGCTTCTCTCAGCTGAGACTGGACTCAGCGAAGGAAGAAGTGAAAGGAAGTACCTCTAAGATCAATCAAGTGATTCTGAAATAGAGTGAGCAATGCAGAGGAGTCTCACTTCATGAGGGCTCAACACCCTCAGCAAGGATCATTCGTTGCTTGTCACTAAGGAGCATGGGAACTTGTGAAATCATGAATATTCTTCCTATAACTGACGAGGAAAAACACAGAAAAACACTTTTCCCCCTTTGTGTTGTTTCCCCAGAAACTCCCAAACATTTAAATCATCCAATATAGTTTCATGTACAACATTATGAAGCGTTATTCGAAGAATTTTAGCATGATTTCATAACAAAAATTTCAATAGTGAGCTTTGAATCCTGGGAGAAGCTGGGGAATCGTGTGAACTGAATGAAGGCATTGCTGGTGGAATTATGTGGAAGACATGAGAGCGATAGCCAATGAGAGGCTTGTCCATTCTGGCTCCTGTGTAGCAGCGTGATTATGGGGATGCAACAAGTTCTCACACACCAGACTCCTCTTCTGATCCTGTGGACACAAAAACAACGAGAAAGCAAAGGTGAATTTTGACCCAAACTGTCAAACTGTGCATACTATCTGTGTGTCTGGAATTTTCTAAGATCGTCTGAAATCTGGCTAAACTGTCAGCTTGTTTGTGGGATCATCCAACTGCTTCTGTGTCTTGCTGAGTGCGACTTGGCTGTAGTAACGTTTCAACAACAGAATGTTCCTGCTTTACCAGACAGCCTTGTTAAAGCTTACATGGAAGCGACTGAAGCCATTATCTGTGCTCCAGACAATGACAAAAACTGTCATTTTACTGATCTACCACTGATTCAATCAGTTAGTTTGTTTGTGTTACTGTGTGACTTTGGTGAATGAGAACTAACCCTTTAAAACACCAAATTCACACATTATTACAAACAAGCGGAACAACTGAGGCAGGGGTAGACCAACAACAAAATTACTTTTTATGGTGGCTTTGACAAAAGCCTAGATTACAGCTTCAGTTCCCTGCAAAAACAGGACTATCTGACAACATGGTGACGTGGAGAAAATAATCTATATATATAACGTTAACTCAAACTGACATTGATTTTTTTTATGTCTAAATTCAGTTTTACAGCACACTGCTTAGCTTCTATGTCTGCTATTTTCTCCACTAACTATAACTACCTCACAAAAAAAATCTGAACTATCCCTCTAAGTCAGTAGAGCTCATCATGTTGCTATAAATAGACAAGTGAGACACCCACCCTGATTGTGGTGTAATGTTTGGCAGTACAAACAAATGTCTGTGTTGCGGTCAGCAGCAGGGCCATGTTGGAGCCTGCAGGGCGGCCTGTCCATAGAAGTCCCAGGCCCCAAGAGCTGAGGCTCTGAGCGGGCCTGCTGCACCCGCTTTTGCCACACAACATGGGCCCCGGCATAACAAGGCCAGTCCTCCATACCTCCAGAGTCCAAAATGAGGGGCACGGGGAGCAAGGCGGGGTGCAGCTCGGGAGGAGAGCAGCAGAAGCCCGGGCCCTGACCGTAGTGGATGTGGATGCTCCGGTCGTCCTGCAGATCTAGGCTCTGGTGGAAGCGAACAGAGGGACCATCAAGCACACAGCCACCAACTCGCCCCAGAGGAGCGGGAGGGTGTCCGTGTCCCTGGTGGCAGCAGTGGGGTTGTAGCTGTAAAGGGATTGGGGACACCAGGACGGGAGGTCCTGTGGGGCTGCTGGGGTCATGGTCTTGACACTCTGTTCCTGGACTGGGCCGATCTGTGGGGTCTGGCTTTGGACACTGGCAGGGGCTGTGCTTAGGAGGGCAGACAGGCGAGTCTTTGTCCAGGACCGGAGCAGCAGGTGCAGCTGCAGCAGCGGCAGCAGCACCCTGCTCCTCGTCCGAGCCTCTGCTCGGGCCCTGGCTGGGCTCCCCCTCCTCGTAGTGGTGGTGTCTGTGGCGGTGGTAGTGGATGTGGCTAAACACAGTCTGTGGCTGCTCATCGGGGCAGCCCGCTTTGTTCACCACAGAATCCAGAGACCTGGGCCGGGCCTGGGCGCCCGCCTCCAGGCTGTTCCTGCGAGGGGCGCGCCCGGGACCTGGCCCATAATACACAAACGGATCGTAGTCACTGCTCAGAGAGCTACGGAAGGTGGACCAGCTGCCATAAACCCCCTGCAGGGACACGTCAGTACAGTTGAGGACTGAGTCGCTGGAGGAGCCGTGGCATGGTCCTGAGCTGGAGTCACTCGCTGGCCCATCAGCCAAGTACCCGCTGCGTTCTGTGTGGTAGCTGCCACCTGAGCAGCTGCCATCGTCCTGCCGGCTATGTGCCGCCACTCCACGGGACTGCGGTGTGGCGGAGGCGGTGTGGTGCAATCTTGAGCTGGATGCGCTGCGCTGGGCCGGACAGGATGACCGATAGTTGTGGCAGGACCGACGGGGGGTGTAGTGGTGGGTAGACGTCCTGCAGTTACCTCCGATCCTGTGGGGCCTCCCGGGACCCTCTCCTGGAAGGTGGTAACCACAGCCAGAGGCCAGCGGCCGGCTGGTGAGGAAACGAAGTGTTTGGGCGTCCATGGGAGAGGAGCCATTGTAGTGGCCCAGAGAGGGATAAGGTCCAGAGGGCCCACGAGGATAGTGGGGCCTCATAGAGAACGGGATGGCATGCTGGGGGAAGGGATGGTTGTGTGGGCTGCTGTAAGGCTGAGGGTGAAGGAAACCCTGACTTTGCTCTGGACTCTGCTGCAGTCTGCTCCTCTGGGGCTGCCGCTCCGTCCCTGTAGACCACAGCAGCAGTCAGAATATGTATACCACATTTTTCATAGTATTATTGAAAACTGAACTCAAATAAATGAGAATGATTACTACAGTTAAGGGCTGCTCGATCATTGCAAAAATCACAATTAGATTTTCTCAGCAGTGAGACAGAAGTATTCAACATGATCACTCACTGGCTTTAAAAACACCATGCATTAATTTATCTAAAAGAAAGTCCTTTTAACATGAAAAAATAAATGTTAAAAAAGCACAGAATTAAAACAAATATATACATTTAATATATACAATTACATCAAATATATTTTAAAGAAAAAATAAATGACCCAAAATACATGAAATCAAATACACTGCCACATCCTACTGAATAGTCAGTAATATAGTGGAAACATAGAGAAAAGGGGTTCAGTGGATTTATAACGCAACACAAAATGAGAGCATCATTGATAAAAAAAAACTGCAGTTTAACACCCTTCAGTCTAACGGGAACAATTTCTACCCAAACTTAACTGGAAATATGCTTCTCCTCACCCATGATGTTGTGCATGCAGAGGGGACAGGTGCGGTGCTGCAGCAGCCAGGGGTCGACGCAGTCTTTGTGGAACTCATGAGCACAAGAGATAATCCTCAGATGCTAATGGGATGAAAGTGAGACAGAGGAAGATGTGATGATTAATAGCTAACAAGGGCAGTTGAATCAACAGGCACGGCATGTTCCTCGCTCCCTCTCCCCTTACCTGGCCGTCCTGGAAGTCCTCCAGGCAGATAGCACAGACGGGGCTGGAGTTGGAGCTGCTGGCAGACCCCCAGGCCGGGCGGTGTCGCTGAGAGCCCGAGCAGCTCTGGGAGCTGTAGGTTTTGGTCTCCAGTTGCCTGATGGCCCTCATGGTCTGCTGATGGACAGAGTCCTAAACACACAAGAAGGGAACGTCAGAAAAAACATTTAAAAGACCTCGAACTGATGACCCCCTTATCTCTGTGAGCTTTACGGTGCTGCTTTCACTCACCCAGGTCCTGTTGGACTTGCACTTGTAGCGGAAAGCGAAGATGAGGACGATGGTCAGAATAGCGAGGACGATGGTGAGCAGGATACCCACATCATAATGTGGCTGAGAGGGAAAAGAAGATGGATAGAGAGCAAAATATTTATTTTATTTTACTGATTACAATGAATCTAAACTTAAATATTAAGCTATTAAAGTCAGGCATTACATGCAAAAACACATAATGAGATTTTGTGCTATATTGCTTCCACAGCATGTCTTCTATCAGACGAGAATACTGGGAAAAAACATTCAAAATACATATTTTAATGTTTTTCTTTTTTTTCCTTTTACTAAATTGTGTCCATTGTGTCTGAATATTTCTCCCAAATGTGTCAAAATTAGTAATCAATAGATCATGCATAATTTCCATATTTAGACATAATATTTAAGACTTTAAGATTTTGCTACATTGTTTTTTTTCTTGCAGTTGAGGGAATATCAATCAAATCACTGTTGGGATCTGAACATTTTTACATTTTGCATCATATATTTTTTATGTGCAATCAAGGGAAAGTCAATACGTAATGATGTTGCTTTACTCATTTTAAAAATGGTCAAAGGCAGTAAGGTGTGTGTTTCAGTGCTTACCCATCTCGGCGGCTCCACCATGATCTCAATGCGAACTTTGGCCTCCTCGTTCTTGTTGACCAAACCCATCAGCTCCTCAGCATCATGCGCCTCCACCAGCACCACTGGACGGGGAAGGGGGTCTGTTTCCCGCAGCTGAGTGTGACACAGAGAAACATGAGAGTGACATTTTTACATGCTTATTTGTCTTACACATTTTATAGATTCATATATCTGCAGCTGTGACGTCACACTCACCTCAGCAGCAGCATTGGCATCATCACTGACATCAAAGATAACCGCCTGAGCTCCTTTGTCCAGCGCCATGCGAGCCTGACGGAGACAACACAGGGCAGAAGACAGTTAACAACAAACAGACGGACAAGTGAGGACAGTTTTTTGGAAGAGTTCAGGTGTCAACAGAAGATCATAACAGTGTCTTAGTCCATCACTAGGGGGCAGTCATGCTCCATGCCTCAGGCCTCAACACAGACCAAAGTACAGCTCCTCCTGCCACTTTTCCACCTGACTCTTGGCTAAAAAGTGTGTGAGCAGGAATCTGAAGGCCACAACACACATCTGATCCAAACATTCTTCTAATGCTGGTGAGGGTATTCAAAAGAAATAGCGGAGGAGTATTTGACTGAGTGAATAGTACAGGTGTTACACTGAAATAAAGGAAGTGGTTAGAGCATCAGCCTGACATGCAAATGGAGACATTTTGTATTCAAACTAGACTCTGAGATTGTGCATTCATTCACCGTGTCATTTTACAGCTAAAAGGCTGCTTTTCTTCATAACTCTCATTAACTTAAATATATTCTCCCTGATTTAAATCCCTGAATCACCTCTTTTTGAGTTACATTAAAACAATAACTCAGCAACTCCTGAGGAATATTTCTGGCTCTTTGGCAGCTAAATGCTAACTGATTATGACTGAAACCATGGACCTTTTTCACAGCAGACATTGTGACTGGTAATAGTGAGCAGAGGGGTGGAACTGATAACATTAACAATGGCTCAGCTCCATTTAGTGTCTCATTAAGCTGTTCCAGTGAGCCAGCATGCACAATACCACTTATACTTCAGTTTTATTATTATGATGTTTATATTATTTATTTAAGAGGCCACCATCACCTCCCTCAGTAAACGTTTTTCTGACCTGTTTATGGTCTCAATCGCTAGTTTCAAGTTCTTCAACACAGCTTGATGTTCATTCTGTAAATTATTGTCCCATTTAAAGTAAAATAGATGATAAAGCAGGATAGGCTGAAGGACAGGGTTACCTTTTGATTGACAAGTCCCGACCAAGACAACCTACATTCCTGTCTTTTTGTCTCACAACTTAGCCCAACTGCTGTTCATTTTAGCTAGTGCTGATGCTAGTCAGGAATGACCATATTGGGGGTTGGGTGGCGCCAAGTTTTTAGCTAGGTAGTGTTGATTCTACCTGATAACTTAGCGCAAACCCACCCCAAATATGGTCCATCCTGGCTGTTTCTTCTTCTGTAGTCATTAACTTTGGTTTGTGTGTGTTCCTTTGTGTATGGACCACCACTGCTACCGACCAGCTCCTGGCTGACCTGATCTGTGTGTATGTGTCTCTAAATTTCTTTTTTTATTATTATGTCAGGGTGCCTTAATAAAGCTGTCAAATGCTTTCACCAAAAGACAGCGAGAAAAACAAATCACTGCCTTTTCATCAATATTTCATCACAGGCTCTGAAGCGTTTGGCATCTGCCAACACTTAATGATGAGGAGACACAAGTTTAAACACCTAATCACCCGGGTCAAACACAACACTAAACAGTGATTTCTAGCCACACAGAGCGCACGCACACACACTTAAAGAGAAAATCAGGTAAAAACATCACTCAGTTGATCCATTAATAAGAATTTTGTGTGGCAGCATTCAACTGAGTTCACTTTTTAACATGGAGATAAAGTTGATGCATGACAAGTAAGAAACAGAAGCCTCCTTTGTTTACACAAGCCCACACTTATTGCCTTAAAGAACATTGAAGATCATGAATTAAAGCACAGTGTGCACTAAATGCCCGTCTGTGAGCATGCAAACAGCATGTGCGTGTATGTTTTTGTGCACAATGAAGCATGCAGTTAAGAGTTAACAACAATGTCCCACAGAGCCGCTGGTGGCCGGAGCATGGGCGGTCAGAACGAGGTCAAATAAAGAAAGAGGTCAAATAAAAAATGAACATTTCCTTTGATCTGGCTTCCAGCTCTGCTGCAACGGCCTTTCCCCTGTTCATCAGAGCAGTAATTGTAGAACGTGCATGGGCCTAAATGGGGTGCGGTCACATAGGAGGAAAAAAAAAGCTGGATCTCTGACATGTGGGAATTTGCTTTACCTGGGGTTCAAAAGTTCCCTTACGCAGCACTGAGCCCATGCGTCCTCTAATCGTAGTAATAAGCCTCCTCTTGTGGTCCAACACACACACACACACACAAAAACACAAAGGCAGTTTCAAATACTCTCCTAATGTTCAAGAGCATATCATAATATATTTCTCAAATAACTGCCGCTGTGGTCTTATAATATCTCAGTATTAGAAGTAGTGATACCACAGTGTGTTCGCCAAGCCATACGTCTCTACTGAGCCGCAGACCTGAGAGATCTCATTACATGATTAATAGGAGATATATTTATCCTTTAACAGTGCAATGAAAAGCTCTGACGCTAACAAGACAAGTTAAAAGGACTGCCGGCACGAGGGCTTCAACATCTCCAGGTTTGTTATGGTCGGAACTGAAACAGACGCCGCTGTGGTTAGGTAAACATCGTGCTCATGAGGTGCAACTTGACACATGTGATTCAACACTATTTGGCATTTGAGTAAACATTAGCAGTTAACAATTGTAGCATCGGAACTGACTGCGGTTTACAGAGGAATGTATACAGTGGAGACGTCATCAGAGAAAAACGAACAAACTGCTTTTGAGACTGATTTGAAGTGTAATTCCTTCAGACGAGGAGGCCGGTGAGGAGAAGCAGCAGGTTGAGAGCTTTCTGCAAACGCAAACTGTCACAAACATAAACACACCTGAGGGCACAGAGCCAGAGAGGCACTGCGAGGTCACACAGGTACACTAGCAGGTATGCACTCACAAAAAAGCCATTACTTACAGTCTTTTCAGCGTTTTTGTACATCACTTCAGCTGTGGGGACAAACTAATCATTCAGTCTTTATGCCTGAAGGACTTTGAAGCACATGTGTAATTAAAGGGGACAAATTATGCTCATTTTCAGGTTCTTACTTGTATTTTGGATTTCTATTAGAACATGCTTAATGTTCAAAAATACCTTATTTTCTGTGTGAACATACCTGTCCTCACCCTCTGAAATGCTGTTTTAGTGCCTTTCCCTTTAAAGTCCCCCTTCCTGTAAAAAGCCCAGTCTGCTCTGATTGGTCAGTGTTTCTGGGTCTTCTGCCTCAGCTTTCTGCACCATCATTGCTGCCGGGGAATGACTGACTACGGTACTGTTGAGGTACTTTCCACCTATATATAGTTACGTTGTGACATCACAACGTTATAGAAGTCCTGACAGTTCGTTTAAACGCACAGTTTCTAAATACTGGCTGTGTGTTTTGATACTTCCAAAGTATTTCTACAGTTCCTAAACCTGTTTCAAATATAAATAGAGATGGAAAGCTCACATTTTAAATGTGGGTCTTTTAATAACATTAGAGACGGCTCATTTCTAGTGTGTCCCAGTAAGACCGTGTGACAATGAGCCAGCATGAACAATACCAAGACCCTGAAGCTGGAACTAATGTAATTTAGCCCTCATGAAGATTATTATCTACACTTGTGCTTTTGTTACTGTGTCATATGAAAATGTCTATTTGTATCTTAAAGGAGCAGTGTAGGAGGGATTCATTGAAAGACATTGAATATAATATTCATCTTTATGTTTTCATTAGTCTTTAATAAATTTAATTAAGAATAATTGAGTTTTTCATGAGCTTAGACTGAGACCTTCATTTTTACATCAGGAGCAGGTCCTCCTCCAAGGAGCCCATCATGTTTCTACAGTGGACCAGAACGGACTCATCAGACCTTTGTCTGAGCATCTTTTTAATGCATTACATTGAGGACATCAACAGCAGTTTTTGTATACTAACTTAATTAAACTTCAATTTTGTTCTTCAGTTTTTTCCTTTTCCTCTCCTTTCCAGACAAGTTTTTTGTGCCTAATATCATGAAGATTTGAAAAAATTCTACACATAGTGATTTAAATTGTAATAACTACTGAAACAAGTGTTTCACACAAACAACCTAATCCAGACTCTGTGTTCCACCTTACTACTGTACAAGCAGCGCTTGGCTAGCAGCAGTAATAACCACAGCTCATCTTGTATAAACACCACACTGAGCCAGTGATTCGCCCTCTCCAGCATTGGGTGGCCTGCTCGGGGCCAGCCAGCGCTGTTTGTTTACATCCCTGGTGGAGTGCGGTCTGCGAGCCAGGCCTGGCATCACAGTGTGTTCTCAACGGGGCAGAAACAAACTACGCTGCTCTTATGACTTTATTTCACATAAGGGGCGTGCCAAGGTTTTTCCGTCGCCTGACAAGATGGCTCTGCCTGTTAATGTCTCAGTGTTTGTCATGGGTTTAATGTGGTATGGATGGCACCGCCGGGCCAATTCAATCCAGAGGGCGATTCGCCTTCATCTGCAGCCATGTTCCAATGTAACTGAGAGCAAAGGGAGACGCAATAATACGAATATTACACACGTAAGACACATTCAGTCTTGCCATGGAGAAACATCTGCTGTATTAGTTAAACATCTATGATTACAGAACTATATTCAGAGTCCAAGTGTGACCCAGTAGCTTCATAACCTCTGACTTTTGACAGCAGAGTTTATTTAAATCTGTGCATTAAAGGGGAAGTAAATACAAACTACAGTCAATCATCTGAGCAGGAAGCTGGCTGAGTAATCCATTATTTTCATATTGAGCCATCCATTTTTTGTTCACGTACCAGAACTAATATGCTACTGGAGTGGGATAATTTGACTTGTTCCAGAAGTGTCCAGAAGAAGCATTTCCCTTGTTTAAGGAATTTTCTAGAAATTAGTTTTCGCATATAAAAAGAGAGAAAACGGCAGAAAGGAGCACCAGTAACAAAAAACAACCAGAGCATTCTTTTCATTATTATTTTTAAACTAAGCCTAAATGATTATGGGTCAGATAGACATTTTTACTCACAACATTTTAGTTTTAACCTAAGCTAATTAGGGAGCATGGTTTTCCTCCTATTCAAAATCTTTATTACCGTTAATTACACACCACCACACAATGTTGTTGCACTTCCTCGGCCTCCGATAACCCTTCCTGCCTCTTTAAAACACGCCACCAGACTCTATTTAACTCCATCTAACTTGTCCTTCCCCAGTGTGACTATCCACATCATTCAGTGCATGAGCAAATTATACCATGGAATAATATGTGTGGGAATAAAGAGTGAGAGTGAAAGAGGTACAGAAAAAAGAGAAGCACGGAGAGGGAGGGAGAGGAGGGAGGCGAGCAGGCTGTGGTGCTGCTGCATTAAAGTGTGTAATGACAGAGTACAGTGCTCTGGGCCTACAGGTCTGAGGCCGACTCTCTGCTCTGTCATTTCTCCTGACTGGCCCGGCACACTGGAACCATTACTGAGGCACTGGGACACGCCGCATGGCTAAATGAGGAGCAGACGGGGGCCAGAGCGGGTGGTGATAATAGGAAGGGGGATAAAGTGGCATTGAAAACAGGTGCAGTCTGAGTTGATGTTATGGACATTGTGATTAACAGGGCGTGCAATTTAATGTAAAGTATTACTCGACCCTTAACAGGATTTGCGCATCTCTGCTTGTCTATTGGCAACTGGGGATTCCAGGACTTTATTGGAGTCCACAGAAAGGTTGGAGGTTTGCCCACTGGTAACATGATGAGACGTCAGAATCATCTGTCCCTGGTAGATTTTGACGACGACAATGCTTATATTCTGTTGTTTACAGTGTTCACATACTCAGTTTAGCGTGTTAGCATGCTAATGTTTGGTACTTAACATAAAGCACAAAGCTTTCAGTTATAAACCAAACAGTGGACTATTTTAAATTTTAACCCAATCATGGCACAGGTTTTCCATTCCATATGACCACATGGGTTTTTTCAGGTGTTTCCCAAAAAGGCGCCCCCAACTGGTAGCAGGAGATCAACACATCCTCGTACCAAAATGTCACATTTTTACTTCACTCCCACGGAGTGCCCATCGCTGCATATACATCCTCTGGCCAACAGAGGGCGCTGTGGGGTGAAGTCTGCCACCTGTGATTGCCTTGTTAAACTAGTGGTTAATGTTGTTACACCGTCGCAGTTTGGTTAAGTTTAAGCAAAGATCAATATCTATATATTTAATAATTTTTTTTGCACCTGTTATTTCAATAAATAACATTTAAAATATAGATTTCTTCTTCTTCGTTCTATACATTTATAGAACAAACATCAATAAATTCTTCCACTTTTATTTTCTTCTTACTTCCTACCCTTATAAGTGTTGGAATAGTTTGGCAAATGACATCAAAATAACCAGAAGCATACCGCTTTGCTTTAAATATTGTTTACCTAGCACTGAAGCTGTGTATTTAAGTCTAATTGTGTGTGAATGATTGCCGTATGTGTGTGTGTGTGTGCTGCTGTGTGATTGCCGGGTGCTCGCCACTGGCTGAGCGGCAGTTGAGTTGGTTGGAGGAGGGAAGGGTGTGGCCCTGCTGGGTATCCATTACTCACAGGGGTACTTTGATGTGGGGCCGC
>CAFUXE010000158.1:1419034-1455862 GCA_903364295.1 Serranus cabrilla | reverse complement strand
TCATCCTGGAACACACACACACACAGAAACACTAAATCCAGAACCTGGGCTTGGCCACCCTTCTCGTGCAGAGGAGAGGACACACTGGAAAAAGTTTTGAACCTGATCTGCCTGTCTGGAGGTAAGAGAGGTCATTTAGAGAACTCACAGTATTGGAGCTCAGCCCGCCCTCTGTCGCTCTCTCTGCACTTCCCCTTGTCTCTCAGCCCCTCTCGTTAGCAGGCCCAGGCTACACCGTGACACACATTTGAAATGCAAAGCACAGGGTGACGAAGAAAGACCAATGTCATCTGATACGCTATCGCTCGCTAAACACATCCTCGAAACATCAAAGAGCCGGGCAGCGAGCGCCTGCAGCCCGGGGGCCAGATGAGACTGATGTGGCTGCCAGTAACTGTGACAGCGATGATGGAGCCCAGAGGCCCGACTCCATCGCACACATGCCACCATGTGACCTCCCACTGCAGCTCTAAACCCAACCCGCCCAATGCCCGGGCACTGAGAGGATTAACAGCCCGTAAACATATCAAGAAGAAGAAAGAAGTGAACACTTTGATGTTAAAAGCCATGCTAGCAGAAATGATAAGCTGGGCTGCTGCTTAAAGGGGACATATTATGCTCATTTTCAAATTCATACTTTCAACTCGAACATGTTTACGTGCTTTATTGTTGAACAAAAACACACTACTTTTCTCATACTGTCTGAATCTACCTGTATTCACCATCTTTATTGCCTGTTGTCTTATTGCCCATCCCCCAAAAAGCCCAGTCTGCTCTGATTGGTCAGTGTCAGCGGCTCTTTCACATCTGTGTTCTCTGCATCTCTGCCAAGCCCTCAGAGAGAGCGCCAGGCTTTGAAGCCAATCTTACATAGTGGCCATACTGTGGAATTACAACTTCTGTGTCCATCACATGATGCCATGGGGCCCAGAAAGACTGACACTGGGAAAGAGATTTCTGTAAATCAGCAGATGAATGAGTGTTTGAGTGTCACAACCAACAGGAAATGACTAATTTCACTATTAGAATTTTTAGAAGAGCTGCATGATTAAATTATTTTATCCCCATTCAAGTGAAGATCTGTACGTATTCAGAAACTGTGCGTTTGAATGAGCTGTCAGGACTTGTGTGAGGTTGTGATGTCACACCTATACTTTATATAGGTAGAAATGACTGCTACAGTGCTGTTACAGAGCCCGAAGATGCAGAAAGTCTGGGTAAGTTCATCCACTGATATCAAACTTTTTTGGCTTCATGCACCACTGAGCAACCTTCATAGGAATCAACTGGGTCTCACCGAAAATGCTGCATCCGGTTCTGTTGTTTAACTTGGTCTCCTCTCCAGCTCTCTCACATCCATGGACTCTACATCATCATAGCAGCTGGGAAATGACTGTAACAGCGCTGTAGCAGCACTTTCTACCTTAATATAGTAAAGCTGTGACATCACAACCTTACAGAAGTTCGGACAGCTCCTTTAAAGACACTTTTAAAAAAGTAGCTTTACAGCTCCCACCTGTAGAGGTACTGGCACTACTTTATTCCTTTTCAGTGCAACTTAAATGATCAACAATGACTTCTTCCACACCGAACAACCTCCATAAACAACTGTGTAAGCATATGAAATATTTCTAAGATTAATGACATCTTTAACTATCCAGATATACTTTAATCACAGCACTTGACTGTAATACGTATAATTAAGTAAACCACCTGAGTGGCAGTGAAAAAGATGTAAAGTGGGAGATCTCTGGGTGTACAGATTCCTCTGATCTCGCACTCAACACAAACATACCAAACCCCACCTCTTTATTCTCACTTCTACAAACATCTTCTTTGAAAAACCTCGGCTGTGAAAGTCGCCACATGAAAAAACTGCCCGATCCCACATAGGAGCCACTATCTCTTTATTGTTTGTATTGCACTCTATCAAGAGATTCAGGTCGGAATAATCCTCCTTTGAGTGGAAAAAGACACCCTCTTTTGTAGGCTTGGTATCGGTGTGTTGATACATTCCTATAGCAGTGATGAGAGTATGACTAGAGGAGGGGGAGAAAGTGTCCTGCATAATTCCTCTCAGTTTGTGGCCGCGGCATGGCAGAGGATTTTTTCTCTCACCGACGGGCGGCAACACAGAGACTCGGGGGAAGCCAATTAGAGGGCCTTTCCCGGCCTTTTAAGAGGCAGATAATGTTCTTGTTTTCATAAAGCATCCTGTTATTTAATCAGGCCTGTAAGTGAGAGCCTGACAACCCTCCTCCAGTGGAGAGCAGCCTCCCTCCTCTCCTCCCCTCCCATCATTCCTGCCCTGAGCCCTCCATCTCATTCAACAGCTCTTGTAAGCCTCCAGGAATTCATTCTTGGAACAGGCCGTGCAGTAAGCCGTGTCTTTCCGCAGAGCAAACACACACACACACAAACACACACACACACTTACACACAGCCAGCACAGTGACAATTGAATGAACACACACTGTCTGTAAATGAGGTAGATCTGGACATGAACAAAGTTCCCTGCCATCGCATCAATCCTGATTAATGCAATCAGATTTCAGTTAAATCACTGTGATGTTTGTTTATGAAAATAAGACCTACCGCATCTCTGACATTTATTGGAGCTATGCAAGCAGTAAAAAACAGCTTTTATAACTACTGGTTCACACCTCGGGGCTTCTAATTCCCCGCTAAATATCAGAGGGTAACAAATTTTGTTTTTACTTCTTAGTTCAAATGACTGCAAAGAAGCATGTTATTATTGGCAGTGGTGGAAGAAGCATTCAGAGCCTTTACTTTAGTAAAAGCAGCAATAACACCATGTAGAAACGTTCTGTTAAAGGTCATATGTTACTTGTAAGCAGAACGTTGTCACTGCTTGGGGTTTTGTATATTCTTGGCTAGTTTCATTTTTCACCACTGTTTATTAAATATTATTAAGTTATTTTAGTAGATTTGGCTGATGATTGACTCACTTCAACTTATATATTTCTTCTACATTGCAGGCAAAACACCACAGAGAGTCTCTGTGAGGCTGTATTACAGCAGTAGCCTGGGAACCAGACAGATCAGTTAGCTCATGTTTTATTTGCTCAGACAGATACATCTGGTCTCCCTCCAATAAACAGACTTTATTAGATGAATAGCCGGCCAATCATAACTTGTTATCCCATATCGAGCATGTTTCAGATGATGACTGGCAATGTGAGGAACCTCTGGCATGAACCTAGCTTCGTAAAGATGAACATCGCACACTGCTTCTGATACTAAACCATCACAGCTCACCTCTGCATGATGTAGTCCGTACATTTGCCTGTTGCTCAGAACTACATCACATGATTTATTGCTCTGATCTGTTGTAGTGTAGTGTAATTGTGTTCAAAGGCATTTTGGTCTACGGCCAGAAATCTAAAATGAATGGAGAGGTTTTCAATGGTGCCAGAGAAAAGTTTGGGAATCACCGGAACAGCTACAATTTATGATGTGGATGATTGACTGCACCAGATTTCATGACAATACATGCAAAAGTTGTTGAGATATTTCAGTCTGGAGCAAAGCAACCATGACAACCTGAGAGCTACAGTGTCAGCAGAGCTAAAACAGGCCACTTATTGCTGGCATATTTCTCTCATTACCTATTGTGTAGGTCAGACATCATCAACTGCAGCTTCCAACCTGCAGAATAATAGCCTAATGAATTCAGAAAATATGAAGAGAAATTTTTTTTTCTGTAATGAAAGTTTTTAACCATTATTCCTCAGTGATCTGACTCCTTAGCATTTCTAGTTACTTATGTCGTTATTATGGATGCCACATGTTCTTGGGAATCTGTTACAGACACTGATACAGAAAAATAAAAACAGCATGAATTTAGCAAGAAAGTGAAAATATCAAACAATGAAAGGCTAACTAGGCACAAGCACGTTATATTTTCTTTATTTGAAGGTTTGGCACCGACTGTTACTTAATATCTTGAGTTTACTCAACACCAGTAGAGCTCCACAGTGATAGTTTGAATATTATCTGGCCTCTGAAAGATGTTTTGTCATGAAATGTGGGTCAATATATATATTTTTTTAAAAAACACAAAATTTTGACTAACCATGCGTAATAGCTATTGGGCATTTCCCTCATGCACATGTGAGTCTAAATAGTCTCATTGTATCCAGGCGTATTACATTCTGTAGAGCCTCACTGTTTGCCCTGTGAATCTGTTTTGTCAAACCCCTGCTAAAAGCCCAAGCAGTGGGTGTGGTGGGGGGGCACTTGGCACTAACCTACCTGAGTCAGAGTTAAACAGGTTCATACTGCAGACGAGAAACAAGAACTCACTCCCTGCGCCTGCAGTGTCAGACTCACAAGACCTGTTTGCTCTAAACTCTGGGAGATGCTTGGTGCTCGCTCGCTCGCCTGGGGAAGTAGTTATTGGTAACACAAACCTGTCGACTTTCCACTTCACTTTCAGCAGCAGCGTGCCCTTGCCCAAGCCTGAGGCAAGCCAGAAAAAAAAAGAGAAAGTAAAAGAAGCAAAGATGAAGACCGAAAGAAACAGAGAAAGGGGCAAGACGGAGAGAAAGTGAGACAGTGGAGGGACACGGGGGATGTCTTTTTTATGGGAATGTTTCACTTAATCTCATAAAGGCAGCGTGAAAACCTCCATCTGTTTGCCGAGCAGTTCAAAAGAGACTCCACATGCCTCCGCTTGCTGCTATATAAAAACAACATTCTAATGCAGATCTTAAAGAGGGCCAGCGGCTCAGCCTGCACAATGAGAACTGGGATGTGCCAGACGCACTGATGGAGGACGGGAGGAGGGGAGAGAATTAGGTAGGCAAACAGGGGAGGTGGGGGGCAGCAGAGAGGGTCTGGCGACAACAAAAAAGGAGGAGAAAGACGTGAAAGAGTGAAATCAAAGCAACAAATTTTCCTGTCAACAGTCCTGTTTGTGACCTGACCTTGAAGCACTAGACAGACAGGACCGGTGCGGGTCGCCCTCTGGCCTCGCCTGCCACTCCTCTCAATCAACCCGTTCACCTCTCTGACTCTCTGCTGCTTTCTGTTCCCTTCTCCTCTCCCTCTTCATGTTTCACCATGGGGCTTACCAGTCGCCTTTGTCATTAATAGAGGAATGTCCTGGCTGAGAACGACATCTCGTGTTTTATCGTGGCTCTGGGAGGAGCAGGGACTCAAGGGCAGCACCTTCACATCCAGGGCCCCACTTTTCATTCAGTCTTTGAAGACAAAACTGGGCCTCCTCTTTTTCAGCTCAACCTACAGTAAATATGAGACTCTCCTCACTTGATGAGCCAAACTAAATACAGCAGTGTAGTTACAACACATCCTCACACCTAAACAACAGGATAGGACTTTTTACTTGGTTATGTTAAGGCTACAAAACTACTTAGTTAAGGTTTAGGGAAAGACGTTGTGATGTCATTACGAAGCATTAAGTCACAAAAAGCGCAAAGCAAAATAAACAGTGAAGTTAGAAAAATTCAAAGTCCTGTGCTGTTTGACCCAACCACCAACAACAAATATGGTAATGACGAAGGCTGTGGTTATAATGTTCAGAAGCAGCTTTGTATGGGGTGGTGGTCTGTGAGGCGTCTGTAATTCAATTTATTGTGACAAAGACAAAGAATGGACAAAGAATTGTTTTAATTAATAATAAAGTGGGTCACAAACTATTCTCTGGTGGCAGTGAGTATACCCCAGTTAAGTCTGACACTGGCTTTGGCACAGGTGCTACTTTATAATTTGACAGAATGTGTCAAAATGTAAATTCTTCATCATGTAAAACTTCAGTTCTGTCACCTTGCTTCCTGATTTGCACCTGTTATAATTATTACAGCCAGTAGAGGTCGCTGCCTAAAATCAAATGTAAACGTGGGCTGTGATAAGCTGTTGAAAAGTCAACCTATACGGCTGCTTTTGGGGGAGTACAGGCTGCAGGTATAAGATCAGTTTTTCTTTGATCCATTCAAAGGTCGGTGCGACTGCAGTGCGATGCCTCTGTAGTCAGGTTTTCCTGCACTCTGGTGCCTCTGCACACCTCCAGGCCTCATCTCCCCATAGCCGGGGCAAGACCAGGCCCGATCCCATCTGCAAAGCTATTTTGACAAGCCACCCCCCTAAAAACTCCAGGGTTCAAACTGCTGGAAGATCAAAGGACTAATACTGCAGTAATAATAAGTTACTGCCCTATGAACGCCTCATTCATCGGGGAGAGGCAGTGATATAGAACAGTTGTAACTGGAGGGCCATTAAGCACTCATCATATGATCCTATTTGCCATCCCTGTGTGGAAAAACATCTTCAGCTCTGCAGGCAGAGAAGGAACGAAGAATGAACTCCTGCCAGTAATGCCAAAAATCTGAACTGATAAGGAAGTGCACAAACAATTCTCTTTGTGTGATGAAATACTTAATATCAGTTCCAACACTGTGTGCATGCCTCCCCACCTCACCAACAAGGCTGCAACCACAAACACCATCGCCCCCCTTCGCACCCAGCTGAAGGTGTCTCCCAACCGGTTGGGATGGAGGCATTTTAATAACAGCAATTTGGCACAGGATGGTATCATCTGGGCTCTGTCTGTCTTCATGAGCATGACACGGTGTTCTATTTTTAGGGCGGCATTTTTCTCCGATCGCCTGCGCCGACGACAGCCTGATGAAACCCTGACCTCTGCACGCTCCCTTTGAAGTGACAAGTGAGAGATGTGCCGCCCTAATATGAACGCCTTGAGACGCAAACACTTTGCATTCTCCAATATCGGTAGCAGCCCTGCATGAAGGCTGGCGTGCCCGCCCTCAGGGGGCAGATAAGCAGCCTAGCGTGCGTAGACGCTCACACAGGCAAATACACAGCGTTTATGCACGTTTATAGATCTGTGTGCACAATCACAAATACAGTTTCTTGTAAAAGAAGATATTCTTTTCTCTTTTCTTTCTGTTTGGAATGCATCATTTATTAATGAAAAAAACAACATTAATTTATTCTTAACCTGTATTAATAAACACAAAGCAAGAATCCATCATTCCCAAAAGAGGGGCTGTAGAGCTGAAGGGGGCACACGGGGAAGTGTAAAGTGAAAACATAGACTGATTGCCTCTAGGTCTAAAAGCCAATGCAGAAATGCCTAAAATCGACATTCTTTCTAATGACCGGGCGACTCAATTGGTTCAAAAAACAAATCAGATGGTATAGAGTTCAATGAAAAATTAACCCTACTTCTCACTCAATTTATTACATCAGCACACATTCTTCTCATAAGCTTATGGGCTTAATTACTAGTTTCAAGGCTTCTTCAATACAGCATGGTATTTGTTGGCCCCATTTAAGTAATATGGCCTATAAAACAGGGTAGGGTAGGCTTCCTTTTCATTAAAATGTAAACTTTATTTTAGTTTACCTCAAACTGTGGAAGCTAACTCTCTTAGCAGCGACTTCACATGGCATAGCTAGTAGCAAAGTACATCCAGGTGGCCATGTATTGTGTCCTTGTGTCCTCAGCTGGATCCCCCCTCTTTTGGCCAAAATGCCAAACTCAAGGCTTTAAAATGGTTCATGCCCATGTACTAACAACAAGGGTGGATTATTTATTGTAAAACGGCTGGTGGAGCTGCAGTTTATGCAGCTATGTTATTTTACAAAAGATGAATTGATTCCACTAATTGCTGGTTGATGTTTTGCAAGTGAAACTGCATTGAAAACAATGGGATTTTCTGAGCTTCTGAAAGGAAAAATAGGACTCCAGGAAAAAGAAATGAGCCGGAACTTGTTAAGAGGGACATATTTCGCAATCCACACATATACACATGCAGGTGATATTCCAGCAGCTTCTATTTTAGAGAGGTACTTCCCACCGAGCGGCACTGTAGACATCTCACTGTTTGTGTATAAAAGTTTTGCGGTGATGCTATCGACAAGCTCAAATTGGACTGTAGAATCAGAGAAGGCTGTGTCTGCCCAACATGCCTCCAGTAACTACGCAGAGCCAGAACACAGCCCATGTGCCACTTCAGTGAGGGGAGAGGAAAAGGGAAGAGCAGAAAAGTGAGAAAGGGGGAGCAACAAGCTGCTAATCGCCAGGCGCTGGGAAAAGACAGCCAGCATCTGAAAACACCACCTCACAAAGCAAACAACACATCTTCCAGATTTGAAGTACGTGTCGGGAGCACAGTGTGCTGTGCCATCAGATCCGAGTCAATGTTTAGCTTAGCAACACTGGCACCAGGCGAGAAACCTGACTGAGGACAAGACATGCGGATGAGATCTGCAGCCACAGCTGGGGCGTGTTACGCTGAAAATATCCCGACAGATGCCGCAGTAAGGAACGCGCGCACCTTTAGGCCAGAGAATTTTCCACCTATTTGATGTGACAGGATGAGTGGGTATAGTGCAGCAGAGAGGCAGACCCGCCGCAAATCACTCACACCTCATTGCTCCGAGTGATGACAGCACTGAACTGAGCTGAACGACAACAATGCTGCAGGTCAAGGTGACATCTGTTAAGCTGCGACCTGTAGGCCTGTCTAAGACTCACTGTGTTGTGATCCTGTAAAGCTGAAGACTTTCAGTTTAAATGCTCCTGGTCAGTGTTTGTGATTGATTATTAATAAGCTAATATATATCCTGCTCACTCACAGCTGTGCAGTAGCCTTGGGCCAGTACGTGTTGTTTTGTTACTGTAGGAATGCAGCGGTGAGCTGGACCACCAGGGGTAAAATATGGCAAGTGATGGATTTATGGGTGTCAATAGCCTCCCAATGACATTAAAGTGATTTAAAGGGATAGTTTGGATTTTTGGAAGTGGGGTTGTATGAGGTACTTATCCATGGACCAATTAGATGGCAGTTGGCATGCCTCCAGTTTGGAAAAGCGACAGGAGTGAAAGCACAGAAGCTAAGCAATGAGCTGCGGTGGACAGGGGCAGCAGCTACAGTCCTGTTTGATATTACATGGGGGGAAACTAAAGCGTTCTATGCTCTCTTTAAAGCCACCAGACTCCATTGAAAAAAGTGTGAATTTTACCGAGTCATTTTATCTTAAAACACAGCAGTTTCTGGTCTTGCACTGCCTCGATTGGTCAGTTTGTTTATGTTATTGTGTGACTTTCCTGTTTTAAAGAGTTTTGGTTGAATTTAACAAAGTCACACATTAACTGAACAAGGCAGCAGTAAACCACTGACTCCTGTGTTCTGTGTGACTGGTTTTGTCAGTGGAGTCTGGTAGCTTTAAGGAGAGCGTAGAACGGCTTCTAACAAATTATATTGATATTATTAAGTGGGTGTTTGTTTTATGTGGATAAAATACATTAAGCTGCAGTACATTGTTTAGCCTCAGTGCTGGTACTCCTGCCTGCTTCTCCAAACTGGAGGCTATCTATTATAGTAAATACTCTGAATATGGTCAGGTGCTTTATATAACCCCACTTCAAAAAATCCTAAGTATCCCTTTCACCTCTAGTTCCTCTTCCACATATCTTTGTATAGACTCACCCCATTGCCCCAAAAGATCTCACCAAGCAGCCCATCCCGCCTGCTCCCCTGAACAGACAAATTCAACTTAATGCTTGTATTCAAACTCTCTTTGTCGCTAAAACCACTGTTCCAAAAGCCACACGTGACTGCGAAATGCAAAGCACAACAGTGCTTTTTGAAGTGGTGACAAAAAGGGGAATAAACCTGAAGTATAATAAAGTACAATCAAGGCTTGCTCCTGTGTTTGCTAACCTCCCCTGCTTGCACAGAGCTTGTGTTAAAAGTACCCTGCTGTACAGTGTAGTTAGTGCCCCGCCCCTGTCCAAAGATTCCACCATGTTTGCACCACAACCAGCTGGCTCCCTCAGGTTTCCCTCTGATAACTCAGGTGGTAAAAGGGAGTCACTGGCATCAACAACACAGCACAGTGTGAATACAGCAACTATCTGCACCTAATGAGCAGAAAATCTTCCTGAAATGTGTCCGAGCCCTCCCAGACAAAACCGAGGCTCATTTTGTCGGCTGAAACTTGAATGACATTCCTGCTGTTCAGGGCTGTTCCTTGTCTAAAATATTCTTTGTGTGAGTCCCATGGGAATGTGCCCTCCTGTTTGTGTGACGACAGCAAAAGACTTATCACCCTGTTTTCCTGTCCTTGGACTTCTAACACAGCAGATACTTCTCATCCATGAGAACTGATGGCTCATTTTCACTCTCTCAGACTGTTTGTTAGTCAGCACTGTGGATGACTGTTTTACTCTAGCATGAATATTTTAATGCTAATTCTACTTTGTGCACAAGTGCTTACCAGTGGAGCAGCACATCTATTACAGAAGGTACATATCCTGTGTTATAATAATAAAATTAGCAACAAACAGGCAAGTTTGGCAGATTTCTTTTTTTTACTATGAAACCTAAATGAAAAGAAATGCTGTACAAATAATCTCTCATTTCATCTACACTATTCAGACCATATCCTGTATCAAGCGTGAATAAGGCATCTTAACTTCCTCCCACTGTACAACAGTAAAGCCAAAATATCCTGGATACAGACGCTGCCATCTTGCGTTGGTGATGCCATTGGGAGCCAGAGTCCACACAGCAGTGACAAAGAGTGAAGAAGCGGTATCGAATTCCAGCCTAACACCTGTCCAATTATTTGTCAGTTAAAGCTGTCAATCACAACCTTATACCTCTGTTTCACAGCATCAAATAACTAATTAAAAGCAAAGTTATCAGAAAAATGAACACTTGAAAATACATCAGCATGATAAGAGCTACCAAAAATGACAGAAACCATCTTTGGGAAAAATGTATCTGACCTCTACCTTGAGTTTTTAGTTTGGCTCTTCTCCCATCCACTAACATGGATTAACAGCTGATACTGCAGCCAGCCACCAGGGGGCGATTGAAATGTTTTAGCCTCACTTGTGGGGAGCTGTCATGTTGTCCATCTTTATATACAGTCTGTGGTTCAGACTCAGAGATAACAGCTGCATTGAAAAAACTTAAAAAACCTGCATAGGCCTACTTTTTTCCAAACAGAGAAATGATCAGGAATCAATATGGGAATCAAGAAAGATTTGCACCAGTAGCCTGAATTGACAAAAATATCTTATCAATGCTCATCCCTGGCCGGGGGGGTTATGACTCTGCATGTGTGGGACGGTGGATAAGGGATCGGCCTGACAAAGGTGCCCATTGTTCGGCTTTATTAAAAACCCTGTGAGTGTGGCTTCCCTTTTAATATCAGCACCATCATGACAGGAACAAGAGACAGAGGCCACTGGCTCAGGAAAATACCCTCACAGTCACAACACCATCGCTTTCAAAATAAAAGACAAAATACAAATTACATCATGGGACCCGTAGAACCATAATGAGGGCACTGACTGAGAAGAAGGCAGTCATTAGGCTGCTGGACCCAAAAGTATTTCCTCCCAGTTATCTTCACATTGATATGGTGAGCTAAGGCAGCGGCTAACTTTAGCAAGAGAGGAAATGGGAGGGAAAGACTGTGTCGTCAGGGTCAAACAGAGGAGCATGGTGGGTTAGTCTTGTCGTTTTTTAAGAGAGAAGGAATGAAAAATACAGTGCCAACGGGGGGACAAATTTGAAAAGGCAAAACAGAGTCTTTGCATGGTAAAAAAATATTAGGTACATTCACACTGCTGCTTGATAGAAACAGGATAAAAAAGCCCATCGCTGTGCAAACCCATCTGACACGGAGCAGAAGGAATATAACAGGAAGAAGAGTTCTGTACCTTTTGCTCAGAGGACTGAAAAATGGACTTTGAAATGTCCCCATGTGGTTTTCAAACTTTATAAGCGGTGATTTACAGTTTATGTCATGATGAAAACAGTAAGAATGTTGGCATGTGTTTCGTATGCTTTCAAAGTTAAAAACTAAAAAATCATCTAAGGTGCATGCATTGGTTTCAGAGGTGCACGGCCCTTGCCGCTCTATTAGCAAAGAGTCCAGCTTTGAGAAACAGAGAGTCATCCCTTTGAAGAAACCGTGCAACTGTCTGGCACAGACAAGCAAATAATGAATTTTCTTGGGAGAGAAATCAAAGCGAAACCCAGAAGTCTGCTAACACTGATGCATTTCATACTCGCCAAAATGTCCATTGTGTACCTGCTGCTTTTTGCATTTACTCTCAAAAGCTGAAATATTCCCCTTTTTTCCAGATGTTCCCCTGTGTTCCTCCTGCTCCGCTCGTCTCTGATGAACTGGAGACGTTGGACTCGGCTACTGAAGGAAAAGAAGCCAAAGGCAGCTGCCATTGCACTTCCAGCCCCTGTCTTTGCTAAAAAACAGCAGGCAGGAACAGCCTGAGGTCAGTGTCACCCCCTACAGACAATCAGACACAAGAAGACAAAAACATTGTCATGAGGGACGTGATTTATTCCTCCCTCAATGGGCTTCCCTTGTTTTCAACCACTTCCTGTCACTGGACTGCTCTTCCTGGCCTGAAAGTTTGGGCCACACGAGACGACGCATTTGACCATTTAGACTAGTTTTCATGACTTGTGCAAAACACAGTTTATGAATGAATATCCATTCTTTAGTTACTATATAGATTAAACTGAAACAAGAAAATATACATTTTAATCTTCTATCTTTCCTTTTTGTATCAACACAAGCTTACTTATTTGTCCATTGTGTATTATTCACACTAAATATTTGACATTTTCTTTATAAAGAAAAAATCATAATGGCATGGGTCGCTTCGGTTTGGGACGGCAAATTAAAATGATCTTTAAGCCAACTCCGTTACAGTATATAAAATTCAAAATCAATGCAGAATTCTCTTACCCCTTTCCCTTATTTTTACCATCACAACTCAATATCTAACCCCGATGTTTCCCTAATCTAAACCTAATTTAACCTAAAACAAAGAAAATGCCAGAAAAAACCTGGAACCTGAAGGAAAACTTAGTGACTCCGTTGGTGCCCCCAAGCAAACTGCAGCCAGCAAAAGCACCCTTTTGGCTGCACCTATGGCTGATGAAATCTCCTTAAAAAGGAGAAACCTCAGTGCAGAACGTAATTCAGTGCATTAAAGGCTAACCTACATTCAGGTAAAACCTTCTGTGTGGTGGTGCACTTTATATATACATTTTTTTTCATTCTTAGATGGGTGTTAGAAACCATGTTGTTTTGCATTCTCATCTACTGTCTATACTTGACATTAAACTAGCTGTGCACCATCAGTGCTGTTTCCCTCCTGATCACTGTGACTGACACTGTTTTTGGATGTGCCTCCTCATGTAGTGGCCACCTTTCTATTTGCTTAAAAAAATTGGGGAAACACACTTAAAGTAATGTGATCCAATAGCACACACACATACAGTATGCCCACACATACACATAAAAACCCTAGTTAAAGAAAACAGGATTACTGCACAATCGGGCCAAATGCCTTTTCATCTGTGAGTAGCAGAATCAATAAGCGAGGCTTTCTATGAGAGTCAACAAGTTCAGACACGGGCCAAGGACTCAATCACTGTAAAAGCTGATTCTTACTGATGGCGTTTCACAGAGCCTTCACAGAGCTTTCACAGTGCCGTGTCTCAGGAAGCACGCATTAGAGCAGAGTAAGCCTCGTGTGGAGTTCAGAGCAGCCCTCGTTTTCTCGTTGAGTCATGAGTTGCTCAGTGACTTAGCTTGAGAACCTTTCCAGGGCTTTAGTGTAAACAGAAAGCTGGCTAGTGGAAAGCAGACGGATCACTTCTAGCACAACATGCTGGCAGAGAGAAGCCAGTGGCCTCCGCTTGTGTTGTGTTGTGTAATGATGCAAAACCACTGGAGCAGTGGAGGGTTTTGATTCAGGCAATTGCAGAGTGAGAGCTGTATCAGAGGCACAGATCAGTAGGAAATAAACCGCATAAAAGGCTGGGTTTGGATACCTTTTGGGAACTTCAGGTTGTGTATTCTTCTACTTGTGTTTGAGTTGACTTTGTGAAGGTGTGTAAAAATATAAGCCATAGTGTTTCATAAGATATGAAGATTTACAAAAGGCAGACAATAACAATTAATCACAATAAAAAAAAAAATTATTAGAAATCATATAACATGCCTTTAAATTCCTTTATAAAAAGTGTCCCTATATGATGTCTAATGTTATTTCTTACAGAGTTATATTAATATTTATTTATGGGATTTTACTTCTGTGATGACCGATGCAAACTACTCTTACACTCATTAATAATGTCTAACAATTAGCCAGTAATCAGTTCAGCAATTCAGCACATTCTCAAGTGCAGAACAATGATGCATTTAACTTTAACATGTATAAAACTTTCATCCAGAGGATGAAAGAGATGAAAATTCCTGTCTATTTTTTCATATTGTATTTATATACATGTACCACAGTTTATGCTAATATCTTCCAATGTTATTAATTATACCTTGATATTGGTTTTGCTATCAGCCCTAAAAATCCAGTATTGGTACGGCTCTAATAAAGTTTGTACAAAGGAAATACTTATGTAAAGTACAAGTACTTCAAATGTGTACTTAATTACAGTACTTGAATAAATATGCGTATACATGTAATTAAGAAAACGTCTACAGATATGTGACTGTGGGTGAGAGGTGGCCATTAGTGTACCAGGAGAGGGCGATGCTTAGATGTACAACTTATTGCAGGAGGATATTTTCCTTTGAATTTGAAGACACTATCAAAATAACATTTTTAAGTGCAGCATTGACATTCTAAAAGATAAACTTTTCAGTGAGATCCATCGGCTGAGACAGAGAGCATTAGAGAGCCAGCACAGATCACTGCGAATCAGCAGAGGAATCTCCCTTGTTGATGATGTCTGTGAGGGTAGGAACCTCTGAAAACCAAAATAAAAACAAAGAACAACAATGAAACCTTATCCTTCAAGGTTTTGAGCTTCACTTTGTTTGGTTTACAGTCTATTCTGAGTGTGTGTGGTGCAACACGAACCCTCTGCGGCTGTCGAGGTATCTATAGATCAGTGGGGCGGGTTACAGTCAGACTAAACTGTAAACAAGTCCCATCCAGAGACCACGGCTGACCCAGCACCGCACATCCCAAACCGTCTGATTCATCCTCCTCAAAAGGGGCCGAGAGCGAGCTCCTCAACAGCTGCATGATGAATCCCCAATAAATCCACCACGACCAAAAGCTTTGAATCTCGCTAAAGGAAGTGAGGATGCAGGTGGCTGGAGTGGAGTTTATTGCAACACATACTTTCCAGACGACCAAAACAACAAGAAAGCCCCTCGTCTCCTTCCCTCCCTCCCTCCCTCCTTCACTTCTCCTGATTTCAAAGGCGATCTGCAGGGAAAGCACTCGGAAGCAACAGCCTTTTGTTCAAGGGTACTTTTGCATGAGGGAAAGACGGCGTTTTGTTTACGGGACAACATAGTGTTGCCATTAAGGCTTTAATCAAAACTGTTTTCTGGAGTCAGCCTTGAGTGACACCCCCCCCCTCCCCGCTCTTTGGCCCGCTTGGTTTGGTTCCCACTGAAGGAGCAACAGGAGGAGGAAGAAAGGAGCGGGGAAGTGTGGGAATGTCTCTACATCGTCGCCACGGCGGGCAGCTCCTAAACATGGCTTTAAATTAGGGGAAAAGAAAACACAAGCTAAAAAAAGGCAGTCGCCTAACTATACTCCTGCCTGCTAATTTGTCACCACTTGAAAAACGAGGAAAAAATAGCAACAGTTTTAAATCACACTACTTTAAAGTTCGGATATGCCAGCCAGTGTGTATGGTAGAATACTTAAACACAAGGGAGATTTAGGTCAACTCCATAGCAGTCACACATACATCTAAACCATTGTGGGTGGAATCTATGGAGCTCTGGCTGCGTTCATATTAGAGGGAAGAAGAAATGGAGAACGCCGAGTGTCTGGTTCTGGCTGGCTGGCCGGCTGGCTGGCTGGGATCGGACCAGTGACAGCTGGGGCTTGAAAGCCTTACATCCAAAGCCAGGGCTCACTGCCACTTGCTACATAGCAGCGCTGAGCTAAGCCCACCCCCTCCTGTCCAAGCCCTCACTCTGAAAGATCACTGTCCTTAACAAAACATTAAGCTCCTGCCAAATAATTCCCTCTAAAACCATCTTCTCTTTAAAGTCGGAATCCAAGAGCGGAAGGGGTACTGGAGAGAAGACAACATGGCAGGATGGTTTATCTGTCTGCTGCCATGTCTGAGAGGGGAAGGGGTCACAGCGAGGGGAGTTTCTCAGAGCGTTTAACTCGCATGAAGCATTTTTAACACTGCGTGTGTGTGTGTGTGTGTGACGTGTACCTTATCGAGCAGCGGCAGACAGCGGGGTACCCTGTGCTCCAGTTTGACAATGGTGATGAAGTCACTCTCTTGTCGTTCATCCTCGCTTGTGTTGCACAGAGACAGAGGGTGATACTGCAAAAAAGACAGAGAGAGGTTATTGTTTCATGGGGAAATAATCACTGACATATCAAGCAGCGCACATGTCTCCGGTGGGATAATTTTTCTGGTTCAGAGGAATACATTTTTTTGCAATTTTCACTTCATTGGAGTTTTAGGTGAGAGGTAAAAGAAGCATGAACGCCACATTCTGCAAACAGCAACTCTACAGATCAACCTAATCACACTGATGTTAGTTGTTCTCTGGAGATGTAGTGTAAAAAGTAACTAAAATGGCACTTGGGACAGGTGAGCCATACAATGTGTGCCAACCATTTCTGCCAACTTTCTGAGGTTCGAGAACTCATTTTCAGATTATTCTGACAACTCATGTCTGCAGCAAGAATGCCCTATATGTATCTGCCCCTTGATTTGAATGTGCCCAAAAACTGTAATGGGTTTGTCCTTGGCTCATGCTACACCTTTCCACCAAGTTTCATGAGAATCGGGCCCGTGGTTTTACTGTCATCTTGATGATAAACAAACAAATAAACCCAGACGAAGACATGAGCTCCTCGGTGGAGGTAACAACTTGTGATATTTGATGTAAAATACTGGCACATTTCAGGTAACTGGATTTAATCATGGAAAGCTGTGTAACATTTTCTTTTAAAGTGATAAATATGATCAACTGACAACAAGAACCAGCATATAAGGAACAGCTGTTATTTCCCACACAGAGATGGAGGATAACTTAAAAACCAAACAATTTATTATTAATCTCACATTCCAGAGAAAATTCCGAGACATATGGCTCTAATAGCTGAGAAAAACTTGGATCAGCAGACGATGATATTATCATTCAAAACATTTGACATGCTTGATACTGGCTCTTCTTTCCTGCACTAAAACGGAGCATTACATTTAGATCATTTCCTGCTTAGTTTTGAAGCATTGTGACCACCGCCGTTACAAGAGGAAAAGAGGATTTCTTACACAACAACTAAACCCCTTTCCAGTTTCTATTCTTTGGTAAACTCATACATTATATCTCATGTAACCTCCAGTATGTGACCAAAAGGATATCAAAGACAAGTCATGTTTGAGAAGATCTAGACAGTTACACTTGATAGAAGCTTTTATGTGTTAAATGAAGGCGTTTCCTCTCGAAAGCGTTCACAGTTGATATCAAGAGGAAAAACTTTGGCACCCTACAAAATCAATTACATGGATGGAACGAGAGATAATCTTTGGTAGGAACATTTGATCCCCTCTGAAAGGGAGGAAATTCGTAGCTGCTGAAAGGCTGCATTTAAGAGCTCAAGGGATAGCAGCAGTGTTTGCAAGTCACAGACATGCTGTCACGGGTACGAGGAATTGCACGGCAGTCCAAAAGGGAGCAAACCGCTCCTAAAACACCCCCGCGCATCACTGATTTCCTCACATGACATCAATGAGCGCACCAGCACAGTGCTCCTCCATCAGTCCCTGTAGATCACCCTGCAGTGCCCGGTCCCTGCGCTCACCCACACCCCAGCAGAGCGGCTCCACCCTGCCCTGCCCTGCCCTGGCCTGTACGGGCCTGTCCCGGCCTGGTTCTGCCCCGGTGGGCCTCTTCATGTGGCTGTGGGCTGAGGTCATGGGGCTCCCCCTCATCTCACCCAACGGAAATCCCTAAATTAAAAAGACCCAAGGGTGACATCAACAGCTGGCACCCCAGTCCAGGGGAATTGACGTAATGTGCTGCAAAGGGCTGGTGCATGTCTGTCACAAGGAGGGAGGGAGGAGAGGAGACAGGGAGCAGACTGGGGGGACCAGGGTGGGACATGGAGATAAGGACGTTTGGAGGGAATCACCTTATGTAAAGCAACGGGACAGTGCAGTGGATTCACACACCACAAATCATTAATATGATCTGTACTCAGCCAGCCACATCTCTACCACTCAGACACCGTATGATACATGTATTAATGACCTACAGTGATTACCAACCAGGGTGCTTGTACCCCAGTGGGTGTTTCTGCAGTTGCCATAAGGTGTATGAAGAAAAAGTCTGACTGATCCCAGTCTGCTCTGATTCATCAGCGTTTCCGGGTCTGCCACATCTGTGCTCCTCCATCTCTGAATGTCCTTCATTGCCGTTCGGAATGACTGTAACTGCACTATTTTCTGCTGTGGTTAATCACCAATAAAAGCTTCTTAGCCAAAAACTATTCAATCCAACATGTTGCTGCTGGAATGTGATCCAAAATTGGCACGAAATTAACAACAACTGCAACCAAAATGACAGCTTTCCCCGACTTAAATGAAATCCAACTGAATACCAACAACTGAATACAGCACGTTGGTCGTCAGGTAACTTAAAAACATTAAAAATCCTTTTCCAAAAGCTAGTGTTTAGTTTCTCGGCTGCAAACACATGGCGGTGCAACTATGTATGGTCATGAACGGGACATCTTCAGAAATACGACAGTTGTAGGTAACGCTGTGAAATGTCTACTTGGTTAGCTTTGGACACCAAAACTACTTGCTAAGGTTTAGAAAAAAGATCATCGTTTGGGTTAAAATATCTATTTCTGTCCGTAACTATGTAACAATTTAATGTTAGCTATCCATTACTGCACTTACTTGGCTGATGTATCTTCAATTACACGTTTACTTGGTTTGACAGGGGACATAAACACCAGTTTCTTGGTTCAAAGTCCTGTTAGTTTGACCTATCGACCTTTCTCTACCACCCGCCCATAACAGACTTTCTGGGTCTTTATACTACACCGCCTCACGTCCTTTAAATTGTCCTTTCCTCCAGTCAGAAGTCCTGTCCACTAGATGCCTAGCAACAAATGTCTATATTGATTGTAATAGGCTAATTATGTGTCTTATTTATGAATTAGAGTACATTACATGTTGTAGGTATAACAGTAAATGAGAACAGTTTTAGTTAATTATACAGTCATTAGAATAGCTTTGAATATTTTATTCCATTTCTGTCAAGAAATGCTCCTAAATTCTACACACTGGTCCTTTAATATCCACTCATACATCCAATCAGATGAACACATTTGAAACACAGCTGGTGACAGTGAAGGGGGTCTTGAACACCTCTGTGCAGTCAGAGTTGAAGGTGAATCTTGATTGAATGCTGAGCTGTGCCTGATGTTTTCAGACCTTGTTAAGGACGTCAGGCAGCATGAACCCCTGGCCTGCCCTGCATGCTGCACTGCCAGCTGCCTCTACCAGTCCACGTTTACTAGGCTCAAATTAGAGGCCTACAGTTGAACTTGGCCCTTAACAAAGAAAAAGAAGGAAATAAAAAAATGCTTTAATGACACTACTTCACTGATGCCATGACCTCTGCTCTTTTTTGCTATAGGTTTGTGGGAAATGTTGAAAAAGAGCTCCATTCAGAAAAAAAAAGGATATAATTTTACCATTAAATTACAATGCTTATTTTGAATCTTTAGGCTCAGTCGGTCATGTTTGGATCTTGTTGCGATATTAAACATGTTGATGCATGGGACTGTGCAATCATACCTAATAAAGCAGATAATAATCCCAAAGCTGAGCCAAACAGGCTCAGAAGGAGCGGCTGGTTTTAGTTTCCTCTGGCTCTCTGAGGCTCTGAGGGCAACCACCTCCATGGTCACTGTGTCTATGTTTTGCATCGTTGACAAGACTAAGCATTATCTTCTATTTTAGATATGCCCACACCACTTACAATCAGATGGCTGTGAACACTCTCCATGTGCCACCAATGGTGCCATTAAACACGCTGCCACTGGACTATATATGGCAACCAGGACGGACTGAAACGTCTTCATTTGGTTTTTGTACGGCCCTGAGAAAAAGGGGCCTGGGAAACCAAATCACTGAGTCTCCATTTCACAGGGACTAGAAACAACAGGGCACGCAAACATTTCCCCACAGACTGTTAACAATGCTCACTCCTCCGTTCAGCCTCCTCCTCCTCATCTGTCTAGATCTGTTGGAAAACTGACGGGGACATGTCCCTCGGTTCTTTTGTAGCCACGATTAAAGACATTCCTTTCCAGCTCAATCAAAGACTACCCCAAAAATATTCCAGGGCAAGAATCTAACAGCCTCAAAAACAAATACATGGACAGAAAAAGGGGAGAATAAATAGTAGCTGCGGTGAGAAGTCAATAATATTTTTTTTCCCTCGCTTAGCCCTGCGGATCTTCTTTTTTCATCTGCCAATAATCAGCAAGAGAGCTTTCTAGTTCATCTGCTGCCAGCAGGGAACCAGGCCCAGGCAGTTATGTCAGTGTGTGTTAGAGGGGGGACGCAAAAAGAGCTTGCACCTCTCATCAAGCTCCACCACTCAATTACCAGCTGCTCAGGTCACAGGGCTCCCAGAGAACTACTGGATGAAATGCTATATACAACATTATCAAAATGAAGCAGATGAATTTATAAGGAGATGAAAGAAATGCAATATTCTATCATACAGTATAAATCAAGATGGGAAGCGAGGAAGGCAAAAGGCTTCTTCAATGGACCTCTGCCCCGGGGCCTGGAAAACCCGCCAGGGTACTGCATATCAGGGAAGAATTCAATCAACCCTGCCACATGCAAGCTTGCACACACACACAGACACACATCTAAAAGCACATACTATCTGTTCTGATTGACCCACTTCTTCAGTGAGTGACTCAGCCTCTCACGTCTGGGCTCTAATCTAATGAAATCTCTTTGTCTCTCTTATTCTCTTGAAGCTCCACCATTAAACACACACCTGTTCTGTGCACACACACTTACAGCACACACACTCCAGGGTTCCCCACATACATTCATGGACAAAATTTAAAAACTTTTCCATGACTTTTCAAGGACCCATTTGAAAATTTCCAATACCAAGTGGGTGTAAGTCTGGAAACATAAAAATAATGTGGAAAAATAGTTTTGAAGGCTAACGGTGTGTAAAGCTTGTTTGTTTGCATAGAGTGATTCCATAAAGTCAATGCAATGCAAGTAGACACTACATTTGCATCATTCCCATCAACTTGTTTAAGTACGCTTTGTTTGCATCTTAGAAAAATTTCAACTCGGGCTGAAATGACGATGTTCTGGGAAAGCATTAAGGTTGACCTGACAAAGAATGAATTAAGACTTTTTATACATTAACATCATATTGTAATTGTTTCAGCATACTATTTATTTGTTCATTGTAAATAAATCAGAGCTAAATCTGTTCACTTTGGGTTCATACCGATGTAGAAGCAGCAGTCAGCAAAGCTCGTTAAAAAAGTAATTTCCTGAAGCATTTCTTAACAGGAATTTTAAACATTGAAATGTATTTTCAATGCATTGTCGACTCAAATAGGAGAAATAGACAGAATGCGAAAAGAAGAAAGACACTTGATCGTAAAAAGTCACACATTGACACATTTTAGAGTTTTGTTAAGCTATGTCAACAGTTACTGTGAAGACAGTGTTATGTTATATCAAGTGGAAGGTTATGATAGTTCATTATAACAATGAATGTTATTACACACAACAAAACTACATGATTTTTTCCACAACTTTTAAGGGTTTAACTAAACCATGACTTTCTCCAGGCATGGAAAATCTGATTTGAAATTCCATGACTTTCCATGTTTTCCATGACTTTGCCCATTCATATACAGGCTGAAAAATCCAACATGCAGCCTTTTAAAGTAAGAGAGGAGTCAGAGTGTGCTGCAACAGGCCTCACAGTGAGCTTAAAAATTAAGACCAGGCTTCTTATTGTGGTTGCCAAAGCTAACAGAATGACCTTCAATATTTTATTTGCATAATGACTGTCCTGTGTTATTAGACTCCTTCGATGTAAAAGTCATTATTGCAAAATACATTTCTGTTTTTTTTCTTCTCCCTCAGAAACACAGAAAGTGATTTGGCCTGAGTCACAACACAACATAAATTAATGATTCTATATCTGTCTCTGAGGGTGTAAATCAAAGCCTGCTCTTATTCAACTTGGCAGGAGATTCTGTAACGACGGATAATGTTTGTTTTAAGCACAGGAAAAGCGGTTGCCAAAAGGAGCAACGAGACCGCATGTAATAGTTGAAAGAGATCTGGATCTGGTTGCCCGGGTTACTGGGCAACACTTGCTGTGTGTCCCTGCTGGGATTTGGCTCAGTGTATGTATTTGTTAAAGGATGAGGGAGCCTGAGGTGACAGGACGGGCTGAGACACTGACCCCTTGCTCCCTTTCCTGCCGCCACTGTGAGAGCGTGGGCTAATGAATGAGAGCGCAGCTATGTGTTGTTGCTAGCGGCACCTGAGCATGTGCTTGCATGTGAACATATGTGTGCAAGAGCGTGTGTCTACTGATCCACTGGTGCAAAAAGTCCCTCTGTGGTCCTGCAGGGGAGTGAGTCACTCAGCGCTGGGTGCAGGAGTGTGTGTCGAAGTCTCGGTGGTTACTTCAGGGGGGCGCTGAAAGCCAAGGCACCGAGCCTTTTCTCAAATATCATACCCATCCCTGGACCAATAATCAAGCAGCGCTGGCTCCTACACACTGTGGTCCAGCGCTCTGTGCCATAGATGACACAGATACGCACTGCTCATACCACACTCCTCAATCAAACAGCCTTGTATCTCATGACCCTACACTAAGTAGATTTACATGAACACTGATATGAGAGTGACGCTGGATCTTTCTCTGTCACAGCATCTGGAAAAGTGGGCTCTGAGGCCCTCAGCTTTGCAAATGCAAACGAACAGGAGGCATTACTGCTTTGGTCCTGTCAAAACAAAAGGCGTGTCATCTTTCCCCCCGCTTTATTGACAGTGTCAGCCCCATATCCAGTAACGGTTACCACAGAGAATGACTTGGGGAAACGTGATCCCATAATGAGGCCCAAATAATTACCACCAGCCCCAAATTTGCCCGGGCGCTTTCTTTAAGTAGGAGTGCTTCCCCCCGACTCCAGGCCCGTCAGACTGTCTCTCTGTTCTATAAAAGGGATTAGACAAGAGAGAAGAAAGGACCTGGAGAGGGAAGAGGAGTTGGTCTTAAAGAAAGGAAGCTGAGGAGTGAGCGTGCTGTCGTTAAACAAAGTTGCAGAGTACTGGCACTGGTAGGATGCCACATGAGGGAATTAACTCAAATCCATATTTTTCAGATTACTGACAATGTCCAGTAGATGTACAAGGGTTTCATCATAGCATGCGGCACAAAAGTTCAACTTGGGATGAACTTCATGCACTACAGTGGCAACAGCTATACCCGTGATGATGAAAATGTTGATTACTTAGTAGTTATAACTCACTAGTTATAATGTCCTATGTAAGAGCAGTTAAATTCGTTGAGTTACCTGACAGGGGACACAGATAGTGGCCTCCTGGGTCTTATATTTGTTTGACACACCCATACACCCTGATCCCCTACCACCTCACCTGACTTCCCCCTTTGAAACGATTGTGTCTAGAAGGTAATATTGAGAAACTCTTGCAGGACAGTTAAGGCATTGACCTCGATTGTTTAAGGTTAGACATTGACTTTGAATGGTTAAGGTTGGCAAAGACTTCAGATTATTAAGATACGAAAAGGTTGCAAGAGTTTTTGCCAGTTTTCGCAAATCAGTGGTTACCTCCTAGACACGACCCTTAAAAAGTACAAACAATAAATGAAAACAGAATGGGCAGTCAGAGGGATACACCCTGCCAGCACCAGTGCAATTTATAGATTACAACTGTACCTTATTGCAAAGTTTATGAAATACATTTGCAATAAAGACCCAAGTGAAATCTCTAAATGTTGAAACCAACCAAATATGAAAAATATTGTCCAGTCTCTGACCAATTGAAGGGGATTGTATGAGACTCAATAAGACGGTATGCTGTGGCAGTAAGAACCCTCTCCAGTCCTGCTCAAGTGCCAAAAAGCACATTACCCATGGGCACTTGTTAGTTTTTCTTATCATTACAGCTGCAACAGTAAATCATAGCAGAATGACCCCTCTCTTTCTGTTTGTGTCTGGTGACAAGACACTCAGAGCCACTCAACAGGCAAAGTGTGTTGATGATCACCATGGAAACCCTTTAAAGATGGAGCCCTGTGTCCTTTACAGGCTCACCGCGCAGGTTCTGTGGTCTTACACAAACACATTTATGCACACCGAAACGTACACACCATCAACAACTAGGGCCACTCCATCAGCCTCAGGCCAGCACTGCGCTATACATTTCAAAGCTCTGAGTTAAACATAAACACAGCACTTCCCTGTCATAACAAGTCAGTGGCTTGGTAACCCAGCAGTTTGTTAGTATTGCAGTGATCCTTCTTCCCTGTAGACACGGGGGCCACATCCACACGTCCTCCAGGCTTCCTCCGGCCCGTCCCTGGCCTGCAGGACCACTCTCAGACTCTCTCAGGTTCCACAACATCAGTCAAAAAGAAAACCCACACTTTTCAATGTGTCAGTCACGAAGGGGGTTGGGAACTTAAGGTCAGTTATGTGGAAAGAGATTAGCCTGGAGAATGAGGAAGGGTGTTCACAGAAGGGAACTCCAAATTATAGGAGGAGAGACACAAAGAAACAGACAAAAAGGAAAGATGAGGCGAAGAAACAGGACACGTGTTCTGTTATAAGCTAATATGTACCCTAATTACTGTCAACGATGAGGTTTTTATTTACTCTTTTGGAGTATAATTACACTATGGTGTTTTCAGATCATGACTGTTGAATTGAACCATGTCAAGGTACATATTTTAAAGACTTAACATAAGCTTTACGTTGGTAATTTATTACTCAATTAACTCACAGCAGTTAGTTAGCATTAGCCAAAAGTCTGTCCATCCACCTACTGTGTGTGCAAGCACAATCACAAATTGATTGAAATGTTAGTTTTGCAGGTATTTGATCATAAACCAAAGTATTGGACTAATGATGTCAATCACATTTTATCCTAAAGGGGTAAGGATATCCGTATCAAATGTCATTGTAATCTGTCAAACAATTGTAAAAACACCAGACAGTAATTTAAACTTTAACGACAAGCCTTTCAACAGTTGCTGAGATCTTTCAGTGTTAATCAAAGTTCTGGACAATGCTAGCATGGCCAGAGAAAAAGTAGTACTCTACACAGACCGTAAGGAAGATGAAACCAGCGGAGGGCTGCAGTGTGACTCTCTTTAACAAGAGACAGGTGTCTATTTAACACGTTCACATAAAGTAGTAGTCTGCTGGGGGTGATTTTACATCCCTTTTTCATTTGGAAATGCAATCCCATGTTCCCTCCCTGAACTGCTGAAAAGACATGTCTCTTCTGTGGCAATAAGCTGTTCTTGAAGAGGGGTCAAACTTTATTACGGCATATGAGAGGGAGCCATTTATCTCCCATCCGTCTTCCTATTGCTGCTCCAGCTTTCCAACTGTTCTTCCAGTCAACCTCATAAAGTTTTAAACCCTAAACGCAGTTTGTGGGCTGAAAATGGATGCCACTGTAAAGTGACATATGCAGCCAGTGAGCTTTTCTTTGTTCATAAAGCCATGTGTGGGGACAGGGGCAGCCTGAAACCCATGATGTAGACATTTAACTATACGACTAACATTCAAGATCAATAAATCATGGATGTAAAAAGAGGTGGAACCCTGTTCATTCCTATGAAAGTTGTTCAGTGAACATGATAAAACTACCTTGTGGATCCATGAAGAAAGCACATTTCCTTTGACCCTCCAAAGGAAAATATGGCTATAAGTGAACAACTTTTAGGACATAATGATTTACATAAGGGCTATTGAGGAGCAAATTGGCTTCTAAGTCTGGCGCTGTTCCTAGGGGCTTGCAATAAAATCTAAACATCAGGAATAATGTTATTATGATTTACTGTATATTTCTGGTATTTTCATTCTTTGCTGATGATGTCATTCATTCCAGAGTCCAGCTATCGAATCTCAAGCCTTGGCTCGGGGCTACGCACCCAGGGCCCAAAGGCCGACGCCCAGAAGAGTCTCCGCGGATACAGAGAGCGCCACAAACTTCTAGAGGGATTATTTTTATATGAGTCTGTACATTGTTTGTTTTTTTAGGAAAATCCTACTCATTGTGCCTTTAAATTGATTTACAAGTGTGCACATGACTTAAATATTGTGTAATGATTCTGACTGCAATATAAGTTCTGACATGCTGCCCTACATATTTGTTGATATTAGTTGGCAGCAGGTGTGGTTCACCTGTTGGCTGCTGAACACAATTCAAACATGAATGAGCTATGGTGGGAAAGAAATGTAAAGCTCAGTTATCAGGGTTACGACTTACGCTGTAAATCATTTTCCCTGAAATACCCTCTGAGGCATCTCCATCCTCCCATCTGCTCAAAACAAATGACAGACAAAAATGACTTAACCCACTGACTTCCTCTTTCCTCACAGTTGATTCCTTTAACATCTGTCCTCCCGTATGTACACTTATCACACACCGCAAAGCTTTTCCACACTAACAAGCCATGGAGTTGCAGGTTGCAGCCTCAAGTCTTATTTCCTGGAAAGAAGAAATCATAGCAGGAGAGCCTAGAAAATGACTTCTTACAAAGGTCTCTCCAGTGTCTCCTTTTGAGATGAAAACTCCATAAAAGCACTCATTTAGATGAGTGCTTTTTACGGTGCAGTTGTCATTACCTACTATTCTGTCATGGAAGATCTCTAATTTAATCTAGGGGAGGTTCCCATGGAAAGGAGAAAAGAAAAAGAGAGACATATTTCTCCACAGATGTCACTGTCTGCCACCAATCCCTCCACTCCACCCCACAGGGAATCCCATAATCACCTGTGGCTGATGTCGGAGAAATGCAGTCATAAAGGCAAAGAGCAAGTAAACACAACAGCTAAATAAAGGGCTTTTCAATGTTATTTTTTTTACAAATGTTTATGTGGCCATATTGCCCTGACACACACACACACACATGCTGCATCCTTAGCAACCCAGCAGTAAATAGTCACAAAAACACGAGCGGGGAACATCTCTGATGTGGCCGCCGACTGCTTGCAACACACCTTGTAATTGGCAGCATAATTGTTTTCTTTTTCACTGCTATATTTCACTTTGGCTCTGAGGCAAGCGTTGAAGCAGCCTGATTTATGGTCAGGGAATGTGCTGAGAGCTTTTCAAGACAAACCAGCGCAGATGTGTCTGTCCAACATCGGGTACTGACATTTGTGCGTCCACCTGAGTGTGTCACTGGAGGAACAAGGGAAGTCTGAATTCGCTGCCATCCTGCGGTGCTACAGTGCACCCTTCACTCTGAAGGTGCTCCTGCACAATCCAGCTGGGTCCTGTCTTGTTTTAATGGTCGGACTGAGCGTACAGTTGTGTGTACAGAAGTATGTATGCAGTATATGGGTAGGGGCGGAGGCGGGGGGCGTCAGGGTAAACGTCGCTGAGGCGTGGGCACGCAGCCAGGAGCAGGGAGCTTCTCGTGGAATGCCATGGAAAAGTGAGACAGAGGAATGCAGACTCCACTGAGCAGTGTAAACAGGCTGGGTGGAGAGAATGCTGCCACGCCGCTTTGAAGTCGCTTCATCTCCCTATCACACACACACACACGCACGCCTGTGACCTACTCCTGTGTGATTAATCAAGAAAGCATGATCTGAACTAGTGTCCAGTAAGTTCTGCTTTGTTCGGGCGGTGACATGAATGCAACCTCAAAAAACACAGCATGTACGGTATGTGTGCATTTTCAGGCCGTCTCGATGTCCGCCAGGCCGGAACACACACTCTCTATTTATTACTCAAACACAGATGCACTCACTTCAACACATGAGCACACACATGCACCCACGCACATGCCTGCGCGGTCCCATACAGCACGTCCACACACACAAACATATACAGAGAGTCACACCTGCTCTCCCTCTGCATGCCCGACACTTCAAGGCTTCCGGCCTCGCTGACGATAGTGAGTTTTATGAGCCGAGTCCATCTATCTCCTCCAACTCCCTCCCTCCCTTCTCTGCTCCCCCTCCCACCACCCACCACCCCTCTCCACTCCTAGTCCCGCTTCAATATGGCCTTTCAACATCTTTGTTGAGCGTGCGGCAGTGATATCAGGCAAAGAATGTCTCCGGTGTAGACAGTAGACACGCAGGCACCGGAGCCTCTACCTCAGCGTCTGAGCCAGCCGGCTGAGGAATCCACTCAAGTGGGCAGGTAAACACTGCTGCCCTTTGGATCACCACTCTCCCTTACAACCAGCGTGTGTGTGTGTGTGTGTGTGTGTGTGTGCGTGTGTGGGAAACACATACTGTGCAAATGAACAAGTGCTGAATCAAAGCCACACTCAACAGGCTGTGTGTGAAGATATGCACAATTTAGCGTCAATACATTTTGTGGTTTTGGAGTCATGGTTGGTGTGCGTTCTACAAAAAAAAAAATGTATTCATACTTTTTAATGTATGCAAATGAAAGAACATATGCACTTTTCGAATATGCATATGAGTACTGACACACATGATTCACACATTTTTGTGTAATGATGTTAAGGGTGTGTTCAAACCAAACACAAAGCACCTTTACAGCGGTTAACTTACTTGCTTGTATAACTTGTGACTGGGGGTTTAATTTGTGTTCTTTCTCATTACTTGTGTGAGTGTAAACAACGCTACCGTTTCTTTCTGTCATCATTCATGGTCGAAATTTTTTAAAAATATCTAAGAAACTATTGAAACTATTGATGTAGTGTTTAAAAAGTCTGATTTCAAACTTTGTCAAGCCTTTATGCAAGACGGCAAGAATAAATGTTTTAAAATCCTTGTTTTATGAAAGGAGTTTGGATCGATCAGGGTTATATAGGGGAATTTCAATGGTGATAGGCTTTTGCAAACTGCCTAATGCTAAATTTCACTTGAGTTGAATATATGAACTTGCACAAACACATAAAGATATGAAAATCACATGCAGGATTTGTGTCATTCACATCACCTTGCGCGTATTTTGTAAATCCTGCCTAAACTTTTCTCTACATTCCACTAGAGTTACTCCCATTGATGATTTTTCACCTGGGGCTCACTAACCATTAGTTAATTCAATGGAAGCCAATTTCTTAGCATTCAGAAAACCAGGCATCTGCACCCTGGAGGCCTAAAGACTTGATGTTTAATGCCAGCTTGTAACTGTTGGTCCACACGCTCTTCTAATGTAATATTTCAATTTTTTCTGCTGTTACTTGTGCTGTCTAACCCTGCCCGACTGGCCTGTCGGACGTCGTTTATGGGTTTTGGTTAAACAGCACTAAAAAGTCAAAGAATGATATGAAAGATATTACTCTCTGTCTTGATAAATGGAATAAACTAACAGTACAATATACTGTTGAGCAAGGCAGGACTTTTAGTCTTTTGCATTTTGAATGACGTTGGATTTTTCTGGAAAATCCATGGAAGCTCAGCTTTTACTTCAGTTCTCTGTAATTTACTCTAAACTCACTTTCTCATTTCCGTTTGCCATGAAGGTGATTCTAGTTAAACAGGCTGGACTAACCTGACTAATAAACCACAAGCAATTTAGCTAACAGTCACAAACTGACACGCTGCCAAAATATTCTTTTGAATCTACCGTAGGTTCCTCCTGCGTCAAACTGCAAACTGTAATTAGCCTGTATTAAACTCCAAACACTGTTATTATTTGGAGTACTTAGCCAAAACTATGTACAATATATATAGCATACCAAACGGAACATCCTGTACCAAGTGGTTTGGGATGGCGTGAATACACCCACAGTGACACCCCTGCTCTCCATTTAATGGGATCTAACTGAAGGCAGGATCTGAGGATCCTCCAACTATTTCTGTAAATACAAACAGTGCTTATCTTCCGCGCCGGAAGTCTTAAATCCTGGACGCAGAAGGTTGCATGATAACATCTGCCTGCTCCAACAGCAGCACCGCCACCACCAAACACTTCCATATATACACTCATAAAAGTCTCTGCAGTGTATATACACATAAATCACTGGTCCTACTTGGTAACAGTATGTATACAGTACACACACAGACACTAACAAAGTAAAGCTGAGCCGTGGCTGCTGCTGCCGGCCATCGGAGGGCTTTCATTTTCACAGAAGTGTGCCATCTCGGTAGGAAGAGAGTCTTTGGACATCAGTCCGATGAATGAACTTCACAACATTCACCTACTGTAGTTCTGTCTCGGCGCCAGTGGGGAAGAAAAAAACAGATAGAGCAACATCTAAAATATACTCCAATGGCTTTGAACAAATGATTTAGACATCATTCTTCATTAAAATATATTTGGCTCATAATTACAGAAGTGTGTCGAGCCAGACTCGACAACAAAACACAATGTTCCTACCGCAACATTATGGCGCACTGCTACCTACTTTAAAGGCCTTTCAGCAGCCTTCCGCTCTCCCTCTGTATTCTGTGGGATGAAAGGTAGGGGAGCCCGGAACAGAGCGCGGCCTGTCATCACCACTTCGCTGTCATATCATAGGGAAGCTTTTAAATTGGTACTTGTGCTGCCTGGCAGGGCAGGTCTGCTGGTGTATTCTGGTAGCCGCTAGATAAATCTCTTCAGCAGGGACAGTCTGTCTGTGATTTAGGGGCCAGCCGATACCGCAAGTGGGCACCGCTCGACTACCGGCCCCCAGTGAGCGAGAGAGGGCCTGGTCAGGAGGGTAAGGTACATAAAAACCCACCTCAGCCCTGCCTTGTACTCTCCTCCTCCGAACCTGGGAGCTGTGTGCGCCTGCAGACAAAACATTGCTGTTTTTCTGCAGATTCTTGGCAGCGACAGAGCAGGCCTCTCAATTCAATCACAGGCGAACCCAGACTGCACTCGAGCTTTTGCGTGCATTTTTTTCTTTTTACTATCATTGGCAAGGATTCATCGTAAACAGAGATTGTGAATCCTCAGTGCCGTGTCCTCCGTAGGACAGAGTATGTCCCTGATAGAACGTGGGCCTTCCTTACTGTCTTTTAGCCTCTGGCAAATGACTAAACCAGTCTGGGGTCAGTTCCAGGGAGCTCCTTAAGTCATTTCCTGATGGAATATTTATTTCAACTCTGCTTTTCATGGGGTCAGTCTCTTCACTCCTGAGTCTTTTCTTCTGGGCCCCATCAAAACATTCCCCCTTCCTTGCCTTGTCTTTAGGGGAAGGTTTTATTTTCTAATATCGTGGCTAACCCAATGGCTCTGGACTCAAGCCTAGGCCATCACAGTGAGACACACAGAGAGCTGGCAATGCTCAAGGGCATATCCTTTGCCTACAATTTCACAGGCCTGAGCAGCCCAGCCTTGAGCACGTAAACACCAGCAGGCTGCCACCAGGAGGGCTGGAATCACATGGAGACGAATTCATAATACAGCGATCCTGCAGATGGCAGACACAATGCTATGAGATGGAGGAAAGACACATATTATAAAGTATTCAATGGTATACCATGCAGGATTTTCCTAAAAAAAAAAAAAGATGAATAAAATATTCCTTCTCTTCACTATGAACTATGAAAAAAGTGGAGCTTTTAGCCAGGGAGGAAGGGCCAAGTTTCTGCAAAGAGTGAAGAAAAACAAGAAAAAAAGCAAAAAATCTATTGCTCCTTGTCTAATGTTGTTATAATTTTTCAAAGCACAATGGATATTCATCATGCAAAATGCAAAAAGACATAGATTGATTAGATTATAACTAATTTGATTATTTGAGTTATTTGAGTATTAAGTAGTGTCAAATAGAAGAATTGAAGAAAAGTTTTTCATTGTTTTATATCAGAGTAAATGAAATGCTTTGGGGTTTTCACTGTTAGTCAGATGAAGTCAGACATGCGAATGTCGTCATGTCATCATCACTGTTTTTCTTTACAACAATAAATTGATTGAGTGAGTAGTAACCACTTATGTATAACAGAGGGTAACAGTATTAATATTAATTTGCACATCATTGGCCAGTAACAGGGAACTTATTATTATGGATATGATAATTTTATTCATTTTGAGGCGACTTAGCAACCTCTCTTAAATTACACCTTAAAAAAGTGACCCATACATCCTGGTTCATGAGTGTCAGACCATGAGAGAAAATGTCTCTATCCTCATTACTAGGTCCAGTATCTTTTTTCAAGTCAAAAATTCCTGAATGGCATTCCTGTGTTTCACAAAGGAATTCAAATTTCCACTGCTGCACTCCGCGGTCAGCGCCTACGGGCAGGTCCAGGGGTCTGCGACACAAACAGGACCCTGCTGACGGAGACGAGGCTCAGTCACTGAAACACACCAACTCATCTTTACAATGGAGGCCTGGCTGGCCCCGCAACCTGATCTATTCTCTTTCCAGAGTCACTCAGCAGTCTCACATTAGACCTTTACACTTCCTCTGCTGGGTCTCCTTCCTCTTGGCCTGAGGGTGTGAGGACCATGGGTATCTGGGCGTCTCTGTGACAGTGTGTGTGTTTGTGCAGTGGACACAAAAGAAGGTGACCTCATATGACATGAAAGGAGACTGGAGAATCCTGTCTCAACTGGAGTCAACCAGAGGGTCCACAATGCTGACAGTCCTACAGTTGCCTATTAACTGTCATGTGAGTCAAGTTCGTCTGCTGAACTGCCGCCGGCACGAAAAGGAATCCTGGATCGGGTTTTTCCTAACTTCTGTCCGACTGATCAAATCATTAAAGTTTATTGCTAATTGAAGACTACTGGAAAGGAATGCTCTCTGAGCAGCGGGCAGGTGACAACAATAACTCTTCATCACCTTTTCCTGCAGCTGTGGGCGGGTCAGGGGGTTGGTTTGTAGCATTTACTGCCATGTGAGAGGAGGGACGCAGTATAAACTGGAACCAGAATTTCCTGATCCATTTTTTCTGTCGGAGCCTTTGTAGACAAGCCAGCACATCTCTTCGGTCGAGTGCACACACACCTGCAGCCGGCGGAAAAAAGGAGGAAAGGGGGGGGAAGCAGTGCAGCACTGTAGACCGCAGTAAATAACTGCATAAAATTAAACTCCTGGCAGGGAAATGATATAGCATGAGGGAAAGCACAGCAGTCCATTCAAGCTGTGCCGCTATGTGGGTGGGCTGCAAATCAGAACCAGCTTTTTCAGACCTGTCCCTCGGAGGAATCAGTGCAGTGTGGCAAAGGCCAGCTGCCACAACGCTCCAGCTCTAAACCACATCACAGCCAAGTCTGACCTTTAAGAGCACTCATCGCCTCCCGATCGTCACATCCCTCCCATTCTCACTCACACCTGCTTATCACTGCAGGATAATGGTAAAATAACAGAGCTGTGGGTAGGGGGGCAGTGTATCAACATGAAATGGTTTAGTTAAACAGCTCAAAACAAGCTCCAGTGGGTGTTACGCTGATGTTAAACATCTGTCTGAGTGCTGAAAGGTAACAATAAAAAGGAACACCCACCTTTCCACATCATATTCATCATTTATTCTACAGCATGTTCTTATTGTGTGGTTTTGTTATAACATAAAGAAAGACATCAAAGGCTCTTTGACAATAAAATAAAACAAAATAAAAACTTTCGTGGGCATGTGAGTCCTGCCAGCCTCGATGAAAATCTATGCTGTTAACAATAAGTCAGAATGTTTACTGTTAGACCGTGTATAAAGAGCAACACAGTCCGTGTTGTGTCCAGTGTGAAACCAAAAGCCTGGGTTATTTGAACTTATTTTGAACTTACTTTAACATTTTTTTGATTTCATCAAGCACTATGCCATGTAAGTCATTAGATCATGAAAATTAACTCACATACTTCTTTTTACCCAAACCATGATGGAATCTAAGTCCAACAAAACAGTCATATATGTTGTTTTGGGAGCCGTTGGGAAATTACCTATTAAGTCATTTAGGTATAAGGATGAGTTGGTCTTTACTGTACAATGCTGACTTTACATTATATATACTTTATTATATAGTATATGTAACATTAATATGTAACAGTTCTATGATAATAATATCACTAATCTTTATCCTGAGTCACATTAGATGAAAGTCTGCTCTGTCACTGTGGTGGTATTCATAGTGCAGATTTTTACCACATAGTAAATACAAAAACACATAAATATAATAAAAAGCACTCTTACTTTTCAGAGAAAAAAAATCACATTTGACAAATGGCCTCGTTTAAACACACTAATCCTGTCTTTGTTTCCTGCATTAACGTCTGTTTGGTTTAATTGATTTCATCTGTCTTTATGAAGGTGTTACTCATGGGATTCAGCTCAGTAATTGCAGAGGAATTAATTCTGTCTAAACTCATAAAGCATTAGGTAAGCTGTAGGTGTGTCCCTCTGTGTATTTCAGCTTTCAGACCAGTCCCGTAGCCCAGAATGAACTGTTAAATCAATACCAGCAAGCAGATGTTTAGTCATCCTGACACGCTGCCAGCCTATTATCACTGCGATATGAAAGAGCCTGAAGTGAGTCATCCTGATAGCGTAGGCTGTTGTACTCTTCAAGTTTAGGCAGTATTACTATGACTTAAGTGGTTATCTCTACTCTCTCTGTGATTCTTGGCACACAAATACGCCTTAGACGTGCTTCGTACCAAGGTGCCAGCTGAACACGTCACTCAGGTTAACAAAACAGTGAAATATCATTAGTCCTACTGTCCTACTCCTAATGCCCGGATACACTCACAGACAATACAGAACACATGTTCAACAGTTATTCCTTAACTGACTTTAATCTATTTTACTTTTTCCAGTTTAAACTTGTTTTAGAAAATGAAAACAGACGCTAAAGACGCACAGATCGAGTCATCAAGATTTGCTTTACAAAGACCAGGACTCTTAAAGAGGCTCTTCTGTTGTGTTACTCAGCGCTGCTTGGCCCCAGGGTGTCTTTCATGTGATGGCTGTTTTACTGGGAGTTAATTCCTCAAACCAGGGCACTCAAGAGTGACTAGCTAGGCACTGATTTATAGTGCTAGAGGGAGGTCTTAAACCAACCTTTGCTTCCACTTTCTTTTAAGGTAATTCATTATTAATTAACTGTGATTTTGCTTCTCTCATAGTTTGGGTATTCTTAATCAGCCCAACCCTTCCGACCTCCCACGCTGGGAAGAAAATTCATCACTCCGCCTGAAGGTAAACCACTAAAACCCAGACTTCTTTAACAAAATATAGTAGCTCATAAATAAGGAATAGGTAGTCGGCTACATCAAAGACATTTCAAGACTCTTTTGAGTGACAAAAATGCAGCGTATGCAACCTTTCTGGACTCCCCTATGGTAAAACTAGAGATTTCCTATTAGAAAGAGACACAGCCTTCAGTGACTTTAAACAAGATACCAGGACTTCTGTCAGGTTGTGATGTCACAGCTATATTATATATAGGTGTATATAGGTAGAGGGTGCTGCTAAAGTGCAGTCTTTCCCATATAAATAGTAGAAATAGACACATAACTATACATATTATATTATTTCTCTTATGATATTACTTGTCTTTGTTTGTTAGCTTTTATTGAACTATATTATATTATTTTTTATTACTTTTATTATCATTACAGCTTTCAATCCTATGTTTTGTTTTGTTTTATTGTCATTGTTTTTATTGTAGTTTTTTTAAATTTGTTTTACCATAATGGTTATTGTCACAATTAAAAACAACTTATTACATTTTTGTCTTTTGTGTCGTTTTTTGGGGGTCTGCCCTGTCTATATAGAGGTGCTATACAGGTAAAGTGTGACTGACTGGTTCTCCGATTGATCTCTCTGTAGGAGCTTTCACCAGTGGCAGCATATTGTCAGAGGGAATAAAAGGAGGTAATGAAAAAAACAGTGAGTGAAACTAGCTGTCCACTTCATGTGCAGAAGAAAAGGAAACAAATGGAGAACCAAAGATGGATAAACCACAGATGAGTCATGTAAAACACACTACTTGGAAGGGCCTTAAATACACTACATGTGGCTTTGTTTAATGGGTGTGACGCAGTCAGGACCGTCCACTGTCATTGGTTAATGTTGAGATACAAGCAAACATCTGGGAGCGACAACAGCTGCCTGGACCTCACTCTCTATTGGTGGTTTACTTGAGACATTCCTCTGACATAAATGAACATACACACCACTGCACACACACACACATTTACAGGCACAGAGCATGAGAAAGTCTGCATTATTTTGGGGTGGTGAAGTGATGTTGGCAGTGTTTTAGTGTGTGTTTGACTCATTATGTGGACCCCACGGGCCAGACAGTTCTAGCAAGGAGACGGGGACTGTCGCCTCAGGAGAGATGGATGGGAGATCAGTGAAAGGGGTGTGAAGGGAAGGCAGGAGGGGAAGGAGGGGAGGTGGGAGGGGTGTGTCTCAACATGCAGCCCCTCTGGGTAGACATCCAAAGCACTTCCTCCCTCGCACTGCCTCCAAAGGAACATGTTGTTAAGAGACTGAGGAAGCGCCTTCAGTAGCCCAGAGGAAAACACACCTAATTGGTCAGTGAGCTGTTGACGCATCATTTTATCAGACACTTTCTAGTTTTACAACAGGTTCAAATTTGTTAAAAAAAAAAA
>CAFUXE010000158.1:1380375-1419018 GCA_903364295.1 Serranus cabrilla | reverse complement strand
ACAAAAAAAAAAAAGAAATCTCAATTGATTCAGAAAGAGCAAAACAAAATGTAATCCCCACATCCTTATTTGAGCCTTTAAAAAAACAGCAATGGGGAAATATTTAACATAGCTCGGGTTGAATGCAGTGGAATAAACTACAAATCTCGTGGGGATTATAAAAACCCACTGGCATGTGAAACCCCTATCGTCTGAGGAGGAAGTGGAGCTGGCCCAGGGTGTTTTCCACATTACATGCAGCCCTAATATCAAAGGAGATAACAATTCCAGCTGCGTCGCTGTTGCTGCTACACACAGGATCATCTGGAGGAGTCATCCCCCACCGGTGGCTGTGGCCCCCCATCCACAACCAACCACCAAACATGATCAGACCTACACGCTCACATGTCTTCATGAAAACTGCAACAACAAGATATTTTTCAAGTATTAAGTCTGTGAATCAAAGCAACTTTAAGGTTAAAACATGGCCTGAATGGAAGGCACCTTTCATTTAGTTTCCAGCCTTTGTAGCAGAAAGGGCGTGGAATACGAAGAAGGCAAAAAAAAAAAAATCTCTATTCTCAATAAAAGCTGTCGCTCTCTTCAGAAGCTTAATTACAGGCTGAAGTGGTTGCACGCGATGGATCTGGCTCGAGGCATAGACCTGCGACAGCTGAGCTGCTACCGCTCAGAAGCACGTCGTCTATTAGGCCCTTCAGGCCAATCAGGCAGAACATGGGAGCGGAGCAGGCAGGTAGATCAGGTATGAATCAAAAAAACACGCCTGTCAAGCTGCAAGACCCCCAAGGATCCTGTGCTCTCCTCACGCATTTGTGGTTTAGGGCTTAGCACGGCTTGAAGGAGTGGTTCGACGTTTTGGGAAATATGCTTTTTTGTAAAGAGTTTAATGAGAAGATCAATACCAGAGTCACGCCATCTGCATGCTCGATATGAGGATTAAAACCGGAGCGACCAGAAACAGTGGTAAACAGTCAGCCCGGCCTTTTGTTCAGATTTTTATGTGGACGTTTTTATTTTTGTTCAAAGACACATAACTCAGCCGTGCAAACAGTTTGTACGCTGCTGCTCTACCACAGAACTTGTGAAAACTTGAGGAAAAACTGATGGACCAATAAAACTTGTTCTCAATAGTGTGTGGATTTGACAATGTGATGCAGAGCTAGTTGGCTATCTGCAAACATGGAGCCCAGCTGGTCTGCAGAGAGAGGGCACCAGAGATCCCTCACACACTGCTGCAGTCAGTGCAGAGTACAGGTGGGTTTTACACTCGCTGCACTGTCCACTGAATTCAGAGTGAGTGTTGCAATAAAATGATGTGCTACAAGCTGTTTAAAGATGAAGAGAATTCAAAGAATACACAGTACTTCAGTGGACATCTCATCGATTGTTATGTAGGAAAACCTATTTTGTATGCAAAAAAACAGAAGTGCCTGTCCAAGATTGGTTTTGCTAACTCTTGGGCAACAAACACTTTCACCATATGCAGTGATTCTCCTCAAGAAATATAAACACACTTTGATCTGTACTATCAGCATTAAAAAATCATCCATCTTTTTCAAAATGATCAAAAGTCCAGTGATGCATAAAAGCTGCATTTGAACTTAAAGGGGAACTCCACAGATTGTACACATCAAAGTTTGTTGCGGCTCTAAGTGAGAACTACTATGAAAGAGGTTGGAAGATATATTTAATAAAAAGAGATGATAAAGATGAAAAAAGAAAGATGAGTATCCTTTTAAGTGTTTTTGTTAATGCATGGAGAGGATAAGAAGCAGGTTGCTGTATGGTCGCCTAAATGTCTTGTCAAAGTTTGGCTGTTCTGTTCTAAAAGACACACTAAGGAGTCGGCTGTTTATTTCAAACTACAGATGTACCTTGCTAACCTAGCTAGCTAATGCTAACGTTAGCAGATAGCTCAGTGTCTGTCTCCCCAGCTCCATCATTGGGTCCAAATACGTCACTTTAGACCCAAAAACCAATACAGCGACGGCTAATATGCTAAACTTCAGTGACATCCCAGTGACATCACTTCCTTTAATTTACAGTATGCCCCTGACCAAACCTTTCAGCTACAACTGACACTGGTTTATCTCCTGGTATTATCGAAAAATTCTCAGCAGGCTGCAGCTCTGATTGGCTCAACTATTGTACATCAGCAACTATGTTAAAAAGACATGAGGCAAAGAAAGTAAATTACTAAGACTTGGCCCACAGGGCTTGTTTAAGTCATTTTATAACGTGCAAACATTGCTATGGTCTCCAATAAAGTATAAACATTAAACCATAGTCACTTACCACCACTTTACTCTATTAAAAATACAGGCTGTATAACATTTTTCCCAATTGTCCTTTTTGTATCTGTGCATCTCTGTTTCTCCCTCATAACATCAACGTCCTCACTGGGGCCCTTCTGCTTTAAACTGTCTCTCAGTGAGGAGAGAAACATCCCCGGCCTTGGAGCGGGGCCTTCTTATGAAGGACCTTATTATGAGCAACTGTGGAAAAATAAAAGCATGCCGGCAACAGACAAGAGAAAAAAGAAAAGAAAAAAAAGTTGCACATAAAAGAGAAGTGATAAGGAAGGTAGATTTGTGATAAGAGACAAAGACTGTACATGCAGAAACGCGCCGAGACCAGAGAGATGAGGGCCTGCGATAAAACACACAGAGCTGAAGGTGGCGAAACACAAGCGTCTCAAACAGAGAGACAGGAAGAGAAAAAGACTAAGGCATATAGAGCAAGAGATTGAAGTGTCTCACAGTTGCACCTGTGAATAATCTTGTGTCCGGCACTGTGCTTCGACAGGCATCTCTCCAGGCTTCGCTTCCTCTAAATGGGCCAGATGAATATGTAATCTGCCTCTTTCATCCCCATCCTTTATTTCCACCCTGGCAACTTACAGTAACCCGCTCGGCTGCTGATCAGGTTGGCATGAAAACTGCACAAACACGACATACTGTACACAAGCTACACAAAAGAGAGGCAGCAGGGTCAAATCTCCTCCAGATGAAACCACTGAGCATGAAAGTGAAAACCTTAAGACTTCCTGGACCTCATGATAGCCATCTCTAATGTATGTGACAGAAGAGGAAAAATGCAACAAAAAAAGCATACTTATATAATAATGTTATTGTTGCAGAGCACAACACATCAGTATGAATGCTGATAAATACCTATGACTCAACAATTACTTCTCCGGGTGTTGAGATTTTTTGGCTTACACTCCAGCCCGTACACTGTTTTGGAACAAATATAAAACTCCCCAGCTAGTGGAATTTCAAGACTTCCTCAACACACACGTACACACACAGATCCACCTCCTACTCTACATGCATTCTTCCTAGAGAGACAGGGATAGCAGCTAACAGTGTAACATAGTATATCTAAAAAAGATGGTATGCTGGAAGAAAACATTTAAAAAATGTTTAATTTTTCATTTCACCAAGCATCAGGATCTCAGTGGAAGTTGAATTTAACTTTATTTAACTATAGTGGAAGAATCCCTGTGTAATAAGACACATTTAATAAATTTCAGCCAAATAACCATCTCCCTCAAGTTAGGGCTCAATTATTAATTATTTTTATATCAAAATAATTATTAAAAAGCATGCAGGAGTCACCATTTAAATTCTAAAGGGGGCCTTAAAGAGACAGGTGCTTAAACAGAGCATTTGACAGAGGTTGAATACAGGTAAATTCAGACAGACTGTGTGAGAAAAATAATGTTGTTTTTTTACATTAAAGCATGTAAAATATTTTTTAACATAACCCAGAATACTACAATGTGATAGTAGTGAGAGTATGACTTTGTCATTTTCATCTCCAGACAAAGTTTACTCAGGGTGGCTGTGCTGCTTAGAGATCTCAACAGAGCTCAACAAAAGACTCTGTAGATGACTTCACACATTACGTATTATCTGATCTGGGTGATGTGTAATATGGGAGTTCCATCACTTCATCTGGCTGGAAAATAGAAGGAACCATAAGACCCTCAGCTGACGAGATGTTTTATAAAGGAAAAACTGGGAAAGCCTGTGACAAACTAACCCCCCTGGGAAAAACACAGTAATAGCAGGATGATACAATGATAAATGATCGTACTGTTTTGACTGTAAGCAGCATCAGACTGGATAATGACTAGGGAGACAGTGGAGCCCACAACTTAAGGTAGAGTTTATACTGCAGCTTGATGTTGTCACATACGTACATGAAAAACTGCACAAGCAGATTATACCATATCGGCCATTATAACAAGAAAAACTCAGATAGCAAATATGGAAAAGGTACTGAAACCAACTGAATTGTAAAAAGAATCTACATTACTTTCAAGTGCTGTGCCACTCTCCTATCTACTGCAACTGCCTGGACTCCTGTCTATGTAGATGAGAAAAGCACTCTTGTTTTCCTGCAGACATGGCAAGCTGTCTACTGTCCATCAGTCCACATCAAGCACATCCAATGTGCTGGCCTCCACCTCCTCCTCCTCCTCCTGTTAGAAACTGAGGCCGAAGACGGGCGCCATGCCAAATACACCAGATAGTTTCATCCACAGCTGCAAGCAGGCGGCCGCCCCAAGTAACAATGGAGTCCACTCATTAAAGCTAACCCGACTCTGACAAAGAGAAACGCGAGCAAAGACTAAGAGAAAGGAAAAACATATTGAAAAATGCAGCTTGTGATGGACGAGATTCAAGAAGTGATATGAGCTGATATCAGATGCAAGATATCTGGTTTTGTATCCTCAGGCTATGCAGAGCATGCCTCCCACGTGCAGAAATGAAACCAATCTCTCCACCCCGTCAAAAACACCACCACTACTATCAACAACAGTGTCGTATCAGTCTACAATAAGCTATTTTGCTGCCATGCGTGATGTCATTAAATATATATGATATAACAGTACTGGCAGCTATCTTGTTTTAAATAGCTATGCTATCCTAGACAGGTAATCAGCATTTAAACAACTTGTGAATAAACACACTGGGACCTGTTTTCCAAAGCCATTTAAAGGGTATAATAATATTATAATCAAGAGATAAATTATTGTTATTTCATGCCCGGAAATTCCAGTTACATCTTTGGTATAATGGACCCTTTTAGAAAAACATACATATGTAATGATAAAAATAATAATATTGCTATATTGTTATTTGTGTTAAAATGGAACTACATTGAAGAACATGACTTTTGAAGGTCATTTTTTCTTTAGCATTAATAAAGGCAATAATAGTAATGATAATGTGTCAAATAAACAACCAGTGTAGTATAATTATATGTAATGAAATAATGTGCACAACACTAATGAAGTGAAGTGAAATGGCATTATAGGTCAAATACATAGCAAATAAATTTCAGTTGATGCATTGTGCTTTTTTTTTTGCTATTTATTGACCTACACTCTACCAAAGCCTACTCAAACCTGATTGGTCGATACTACTCGGACTACAGACTACAAATGAAAACCGGAATCCTGTCCCATTGCCTACAGGTTCTGCATTGATATGCCACTATCTGTTTATATTAAGTATAATGATTTATACTATTTTTGTTTCATGCATTAGCAAGCTAACATTTGCAAATTAGGAGTACAGACACAAAATACAGCTGAAGCCAATGGAAATGACATTAGGCTTGAAGATATTTAGCCGTGCTGCTAGCATAGCTAAAAATAAGAGTAAAATACTAGTCATACATGTATAGCTGTTGTTTCAGTATGACTGTGGTTGAAGCTGTCAATGACTGAAAATGAGAGTGAACAACATGGCTAACATCAGCTGTAATTATATTTCATTTTCTATAGGCTGTTATTGGCAGTGACATTCCTCCTCACTGTTTGATTAGCCACAGCTTAAAAACAGTCAGAGATTCCTCTCTTACAGTAACATATGAGCTGACCACATAAGCCATCATTTCTTCCAAGGGGTCCCACCAGCAGCCTGTGTTTTCTTGAGGAGACTAACATTAAAGACTGCTGCCTTCTATTTCTGTCATATGGTTAACTTTTACAGAATTGTGCTTCGAAAACCAGGGGCCTCGAGTGCCATGCTTGGAGCGCAGTTAGCATGTAGCATATAACTTTCTCACCACATCCTTCGTTAGCAGTGGGGACATAGCTTGGTGCTGTGCCCACGTAACCCGACGCCTGCCGGTAATGGCATTTCATGCTTTCACACGAGCCCGGGCTGTCTGTGTGTGTGTTTGTGAGAGGAGTGTGTGAGAGTGGGGGTACGAACATCGAGGCGAGCATCTAACGGAGGCCTGAGCGGGCCGGCAGAGGGCGGGGAACAGCTGGCCTTTCATTGACAGGCTTTGAGTGCTGGCAGTTAAGATTTCACTCGAAAGAGGGGGGTGTGGTAGGAGGGGGGGCCCTGACATTGTTCCAACAGGAGCCAACTGTGCTTGGAAAAAATATAAATATATGCTGAGGAACAGAGTAGCCTGGAAGAGAAAAGCAAAAGTTAATCATTATTTGTAAGCAATGCCAACTGTGCCAAAGCTAGAATTCACCAAGACTCTCAGAATCTGTGATGTTTTGCCAACGTAGCACAACCCAAACCGCAATAAGAGGCAGCCTTTGTGCACTAACGTTGTGTTAGCAGAGCTAAAATTAAATTAGCCAGCTGTGTACAGTCACATCCGGGTAAAGAACAGGACAAACTGCACTCTCATGTGTACCAACAGTAAATCGTAGTACATGTTTACTGTTACATCATCGAAAGATAATTATATTGGTCACATTACTGTTTGTTCTTGTATGGCAGACGTGGCAGATGTGTGTTTGGTAAATGGCGAGACACTACATTATATGAGGTATTAACAATCCCACAAGATTAAAATTGTTTGAATGATGTTGGCACAGTAATTGGGCAGTAACAACAGACAACAGGACGGTGTATTTCTGATGAGGATGGTATCCCCTACCTCATGAAAAGAACTACAGTGTCAACTGACCAGTGAAAAAATGGCTGTAAATGCTCCAGAACTGACAGTTCATCTAAGTAAAATCCAACATTCCCACCTGCAGATACACATTGACACTGGAAGCACCACTAACAGGAATTGTCCCATCCTCATAGGCCGTACAAAACATGGAGTTAGTCCGTGTGACATCACCCATAGGTTTCTGAAATTCTAATTCAAAAGCAAATTTGTAGGTTTTATCAATTGTTTTATTATTTTGTAATAAAAGAGATAATATAAGTGAATGTGCATCTTAGCAATAAGCCTATTTATATAATTTAACAAGAAAACATTGTGATTATCCAACTATCTCAAAAGATGCACGCACAACAACCCTTCACTCCATTCATATACTGCATGTTGTTGGATTCGGTATCAAGTGGAGTACATATTTTGACACCTCATGGAATGATTCCATCTTGTTATTTTTAGCAGCGAGCACAGCTCATCCATCATCCAGCAGGATGGTGCTACGTGTCCCTGTCCAGAGCTTCTATAGCGCGCTGAGACCCAGCGACCTGCTCTGTCCTGTAGCCCCCATAGAACTAGGCCACCCAGTGAAGACATCAACATGCTGATTGTTGGGCTCCAGAACATTTACCTCATCTTTTACCCCCACCCCCATCCTCTGTGCACCGGCCAGTTGGTTCCCACACTCCCCTGCTGTAACAGGCGTCACTGCTCCCCAACCTTACCCTCACAAAAGGACCAATGAGCAATGACCTCACCATGTAGATGCACAGTCCTCATGCACAACTTCACACGCACGTTTTGTCACAAACACCTACATTCTGGCACACATAAACACCATCGTGAAAACACATCCACACACCTACTGCACCGATGCCACCATCCCCCTATCCCACAATGCCACAGTAATCACACTCTCCAATCATAGCTCAAGTTTGACTGAGTGACAATGATATGTATGAAAACACAAGTAAACATTTTGTAGGCATGATTTGTGTCAATCAGTTAGAAGATGGTTCATCCATTTCAAGTTTTCACCAACAGCCGAACACTAAAATGTGTATTGTCTTTCAAATACGGCTGTAATAAGGAACTGTGGGCCGGCAATAATTCCTTTCTATTGTGAAGACAGTGCTATGTTCCTAACATAAAAGACAAGGAAAAATGCAATGGAGAACATTTTGTTCATATTCAGAGTAATGATTTGTGCCTTTCAGGATGATCACTGCGTCACATTGGTCGAGAAACATGACAAGCGACACCCAAGACCCAGACCAATCACAGCTCGTCTTCTTGCCCAACTTGCATAACATAGCTAGGTAATTGGGACTGTGCCAAGGATGACTTCACTGGTCCACCCACTGCATGTATGTAAAGATGGACAACACGACAGTTTCATGGATGTATAGAGAGAAGTGGCCAAGCGTTGGAGGTGGGGCCCATTCATTCCTATGAAAGTTCCTCAGTAGCGCATTAAACTAGAAAAGTTTGACTTCGGTGGATATAAGTATCTGGATCTTCCACACTGTGGGACCAATACCGTACTTCCATGAGGATACAATAATTAAATTGTGGGGCTCATCTCGACTTTCCAAATGATATTGGACCTAACTAATTTCTTGGGGGTTCTGTCAAAAATGTATCCACTGATCAACAGATATCTCTTTATCAGTATAAGTCTATGGGGAAAAGTCTTTAAGGCCCCCTTGGTATCACTGGACAGACCCGTTTCAAAGCTCAGTGCTCTTTCTAGGGGCCTAGATATCTTACCAAAAGTGAAGAATATATATCTCCAAAATATCCTGATCACCCCCTGGTGGCTGGCTGTCACAAACCCTTCCCTTCCATGTTAGCAAATGTGACATGACAGGCCAAACTAAAACATCTACGTACAGTCAAAAAAAGGTTTCCAAAAAATGGCTTCTGGCTTTTCAGGTAGTGAAATAGCAGTTGTGATTGTGGTCTTGTTTGGTTGGGCAGGTGTATAGGTGGGACCTGGTAACTGTGACTCCCTGATCACTACTGTACATACTCTACTGGTACTTCAGTTGGTACATATTTCTTAGTTTGTGGAAAGAGAGTTCATGCGTAAGTGCACATATAGAGTGGGAAGAAAAACTATGTGAACCCTTTGAAATGAATTCATTTGTAATAAAATGTGATCTAATCTGCACCTAAGTCTTAAATATAGACAAACACAATATGCTAATCCTAATACCACACAAACAATATTTCATGTCTATATTGTACACAACCATGAAACATTCACAGTACTGGTGGAAAAAGTAAGTGAACCCTTAGGCTAATGACTCCTTCAAGAGCTAATGGGAGTTAACAAACCGGGAGTCCAATCAATGAAACAAGATCTGAGTTTGTAATCACAAATGTGATAAAACAGCTCTGGGTCTGCATTGGCGGAGGCTTGTTGCTTCAGGGACTGGAAGCAGGTCCAGTTTGACTCATAGATAAACACAAAAACAGAGAAGTTTACAATTCTAGGAGACAGGACTTGATCTCCAAGAAGCCATGATGGTGTCAGATACTGTGAAGTCTGAAGCCAGCATGAAAGTTACTTTTAGATCAATTCTGTTAAAAACTCAGAAACCTTGTTAAGTCAACTCCTTCCTCCTCACATTCAGAGAAGAGTCGTGGCACAGCGCTGCTCTTCTGGCTGCTTCATTGTCATTCCAGCCCCCTCCTGGTTTCTCAAGCTTCTTGGCAGAATAAAAGGCCTCTCTGATCAAAGGACTTCGAGACAGGCTCCAACTGAAAAACCTGCAGCTATCAAAACGGTTTGTTTATTCTGCATTGCCATGACAATATCAGATAAGAGATCTAAAAATATAGGGGCTAAAAAAGCAGGTAGACGATGACAGAGTGAAGCGTGCAGGTTACAATGACTGAATCTGTATAGCGGAGGAAACAGAGAGAGATAAAATGGGGAAATGCCTGTTTCCATTGCTACTCGATACAAACACCAGAACAACAACACAGGCCAGGGATCAGCTCCTCAGTTACTCTGCTATGGATTAAAGCCTGTATAGGGATCATAAGTATTACCATAATAACATTTTAAAAGGAATGTAATCCATGTTTCTTTAAAGAGTGAGGCATAGCTGACTATTTCCACTGCTGGAAAAACAAACTTTGATTGTGGTTTTAAAATAGCTGACTGATATAAAGAACCTTTCATCTATTTACTTTAGATAAGCCGCCTGAATAAGAGTAAAACAACGAACAATGCAAAGTTTCCAATCCATATCTGAAGTATGGTCAACAAAGAGCTGTGAGACTTGCTATAATGTAAATTAATACAATTGATTTAGTTATGCTGTGTAAAGTCAACAGCTTGCAGCACCGATTCTTTCAAAAAGCCGTGCTGAAATCCTGCACTTGTTTCTTTCTGGTGTCCACTTTTTTCCCCAGCATTCATTGCATTTATATGTGTTTAATCATATGCAACCAGCGTGGTAGGCCTAGCATAAAAGCAGGTCAATGTTTTTCCACTATACAGTGCACACAGCGTCCAACAGTTAACCGAAGCAATAGGTGGGGCTGCGAGGGAGAGCCCGTAGTGGGCCGTGTAGAGGAGCACACCCCTGCCCCGGGTGGCCAATGATCTCCAAGGAACATGTCACCCTGAAAAATGATTGACAAGCCACAGCTTTGACTGTTAGTGAATGCTAAGGAGGGACCAAACTGCATACCCGCTTAGCTCTGGAAACATAACTCACAGCTAGGGTTGCCTCCATGTCTCCAATGCCTTCCATTCAGACCGCAGCCATGCAATACTATGCCTGCTAACAAGGCAGCCTGACATTCTGCCTCCACTATTTACTTTCCACTGTATTTATGATCTCTTGTCTGTTCTGGAGCCAACTCTTCTTATATTCCCTTTTGATTTCTTTCCATTAAGATGGTGTGGCTTTGCTGTGTCAATGATTGTCGGGCCCTGCGTTTGAACTTTGAACCGACCAGGCAAAGGCGCTCTCTTTTGTACACTGTAGCGAGGCGAGGCATGAGGAGAGGGCTGTAGGTTGGGGGTTAACTCGTTTACGATTCGCACCATAAAGCTTCCTGAAAGGTTGGTCAGGCTGAATAAGCAAGGGTATGTTAACCTGTCACCTTCCCAAGCACCAACAGTAGAGGGTCACAGGAAAAAACTGCGACATTAGGGTGTGCGTTTTTTAAAATTGTGTCTGTGTGACACAGTGAATGTGAAAAAGGCAACTAGCCGTGTCTTTCTCCTCTGCTAAAAGCAGGTGTTTGTGCAAGCTGTCCCGGGAGAGGCACCCTGGCTACAGTGTTGTGAGATCGCTCCCACCTGTGAAGATCAAATATGAGACATTTATTATACAGGGGGGACTTATCTAGCGCTCCCTATCTGATGGGCTATGTAATGGAGAGGCCCTGGACAGATCCACTTTCACTGCCCTAAAAGGCTGGAGAGGTGACCCAAAAGGAAAACATTATGCGAGGAAACAAAGGCGGCGTGGGCGTGGAGGAGAAACCCTCTGAAGGGTACTGCCCTCTCTCCTCCCTGCCCGCCATGCAGACTGGAAACACTGGGTCGCTGCAGGGCATATTGTGTCTGTGTATGTATTGTAAGTGTGTGGGTGGTGTGTTTGAGATCTCACAAGTCACCAATTTTCAAGTTGTGCCTAATTAGACTGTTTAAAGCAATAACTCTGTGTTTTGGAGGTGGTGAGTAACTGTATGTTTTACACATAATTATGTGCTGGCAACTGCAGACATTTAAACTGGAGAGTTGTAATTTTACCATATTGTGGCCTATGCATCATTGTGCACATTGCATTGTGAATTCTTTAGCAATACTCTGCTGCAAAGTGCTGCCACTGTTTGTCCTCTGGGCACCAGCTCGACAGAAGTTAAATGATGTCTGCCTTCTCAAGTCAACTCTCGCATTACCAGCCTTTCAGCCAAGATCTTGTGAAGCGACACTTGCTACAGTGCCGTCTGCAAACTGTTCAACAACAAAGAGCTCTGCAGTGCAGCCAGACTGAAATCAAACAGGATTACAGCCGATAGGCACAGAGCACAAAGCAGGTAATTTAATTGTAGTCAACGCCTGTAAAATCTGTACCTGTTTTGTAACTTTCAGCTTTCGCACAGTGTATAACACAGAAAGCTGTCATGCATGTACATTCACACGAATAAGTCAAATCAAGAGTTGAGAGTCCTTGTTATTACCTCCACCAAGGAGGTCATGTATTTAGTTCACCTTGTCTGGATGTTTTTTCTATTTGTCAGCATGATTACAGAAAAACTACAAGCCAGATATTCATTAAACTTGGTGGAAGGATGTAGATTGAGCCAAGGAAGAGCCCATTAAAATTTGGAACGGATCCAAAACATGGGACGAATACAGTTTTGTTAACATTTATTAACATTATTTTGGCTTTCTACTAGAACATGTTTACATGCCTTAATATGCCTGTATTTGCCATATGTCTGAAGCTCCATTTTAGCACCTTTCTCTTTAAGATCCCTTCACAAAAAAGCCAAATCTGCTCTGATTGGTCAGTGTTTCTGGGTCTCCGGGATCTGTGCTTTCAGCATCTCTGCTGTAGCAGAACTTTCTACTTTTATTTATTACAGTTGTGACATTGCAACTTTACAGAACCCCTGACAGCTCATTTAAAGTTAGATTTTTTCTTGTTAATCTTGATATAATCAGTCTGCCTCTGGCATAATATATTGCTTCTGGCTGCTAAAACAGATGCAATCTGAGTGAAGAGATGAGAGAGAATTGCTAGTAAGCCATCATGTATCTAAAATAATTTTAATTTACATCATGGACCATACTCATGTCAAGGATTAAAGCCACACAGTTGATGATTCTATTGTGGGCCTAATCATTTACCTCCTGGCATTAAAAGACTGAGAGTAAACACCTCAGAGTTAATTAAAAGCTGCAGAGATAAGGCTCCAGGGAGAAGCTACTGTCTCCACTGCTTTGTCAGGGTATAAAAAGGCCAGGACTTCCTGCTGCGGAGAGGAAGTGAGTTTGGGAGAGGTAGACGAGGGAAAGAGATTATCTCTCCACATTAACAGGCTTCACTGAACCAACAGAGACGGGGATATCTGACATCACACTTTCAGATACAGTCAATGCCACACACACACTTCAAAGCACTTTGTGTTTACATGTAAATTATGAAGAATCAGATTCCAAGTTTAATACACACACACAAGTATCCACACTTCACGGCATGTTTACATGCCATCAGGACTGCCATTTATACAGAGTCTACCTAATATGGGTGAGCACCTGGTTCAAGTGTGATGAGGCTGCCACCTGATCAAATAAGCAACATAATACACTGTGAGACACATACAGGCGGGCACATAGCCACAGGATTCACCTGGCTGCTGTCAGATCCTCTCATCTACATTTCTTTTAAAGTACTAACAATAAAACAAACACAAAAATGCTGCAGATTAGATCCATGAAATATCAATAAATTATACAGTCAAAGTCATAACATCAGTGTCCTGTACACACAGTCTCTATGCAATCCATAATTAGATGAACAGTGAGACAGCCACTGGTATGAACCAACAGGGGGCAGAACAAATACATTATATGTGAACTCGATCTGGTTGAATAGAATAAGACATTTTGGTTCGTATGATGGACCTACATTATTAATTAAATGGAATTTTGTTTGATGGCACAATATGAAGAGAAAATTTAGTATAAAAAAACTTGAAGTACACTTTCATGCATGTTAAATTATATGAAAATTGAATATAGTGGAATATAGGTAACTAAAATTATTAATATAGTTTATTTCCTCTGCAAAGGATGTTTTAGTTTGAGTTTGTTTTTGTGATTGTGGAAAAATGACTGGCCAAATTTTCATTTAACTTGGCGGTGGGGTGTAGCATGGACCAATGAAGGACCCATTACATTTGGGACCGGATCTGAATCACGCGGCTGCAGAATCACGCAGCTGATATACAAATTCATTTCACTTTAGTTAATATTGCAAGATAATGCATTTGTGCTACATTCATGTGGTGTCGGAATAATTGGACAAATTAGCTCCTGACTGGGAAAATTCCTGTGAAATCCCCCTCAAGTTAGAACAACAAATAGTTACGCTGGCAGAACGGCTATAAACATGCTGTTTAAAGTTATTTACGATAAAATACAGCACATTGTCTTTGTAACTTCCGTGTTGTTTCCACAATGAATTTACCACGAAGAACGTCTTCCCAACTGACGAAATAGGACTATCCGAGAAGCACCTGAATGCACCATGGTGGCCTTGGTGGAGGTCCGTGCCCCCCAAGTGCCATTCTAGTAGTTCTCAATTTCTAAATCTTATGACTTTTTATAGTTATGGAAACTGAAAATGGCCATGGTTTGTCTTTTTTCACCATCCGTTTTAGAAGCATGTCTCTGTATCTTAAAATAACGAAAAGGGGATTTTCTTGTCCTCAAAGGCCCTATTAATGGTACAATTATTTAATTGCCTCCATATAAAATTGTTGTCTTGTGATTGTGTCATATCTCACTTACTTGGGAAAGAAAATTTCTGTCTTTGCCAACTGTCCAATTGGATTAATGTAGATAAAGTTTTATCCAAGTCGCACAGCTTACTCGTTATTTAGTCATTTGACTTTAAAGTCAATAATTGATTAAAATCTGATGAGTTGATCTGTCATCCTTTCCCCTGCCTATGGCTACTTCCTCACTACTTCCTGACTCAAAATTAACTGAGCAATCAGGCTGGAATTTAGCTAAACTCTGAGTCTGTAAAGATAACAAGATAAGTCACGGCCATCATAACACATTAGTGTTTGATATTTCAAGATAGCAATATAATTGAATTGTTATCTTTGAATGATGGGCTGACAAAACAGGCTAAATGTGTAAAAAATAGTAATTTGCAATCAGCAATAATGAAATAATAAAGTTGTGATAACAACCTGGTGACTGCAGTATTTACATTTTGATTAAAGGCGATTTGATAGGAGATAACTGGGATAAACATGTATGAGCGACTTCAGCATGGACATACAGCAGCAATTATTTTTGCTTCTTTTACAGCTATAGGGTTGAAGTGGTGAGGACTTTTTTGCTCTTTTGACACAAAAACAGTTTTTTTAATATCAATAAGATATTGTCATCAAACTAGCACATACTGACTCACAGAACTTTTGGTCCAACTGAACTATTAGTTGAATAATCGACTAGTATACCGACTGAAAGTGAATCATTCATTAATCAATTAATCATTGAAGTTGTTTTCCCGCAAAAATACCAACCACGTGATGGAAAATGTGGGGATTTGCTGAAAGTTTTTGTATAATACTAAACGTGTGGTCAGACAATAGAAATAATATCAGTAAGTGAACTTCTGCTCCTTGTTTCTGATCATTTACAGGCGTAACAGCTGGCTGAGTTTTTGGACTGAAATAAGTGAAGCTATAGATAACATTTTTCATTTTACAATAATAATTATTACTTGGCAGAATACCACAGCAACTCTCCTAACAAACTTTGAGATGTATAAAAGCAGCAGCACTTAAGCAGATGACACAAAAACTGGATAAAACCAGAGGAGTCACAGATAAGTAAAGTGAGTAAAATTCCTTGTAGCCTGTGTGTACACACACTGTGCCCACTGTGGAACATGCTAAACACACTGCGGCATTACATGAAAGTAGCAGCATAACTGCAAACATTAACAGGTACGTCTAATTCATTAAACATGAACTCATTATTTAAAGCCATAAAACAGAAATTTCATGAGTTGAGGTGACGCACTCATGATTTCACTTTTCAATGTGAACACACCAGGGAAAATGAATGCAAACATTACAGAGATTATAAAAAAAGAAGTGCCAGTGGGTGAGGTACCTGCCAAGGACAGTTTAACCAACATGTGCATGTTCAAGCAAGGGGATTATGAGAAAAGAGAGAATGGGAGGAGGAGGAGGAGGAGGAGGAGGAGGACGTAGAGGGAGAGCGATGGGGAGACAAAAACAGGAGGGAGTGCTCAGATAGTGCTGCAGTGCTGGGATAGGTCTCCAAGCAGAAACTGTGGCTGTGGCCTTTTTGGAAGGACTCCAGGGCTTGTAGTGCAGGTCTCCTTTGATAATGGGCCACAGTATGTGTAAGAGTGTTGGGCTGCAGCCAAGGTACACAGCCTTTTGGTAATAGTTAACAGAGTGGGCAAACAGTGGAAGTCAGCGGCATGGAGGTAGGTCAGAGAACTGCAGTAGACACACTGCTGCCCCTCTCCAGCCCAGCCCTCCCTCCGCCCCTCTCTCTCATAGATCTGGCTCTGCAGCGGGACACTTGGCTCAGCTCCTGGCTCTTTGAACCGAAGCTTCATGTATGTACAGTTGACTCATATAGGACAACGTGTTGTGGGGCACTCAACAAGATTTTCTTTACAAAGTATGGCGGAATGCGCTCTTACAGGGTCACAGTATCCAAATGCCCCATGTCTATTTCCAGCCTCATGTGATGCAAATTCAATTTTGTAATTCAGGAGTAATGTTGTGATTTTCGAGGGCAATGGATCAGGTTTCCACGGACTCGCTTGGGGCTAATACACTAAGCTACAGCATGGTTTTGTTGGCACTATAGTAGAGGTTGTGAACTGGAAAGAAAACAAGTGGCTTTGGCCATCTAACACATCTACAAGAGAAAACTTGATTGTGGTTAAATGTGGGTGAGTTTGAATTGTTCCTTCATGTCAGACAGTACTGTCCAGCCTCATGGCACCCAGAGATGAAGACAAATTATCATACAAGCTGAGAAGATGCTGACAGCGAAAACAGCTTATTAGTCATGTGAGTTAATTATTCACTACATCAGAAAAAAGCCCAGCAGAAAGAATGATGAGCTTTGAAGCCAATTTCACATAGTAGCCAAAGCCAAACAGTGAAGTTACAACCTTGCATGTCTGTTTTCAATTTTTCCATTTAGCACATCAACTCTTTTTCAAGAAAGGCAAAAACCACCTTAAGCAAGAGTAAACTTTCTTTTTTTTTTGCAACTGAAGAAGTTTTGCCATTTCCATTGATCTTTTCTAAAGGGATACGTCAAAATGTGTCAAATGCTAATTAAAACTTTGCAGCCACTAACGCTCTTTCAAATTAGTGTCAATACACAGACATGCAAGACACTAAATCCTCGCAAGGGAGCATTCCAAGCATGTACAAACACTTGTGTGTAAAATGGAAAGAATGCTCAAACGGACAAAGTGAACACCTCTGTTGATGGGAAGAGGGTGAAGATCAAAGCCATGGAAAGCACTTCATACTAATGTATTTCTCTGTTAAAATTCTCTCTGCACAACTTTAAGAACTGTCACTATGACCTTATACATAATATACACACTTCTCTCATGTAATATTTATTATTATTGTAAACAGTCATAAAGACTTAATGCCCTGGAAAATAAGATTTTGTCTCAGTGACATGAGTGGAACATAATGTGTCTTCTGTGTCCACGGCTATTAGTGGCTGACCATGTCACATCTCATTTGGCAGATATTATAAATGTTATGTTGTTTCTGTCACCACAATGTTAGCCTGTCTTTGTGATTCTTCATGGTCAAATGTGCGCTGGTAGAGGAAGAAGTGCTACGCTCGTGTATGTAGGTGTGTGTGCGCGTCTTGCTTTCAAGTATCCCCGCGGTCCCAGACAGTCCAAGGACTTGGGAGCGGTAGACATGTCATTACCCAATCCTCTGCCAACCTGCTGCTCTAATCTCAGAGTGAGCAGACCAAACACCAAACCACACACAGCTCTGCTTTAGTCTTCAGAGCTGGCTTTCAGTGCCGCTGTGGTGTAATGCTGTGCTAACCCTAACCTAGGGCCCAGAACAAAGAGCAACACCATGCTCCACTCCACTCCCGCACAGCAATCTGAGGGTTTAAATAGCAGGCTGTGAGGGAATGGGGCTTGGCAGCTTTGGTCACCAACAGACCGTCACAAAGTAAAAAAAGAGCCCATATGACTCCATACAGCCCCACAAACATGCCTTGTTAGCTGTCAAGCACTACTTTTCTGCTGCTTTGGAGCGGCTCCCACAGAGGAGGTTATCAGGTGAATGGCCCTGATGAGACATCATGGCCCTGTTCCCTCAAATACAGACTGCCTTTTGATCCGCCCACCTGATTCCAGTGAACTGCTGCACACCAAGGGCAGCTGACATTGAAAGAGCGAGGATCTGTTTTTTTACTTGGAGGCTGCAGGAAGCCTAATGTTGGAGTAAATGTAAATACACAGGTTATGTAACCCAGATGTAGATGATATTCCCCCGGCTCTATCACTTCCCTACAAAGTCCCAGTCCGTGGTCAAGGCCATTTGAAGAGAGTAATCTGAACGCATTCCAAGTGGGAAACCAGCACAGCTAGCATGAAAAAGCCAAGATAGTAATGCATATTTTGAGTGAGTTCAACAATGAAGTCATTTGTGTTTCCGTTGCCGACTAGTGTTAGTTGTTAGTGTTGGCCGCGCCACGCTCCAGAGGGTTAAACATGAGGGGAGTCAGGGACTGTCCAAGCCTCTCTCAGAGCACCCTAAACAGCAGTCTGTCAGCATTCCTGCTGGGTGCCAAGGTATTTACTTTGGACAAGAGAGGGAGGCACTGTGAGGGACTGCTTCTAATTAGGACCAGCCAGTCAGGAGGTCATGGCCAATTGGAACGGGTCTCCTAGATACGCAGTCCTCTCCTGAGGGCTGCTGGACAGTACACCAGGCACAGTCAAGTTTGGGTTTAGTTGTTTTTGGAGCGTGCAACAAGGTCACTGCATGGCTGTGCTGAATCAGTTATTCCACCTGGGGTAGGACTAATAAACGGCTGGTGGCAGCATTGTTATCATACGCTTCAAGGGAGCGTCAAGAGTATAGAACTTTAAAATGGCCTTCGGGCCTTTGAAAACACTGTTATGAAGAGCATGCAGTGCTGCAGTCCAGCACAATCCTGCAACTGGAAAACATTTGAATGCTACATTTTGCTTCATTCTGCTCCCTTTTTTTTAACCCCTATTTTGACGCAACGGAACAAGATGTCATCAGCGGCTCCAGCTGTTTCATTGTTAAAAGTTTGATTCACTAAACATGTTAAGTTAAGTTATAGTATGGACTGCTGCAAGTAAACAGGAATATTATTGACATGTTAATTTTCATTAGCCATGTAAAAAGCTTTGTAGGGCAACTTCCTTTTTTTCTCAGAATAAGGGTTAAGAAAACTGAATGTTTTCTGCATGTAAATGTAAGGTAATGTGTTTAACATTGCGATCTGAACCTTGGCATTTCATGGCATGTTGTAGAACAAAAGCCAAACAAAAATGATTACTACTGGCCACTGCTCTGGCCTCTGATATGCTAGTTGAGGTAAATAAGTTGGCAGATCATATTTTCTAAAATGTGCTTTAGAGTTACATGCAAATGGACAAGTGCTGACAAGAAGACCTTTGTAAGCACATGCATTTATTTATCTATTCTGTTTATTTTCTCAGGGACGGTGGTCATTAGAAAAAATAACTGTGCTGTACATTACTGCAAGAGTTATCCAGTAGGCTGATGAGTTAATGTAGCGCCCAGGGCCATGTGACACCAGTTCAAATTCTCTCAGCAAGTCACATGGGATGTCTCTGCAGGCCTGAGTGTGCATTTTCAACAAAAACTCCCTGAAGGGGAAGAGGAAAACTCTCCCTGCAGGTGAACGGAGATGAACACATCAGTGGAGCACACTTGTCTGGCAGACATACTAACCCTTTGTCTGATTCAGAAGCATGCACTTTTCATTTAGTCCAACTGAGAGAACAGCCATCTATCATGCTGTCAGGCATGTGACTGGAAGTATGATGATCAGCCGTGTTCACCAAGAACAATCATTCACCTCCAGCTCACACAGCAGTCATTAGAGCAGGCAAGCAGCTACAAAGGGAAAAGCACAGCCCTATTTTAAGCCAAAAAACACAGGGTGATGAGTCTTACCAGACAAAAACACTTCATGCTACTTCTTCACTGGATGTTTCTGTTTGGTTGCTCTGTCAGGAGCTTACTGCCTATAGTCCTTCTAAAATCAGGAACATAACTAAATGAGCCATGGACTGACACGTCCTAACATCATAACCAAGACATTGCAATCAATTCTGTAATCAAATAGGCCAGTGAAACACAGTCATACAACGGCATTTCCAGCATAAGTTTTTGTTGTGGTTAGGGTTAGGGCAAATTTCTGGAATAATAGTTTTTAAATATTTCAATGAGAAGGAGACAGAAAGGACAACAATATGCATTTGAGAGCTACAGTCACAATATAATTTGTTGACAGACATCACAATCAAGGGAAGCAAACCAGTCCCAATGCAAGCATCCGGCCCCGCACGTCTCAACAATTCACATAACAAACAGTCAAGACTAAAAAAGTGATATGAGTTGATATATTGTTTTGTTTTAAGGAAACGTTCAGCTATGGCAACATGTGCTGAGGTTAGTACTACAAGCTAGTGAGCTAGCATGCTAATCAATCACAGTGGTGAGCACAAATGAAATTAAACACACTAAACACTACTCAACACGCTAAACAGGCCTCTTTTGTGTCCTTTGGACACTCTTATGGAGGGAAGGGTCGATCTATTCAATCAATGCTAAAATGCAACATATGCATGTATTTGAAGTTTCATCAACTAGACTAAAACCAACAAAAGAATTTCACAAATTGTCCAGTATTGGACAGGTTTCTGGTGTTTTACTTACATATATTATACATATCCCCGGCTGAAGGGAACAAACATGACTACATGGCTACACTACTGCACCACTGACAGCGAGGTACATGGCCTTCAAGAGAGTGATAGTGAGTATTACAGTAGTGCAAGGCCAACATTTCAACATGTCTCAAGGCACTTCAGTGCTATTTCACATTTGACAATTGTATTCAGTTTTTCTAATTCAATAAATCAAACTCTGTATGAAGCAGGGAACCATTATCAGAACTGCCACTGACGCCTTTCTGAGAAGAAGGCCAAGGGGGTAAAATCGGGTCAAAAACAGGACATGCTGTTTGTTGTTTGGTAGTGACCATGTGACTTCTGCAGTCATAAAGCATTTTTTGTCAGCAGCGTTATCTTCCTGGATCTGGGGTTACAATATGGCTTTTGTAGTCATGCAGCACTGAAAGATCTAAGTCACTTTGATCCCGCTTAATAGAGTTTGGTAAATGATCTCAGTATGGGAGCTGGGCCTTCTGTGCACACACACACACACACACACTGTGGACACACTCACAAAGACTCACTCATGCTTGTACACACATACATAAAGAATCAGACCGTCACACAGGTGAAAGCTCCTCTTCTTGCGGATCGTTGAGCCAAGCGTTCAAGCAGAAAAGAAAATTTGCTTCCACTCAGAAGACTGCTCACTGCAGATTCTGCTTTTTAACAATATTACTCTGCAGCTCTGATGCACATGTAGCTGTTACAAACATGTAGTACAAATAGTTTGTCATACAGGATCCAAACAACTTTCCATGATACATTGCTAGGGGTGTTATTGCGGTATCTGCCAAAGCGGCAAGCACAAAGCCATACAAAAAAAAAAAAAGTCTGAGAGAGTGACTGAAGGAGCCACAGGGAGTCAGAGAGAGGGAGGGAGTTTGTCAGAGAGCATTTATCTGTGGTATGGTGATGACTCTTTTCCTCCAACCTCTCAGCAAACTAAGCGCTTCCTGCCTTTTGAGTGCATGTAGCCATTTTTGTCCTTGAAACTAAAGCACATGCAATGAATTACAACCATTTTAAAGAGCTGTCAAGAAACAAGAGAGGGCTGGTTAGAGCAGAGGAGGTGAGGAGGAGGAATTTGAAGCTGCGCTGTGGGAGAAAGAGGAGCGAGACAAACAGAGAAATGAAAAAGTGCAGAAAAGCTTCTGAGCCTTTGATGTTCGCGGGAGCAGAAAAGGCTGCTCTCGCCACGACAGGCGGGGCAGAAGTATCAGTGAGGGAAGTCAATGCTTCATTTATCTAAGAAAACATTATAAGACAGCATGCATGAATTATGGGGTAAATAATGATTAACAGGAATTAATTTCAACACCTCATTGCAATTTACACATGCAAACATATCGCAACACAAAGAAGCCAAATCAACCTTCCACAAACCGTACATCAAACAAACTCAATCTGTTAAGAAGCTGATAGGCTTTAAATGCTTTTTATCCTTTCAGTAATATTTTGTATTGTAATGTGAACTCCATTAAAGATTTTGAAATAGCTTTTGAAAGCTCCAAATTAAGGACAGAGTAAACAAAACTTTGGCATTTGTTTCATCTCGCTTATCTAGAAGCCAAAGATCTTTTGTTGCACAGTTGATAACAACACTGTTCACATGGAAAAGGATTGTGTAAGCTGTGCAATTTGGAAGATGTAAAAAGTCAGCCCTATTTTCTTTTCTTTTGTTAGTATTGTAATCTCAATTTTTTCAAATGGACAGATAAAAATTCTGGTGTACAGATCATAAACAAGACGAAGACTACCTTACATCTGGCACAAGGCAGCACACAGCTCAGCACAACTGTCATTTCTAGTTTCAGACCGATTCAGGTGTCATTTTTACACCCACTTTGTGTAAGTAGCAGATGTAGTACCCATGGACATGTTGCAATGCTGGTGCATTGTTGGTGCACCTTTGTCTAACAAAAACCCGGTCTAAAGTCAATGGTGCAGTAATGTCTTACTATGTAAATGATGCATTATTATGATAGTAAGACGCACCTACATTGGCAGATTCACAATGAACATAGACTGTGGGACGCAAAGCAACAGCATTTGCTAATGGGACTGGGAGACAGTGGAGGCAGAGGGTCCACTCGCTTATAAAATTTTACTGAATACTCCTTTTAATAGCTATGCTCCGGTGCACCTGGCTTTTGAAGGGATTAGGAGGTGAATCTCTGAATTCACATTTTGCCGAAAACACACTTATGATTACGTAAGAGATAAAATACAACCCCTTAACACCTTGCCCTTCACTAAAGGCACTTGCGCCATGCACTTCAGACCATGCACTATAGATCTTTTAAATAAAGCTGTTAGAGCCATGCTAGCTGCTCTGCACTTAGGCACAGTGGTGAAAAAAGAGGAATCATCAGAGGATCACAAAAGTCATATCTTTAGCAAATTTCATGGTGATCCAGCCAATATTTTTTTTAAATATTTAAAGCAAGATGGAATATTTTAAATTTTAAATTCTGATTGTTGTTCTCATTGTTTGACACAGTTCCCCACCAGTAGCCTATGAATTCTACTCCCATATGGTGCAATTGTCATCTGTTGCAACATGGTTCTCTGTAAATCTCTTTAAATGTGGCCTTGATCCCCAGGGAAGGGATAGCTTGGCCTCCACACCCGCCATGGATCAGCAGGCTTTCCTCTGTACTCCCAGTGGATCGGTTTCAACTGGAAGGTTGGAGGACAGGTGCTTAAGTTGACCTGCACTGTCAGGACAAATTCAGAAAGGTCGCACAAGATACCCATCTCACTGGGAATGTAAAAATGCCAAAGTATTCTCAACTGTTTAACCCCACATAATTGAATTCCACTGACCCTGAAAGCACCCTGGCCCTAAGTCAGGTACGGTGCCATCAAAGGAAAATGAATGCATGTGAGTGCGTGCATGTGCTCTTTTATAGTCAGTGGTGACTCACTGCTCTCCATTGTAATGGATGCGTGGCTACATGATGGCACAACTTAAAAGAGCTGTGTACATTTGCTGATCCTTCAGTGCCCTGGTGGTTCCTCAGAGGGACAGACAATAAAACTGCTCAAAAAGAAGAGGGAGACAAAAACCCTGTATCATTAACATTTCATTTAAGTGTGTGTGTGTTTATGTGTGTGCGCGCCATTTCGAGTTTTCCCACCACTTTGTCCTGGATCAATGAAGTGTGTGGATATGACAGCACTCACACAAACATAGTGGAGCCCTCATTTTAATGTTAGATTTGTTAATGCTGTTTGTCTCTGCCCTGATTCTTCATCCTGGCCTGTATGTGGGCTGGTTCAAGGATAAGTCCAGTACTAATGCCTTTACCATACTGCATTGTGTGTGCATGCTCTACATAGGTGTGCTACAAATAACCCGGTTTTATGCATGTGACTCTTTTGGACAAATGTACGAGGCAGTGACTGGACGTGTGTATACTGGAGTAATTGATACTTTCTTCGGTTATTTGCATGAGGAGAGCTATGAAAAGTAGCAAAGAATGTGTTGTATAACATTCATGAATTCCAGACCTGGTCTAATGACTTAAAAAGAAGGGGGCCGGCAGGATTAAGAGATTTGCCATGTTTCCCCTACCTGCCTCTCCCTTCTTCCCAGTGCCCTAAGAAACATCTCAACAGCCATCTCTTGTGGAAGAGGGTGGACAGGACAGCACTAGCCCCCTGCTTCCTGTGCTGCAGGCTGCAGCTTTGTCAGATCCCTGCTCAGGAGAAACCATTAGTCCAGAGCTTGTCTGATAGGTTAGACACACGTGGGGGTCTGTTCAAGGCAAGAGCCAGAGGCAACATGGAATGGTAGTCTCAGATCACTAGAGGAAGGAGACCATAGAGAGGCAATAGCAGGCAGGCTGAACTGATGACCATATGGAAATACAGAAGACTAACATGTCTTGACAGCAGATCAGTGAGAGCTGGCCACAATATGAATAATCCCTGTATCAGCAGCACTGATCATGTTTCTTATGTTATATGATGGCTTTAAAGTTGACGTTTGTCCCTGAATAGCCTTCCTTTTTTTACACAAACAGCAGTTAATCACAGAAAAGTCAGCAGTCTTTTTAACAGGCGCTGTGGCAAAGCTGGGGGAAATTGTGAGCTTACAGCGATTTCATTCATACTTTTATATAACTGCCAGTGTCGCCTTGGGGCAGATGGACTGATGGGGACGTGAGTCCACTGCTGTTTATGTCAGGGTTTCATATGGTGTCCATACCAGTGGACATGGCAGAGCTCTGCATGCCAGACATGCGCACAGTAAATGTGAACAAAGGCCTGCAGGAAAATTCAGAGCAGGCCTTTTCCACTGCTACTCTCACTGTGATGTAAAAAGACATTAGAATTGGACTTGAGTGAGTGAATCTGTTTGCCAAATGTTTGGGGTTATACTTAGAGATTGCACAAGATTCATATGCAAACAAATAATAAGAGGTTTCTGTGTTTCTGAGGTGTCAAAGCACTAAGTTTGATGTGAAAATGAAGCACATGTTATCCACACTAATCTTATATCCCTGATCACAATTAAGTCATGCTTACAACAACAATCACTTCTGAGTAGACACCTGGCAGTTGATTTACATTGTGGAGACATAAAACCAGCAAATTCCTGTTGTCATTTTCAAACATAGCTATAACATTTAAAGATATACAGTTCCACATCGTGGTCCAACCAATTGGATGCCACATATGCCATATAAACTAAAGAAAGCAGCACCTCCTACAATGTAAAGCAGTGAGGAGCCCTGAGGAGCCCTGGTAAGGCTGTTATCTCATCCAGGGAGATAGGAAGTATGGACAGGAAATCTAGAGGGAGGGGGAGGATAGGGCCCATATGGGAAGTGCAGTGTAAACAGTCTCGGTTTTTAATCATCCCAGCTCACGTTCGGAACTGGACGCACTTTGATGTTCTCCCTTAGTGCTGCCCCCGCCCTCCCATCCCTCGTTCCCAAACGGCCGCGCTGAGGGCCGGCTAGGGAAACATGCAGATAGTGGCCTCGGACAGTCAAGGGCTCAGGGAGAGACGAGGAGGCATTCAGTACCTTGTGGGACACTGAGAAGGGAGACGAAAGAATGTGAAGTGGTGCAGAGTTAACTGGTGTTCAGTCAATTGCCTGCCCTGCCTTAATTATAGCTGATGTATTTAAGGGAGCTCTCAAAGGTCAATTCAACATTTCAAAGTACAAAGACCCAAAAATACAGAGTGAGGAAGAAAAGAAAGTCAAGATGGCTTTCAAGTGAAAATAGGTGGAGCTCTTATGATGTCCTTTAATTGGGCACAGTGCCAATTGGAGGATAAAGTCAGAGTCTTTCTCTCAACAGAGGACAGTTGACAATCCCCTCAAGTTCAAAGTTATCCCAGAAGCCTTTGCACTTCTCCTCTGGTCATAATGCAAGCTTCATTTTGGAAAGGGGGAGAGTCAAAATTCCTCAGCACTTGTATTTGTCCAAATAGTGCTGGCCAGACCCCAGCCAGTGTTCCAATGAACGTGTTCATTCAGAGGACAGGGCATACTTCCAGAGAGATCACAGTTTAATAGATCAGAGGGAGATACGTACCAAAGCAAAGTCTTATGACTTGAATACACTGAGGGAAACTGGGAATTTCTTCTGTCCCAAGCATGTGTTAGTAAACATTATGAAAAAAACAGGATCCACTGTTTCACAAGAGAATAAACTTCACTTACTATAGCCAGAAGGCTACAGTACATGCGGCTGCACTGTTTCATGTAAAAAGCACAGGAAGAGATCACTTTTCTCAACATTGTACAACTTATGTCAAAAACTTGCAGCTTTTGAATGAAACTTCAATTTACTCTAATGCCAAATGTTACTTTTCTAGATATCAACCTCCAAAAACAGACAATAAAACATAAGACAACCCAAGGTAAGGTTGTGTGATAAATCAGTATGATCATTTATTGTTTTTCAATGGAACCATATTGTCATTAAATCATATATCAAGATAGGGTGATAAACAATTAAGCCATCTAAACTGATAATAACAATCACATACTGAGACATATTTCTCAGAAAACCTAAAATATACTGTGAAATGAAGGAATTAAGCTTATTAAAACACAACTTGGCTTTGTGGAGAATCTATCTATGGAACTCAGCCTCCTTTACAGCCTTCATCCCCCCATCTACTGGAAGACAAGAACATAAAGCGGACCATAAAGCAGCCTGCAGAGGCAACGAGGACCTGTTGGAACAGGCCTAAGCTGCAACAAAGAGCATCCTGCAGCATAACACCACCTCTGTGCACTGTGGGAACAGACTGGGAAGAGAGAGTCTAACAAAATATACCTTCCTATCCTTGGACAGAACCACAATCAAAGGTCTGACATGGGGAAACAAGGAAACAGAAGAGCGGACAAAACCAACTGTACAGACTTCTTAGCCAGCAGAAAGTACAAAAAAACAGGGATCTTATCAGCAGAGGATTAAGCTGTCGCCATTTTGACTGTGGCAGAGATAAAAATGTTAGTTTGAATGTTGAACTGGTGCACCTTTCTTCACACAATTCCAGAAAGATATCACTGCAACAATCTTGTTCAAGCTCTGTCACTGATGTGCTAACTTAACAAGCTGAAGCTCTTTTCTTCAATGCATTTCATCTACAGCAATTTTGCATTCAGAATGCAAAATCCTTTGCAAGGTTTTATGGGAAGAAAGGTGGAAATCCCAGAAAGCTGGAAGTGTCTTTGATGTCACCTGCACTGTGATATGCATCCATAACATGCTGTCAACATCCCACACAGACACATTAAAGCCAAATCGGTTTTAACTGAAGAGGAAAAACAGTTTTTCACAGTGGCCTAATACTGGTCTTTCTCTGAGGAGAAACCATGTAAATCCTTATCAATTACAACTAACTGCAGCATCTGGCTCGCCATTCACAAAACCTCCCACGCCTGGTGAGTGAGAAGAGACAAGATCCTGCAGTGCCTCATATCTGTCGTCCCGTTTCTCTGGAGACGGTAAATAAATTGACACAGCCGAGCTTTAAGGCCCGGGAACCTTAATCCACTCCTGAATCCTAAATATGCACACTGAATAGAGCACATACTTTACATTTGCAAGGTAATGGCATGCGTTTTTTTCTAAATGGTAAAAACAACTTTTGCTTAAATTATAGCTTTGCATGAGTCTAAACATGATTTTAATAGTCCCGGACCACACCTTGATATTAAAAATGTTGGAAGAGCATTAGATGCCATAAATAGTTACTGCAAAACAAAGCTGTCATCTTTGAAGAGATACACATAAAAGAGGCTGGCAACCTCAACCAAACCCATGTTTTCAGGGATAAGTAAAAATAGACTGAAAACAAACTAACCTCAATAACACCTGTATGTCAGCACTATTACAAGGAATTTAGATTTGCTGTCATCATACGCTGAGTTTGAAGTGCAGTATTAGATAGATAGTGTACTGTATCCATGGTCACTACAGTATTTTGATGCCATATAGCAACAAGCACAGTTGTTAACATAAGTTGGTTTATCAGGCAGTGGATGCTGTGTAAACTGTTTTTTAGGTTAGAAAAACATGTGTGGCCAGAATTCACTCCACAGAGGAACTGACGATGACAGCTCAGTGTGCTCTGAAACTCATTTCAAAGTCATAATGGACTTTGAATGTTGAATTGTTTCTCTCCAGTAGACACAATTCAACCCCACCAATACTTTTCCATTATTGTACAATGGGTAGGGCTCTGCAATCTGTTAATATTATATTATATCATGATATGGGCCTTGATATTGTCTAAGATTTGGATATCATAGGTGCTATTTTTTACTGGTTTACTGCATTACAGTAAAGTGAGTTAATTTTATGAACATACCAGACTCTTCAAGCTGTTCTATTATTTATCTTTACCCACTTAATCATTAAATATATAAATATGAATGATTATTTATTATAATTGAAGTGTGTAAGTATATTGGTTAAAATCATTATAATTTTCTACTTTCTTTATATCACCCAGCTCTACAGTGGAGGGACATCTAATTCATTGAGACTGATCTGAGTCTGAGGCAATAGAACAGCTACAATAAAATTGTCAATGGGAGGTCCCCTGGGACAACATGGTTGTCAAAGCAACAGGCAAATTTAAATGTATATCGACGCACAAAGGAAGCCAGGTAGTAAGAGCATCCTTCAAGACCAAATATTCACACATGCTTAAGTGTCTTTGAGCAAGGCATTACATTCCTAAGAGACAACAGGTGCCCACCCGCACCCCTCTTACAATGTCCAGTGACTCCTCTTTTAAGTATATGTCTGGGTGTAAATGAGTGGAAGCTTTGAGTGCAGAGTGTAGAGTAACTTTTGTGACACCTTACCTGCATTAGTTTTCCCTCCGCGTAGCCGGCACTTCCTCCCACGAACACTCCTTCCAGAGTGATGGGCTTCCCCGTCGGCTCGTGATTCAGCAGTGCCACCTTGATGAGCGCTCGGAGGGCCGGTCGCTCGGACTCCAGGCCCGGCTGGCCCAGCACCACCTGCAGGGCCGCCATGAGCAGCCACGGCCAGAGCCCGGCCAGGCGCCGCTGGGGGACGGTCATGGCCTCGGCTGTAGCGGCGGTGCCCGGCCGCACATGGTGGACTTCAAAGCAGGCAAGCACCGCGGATAGACAAACGGAAAAAATATTGAGATATGTGTATACTTCCCACTTCTTCTTTCCGCCTCAACGAGTACTGTTAAACAAATAGAATCCAAACTTTTAAAGCTGGAGGACTGCCATCATAACTCATGCGTGATTGTCCTAAAACTTCCATTCAGCACCACAGTTAATACTCGACGCGTTATGGAAATGCACTCGGTGCCCACATGGAACAAAGCGCTTCGTTACAGAAAACTGATATCTTCGGAGATACAATAAGCTTGAATGAACTTTTATCCAGTGTCATTAGTGTGGGTGGCGAAACACTGCATGCTCGGAGGCACCATGAAGACACGCTGTGTTGTGTTAGAGCTTGAAGTGTGCATTGGTTTGCCTGGTCTCCGTGAGATACACAACAAATGTCCTCATTTGTAACGTGTTTGCGTTATAGTCGAGCTGCTGTATCCTCTCCCAGAAGAAGGGCAGGTCCTGGCAACAGTGTATCAATCTTCATCCGTATCCAAACTACTATTAATAATACAGTGTACACCAGTCACTGTAGTTTACAATCACATTTTGCAACATATTGACAAACAGCGTCAGCAGACAGCACGTCCTGTGGGCGCCACATTTTCTGGATAAATCCACAAGAAACTCGGAAAAGCGACGGCTTGGACTTCAAAGGCTGCGTTACAGGTTGCCGCCGGAAAGTTATAAGGCATGTTGACAGATAGTGCTGTGCCAAAAAGTTGGGTAATATTTTTACAACCCAGGAATTGCGGAAAATAATCCTCGTAGAAGTTGTTAAATTCAGCACACCGCTCTATCTAATTATTAACCAAAGCAAATGGACCGTTGCACTTCTAACTTGGTAATCATGCTGGGTCCGAATCCGAAGCGACTTCTCTGATAGACCCATCCACTTATTCTCTACAGCCGGTCCTCATTTAAACCAACTCGCTGTAAAAGAGAGAGAAAACACACACAGGCATTCCCCTGAGTTCAGTGCCTCCGCTGCACTGTAAGAAATTAGATACGATCCTCTGGAGAACACCGAGGGAAAGTGAAATGTTTATCAAAAATCACCAGCGATTACAGAGTAGAAACACCGCAAAAAGTACGGAATAAAAGTGGTCCAAACTCCCTGGGATCACCATTTAAAGTTGATAAAGGGGAGAGACGCCGTGTACAGTTATGACACCGTCCCAAAAGTCTACCTCCCGGACTGTCTCTCGCTCCCCTGGGATCTCATTGACACTCTCTACCTGCTCGCTGTCCTGCTGCCTTCACTTGCAATCGGAGAATAGGATTTTATAGAAACGAGGCACATTAACAACCCATGTGTTTGAGGTGTTTGTCATCTGTTTTTTATATATATACAAAGAACAAACCGTGTAAACAAACGATCTTACAGGCACTTATAGGCAAAAATCCTAAATATAACGCTACTATTTAAATTGAAAGTCAAAGTTACAACAGATATGAACTTTTAATTCCACTCAATGCTGTGTCAAATAAAAACATTTGATAACAAACAACTGTTAAATAAAACGTTCGTTACATGCTTTGTTTTATTCTTAACACGTGCATGTTACAAAAAAATTAAATATAAAAAGTAATAATATAAAAGGGGCTTCCGAGTAGTACCTGAAGGCCACATTGGAGGCTGAGGGCGGAGCAGCCGCACAGCAGCAGCCTGACCAAAAACGAATAAGTGGCTCCCTCTAGTGCACACAGTCCTACAGAACCAGCACACGCCCCCAGTGCACAGCTGCAGTATCAGCAATGAATTATTAAATACACACAGCTTGTAAAAACTTAAACATGTTTACACTATATTATTATTACACACGTACCTTTCAAACATTAAATTACATTACATTACATTTTAAAAACACTGCACATTTGAAGTGATGCAATGACATATTAAAAAGTGGGGATATGCAATCACCACCTGGTCACCGCCAAAAAGCATGCTTAAAAGTTGTATTTTCATTAAATTATTAACTTAAGCACTTTGATAGAACTTAATATAACAACCAATTTATACCAAATAAAAACTGCAGCAAATCAGTATAAATTCGACTTAAATTATAATTCTTTAAAAACATTTAAAATAATACTGTGTTAAAAATTTAAAGGTAAAAGCTTGTTTAACAGTTTTATTTTAAAAACGTACCGTGGTACAAGTAATTATAATTCTTAGAGAAAGAAAAATAGAATAATACAAAAAAATATGACTGAGGGATACTGAAACAGTATTGTGCCAAAGTCCCAAGCAAGAAGGAAAACCGCTACTATGAAAACAAACACAAGTGTACAACATATAACTGCTCTAGCATAAATGTGTATCAGGTTTAAATTAGAACATATCAACTCTTAAACAACAAAGAATCATTAAAAAGGTGAATAAAGTCCGGATCACATCCAGTAGTGAATCGAAACTCCCTGTCACAAGCCAATCATATCAACAAGTTGAGATCTAAAATGAGAAAATAACCAACTGTCAGTGAACTTGTTCCAGTGATGACTAGCAAACATACAATTGAATTCTTAGTGGCTTTACTTCCTCTAGTTTTATTCTGAATGTCTTACCTAAAGATTGGGTGTACTTCCTGAGCATCTGCTGTTGTCAGCCTGGCTAGTAGCCCCCTCAGTGTCGCTAACCTCGGCATATTTTACCTCAGTGACGTTTACATCATCATTGGTAACCTTGCCAGGGTATAGAGGAAACCACAGCAAATAATGTACAGCTCTTCTGGTAAGATGTCTCTATCAAATGTAAAACCCCACACAATAGATAGTTTTTTCTATTTGCAACCGGGTAGATCTCACCCAGTCTTTCCTTTAGAAAAATAAAGTTAAATGCATTAAGTAGATGGTTATGTACAATGTAGAGGCTTACCTGTAATATGATATCCTCAGGCATTTGCTCAGGCACTGAAACCACAGATTCCTCCTGCTGTCTGTATGTGCCTGAATTAGAATGACTTGACACTGCCATTAGAATAGGTACAGGACGCAAAGCTTTCATAGTGCTGGTAGATTTCTCACACATCATGGTGTTGGAGAAGGGAACTAATACAGGGCCCGGCTTCTCTGGGGTCACAACTCTAACCACGTTGCTACTGGGTTGAGTTTCCATCACCTCATCTGCAATCTGGAAAATGGTGTCCAAGTTAATGTCACACTTTTTCACCTCCCGGTGTTCTTCTTTCTTGGTGTCCTGCTTGTTTTGCATGTGACACAACATATTCACAGGGTAGCTTGCCTAACAGTGGAATAAAAAGATGTGTTTTAGATACAGCGCATGTTTAAAATAGGCCATCCAATCCTCCTTGTTTGACCAATCACAGAGTAGTTGTGACTGTGAATATACACCAGTTGACCTACCTGGTAATAACTGTGGGGAGTGAACGGCCCTGTCTGAAGCCCACTACCTGCCATATGTGATGCCACAAGGTTGGAATGGTAGCAAGGGCAAACTTGAAGAACAAAAAAATAATATTTTAGATTATAAAATGAAGGATCTGGAGTCTACATTTTTTTTAAATTCTCATTATTATTATTTGACACAGATTAGTACATTTGAGCAAACCCCAATTCAAAACAGTGATACAGGTGATTGTATCATGATTAGGTATGAAATTGGCATAGATGAAAGGCTCAGTTGTTCATAAGCAAGGAGCCAACTGTTTTGTTTTCAATGTAATATGTCACAAATGATTAAGCAAAGGATTACACTCTGTTTTATTTGTTTTCCTTTTTTTGGAATATGGGTTTTATGTAACAAGTACATGATACCTCTACTATCTTTTCTACTCATGTACAATATAAGTACAATGATGTAAATAGTCTGGTTTATGACACTTCCATATGGTGTGCTCACCTGGGGAGTAGTAGCCAGGCTGATATTGTGCATTAGGAGCATTAAAAGTGAAATTTGGATTTCCATGGCTTGCGCGGGCCAATAAAGCCCGCTGCATGTGCACAGCGTTGGAGCTTGAGGCTTCTCCAGCATAGCGGTGGCTTAAAGATGCAGGTATCCCTTTGTCTGTTGCAAAGACAGTAGGTGAATGAACTGCATCAAGACCCCTTTGTAGGAATCGTGGTGGGACTGGGGTTCCATTGTGCTGTGTTATGGCCTGAGCTTTATTTGGATAGTAAGGATAAGTGAACTCCTGATGATTTGGGCTGAGCAGAGAACTGCCTGCAGACACAGAAAAAGCAAAGACAAGATTACAACCAGTTTAACAACCATTACTGAAATATTGAGCATTCAGTTTTTTTTATTCCAATTACAACTGGACGTTTGATTCAGATGAAATGTCATAAAGCGTTTAGAATTTAGAGTTATTTTCAAAGTTGACCAGGTAGAGATTTTCAGACTATTAAAGATTTAAGAAAAAGTTTAATTTCACAGTAATACTCACTATACCACTACTGGGAAACCTTCCACGATCTACTGTTCCTACTGAAAGACAGCACTTAAAAGTCATGCTGTGACACTTGCCTCTTTTCTCATTTGTATCTCCGCCATCATTACCCCCACCACCGCCGCTGAGTCGCTCGTATTTACTTGGGGCGCGAACTTTCACGTCCAGACCAGCTTGCATCTTGGCCTTGTTATCAACAGTTAGTCTCTTCAGACACGCAACAAGTTCAGGGTGGTCTCTCTTGAAGTTTGGGTTGTAAAAACAATGATACACCACACTGTCCCCGGACTCCTTAATAGTTGCTTCGGCTTTCCTGAAGCCATACAGATTGAGCTGGCGGACAAAGCTTGAGAAATTGGTCGTTTTGAAGGCGTCAGCGTTGTCCGAGGTGGCGTAGCTTGGAGACAGGATCTGTGTCTCGAAGAGATGCTGATTAATGACTATGGCATCGCCGGATTTGTCCCAGCTGATAGCTTTACAAGCCGGGTTGTTCAACAAACGCCATAGCTTGGCAGGAAAGTTGTTCGGTTTGATGCTGTCAGGGAGTGGACTTTGTGCAGCATCCATGTTTTTGTCTGTAGAGTTGGAAACAGGTAAAGTTAGTGAACACAGGGCTTCACTTCATCCGAATGTATGGCCAACCGTCACCAGTTAACGCTAACTTAACATGAAACACAACGACGTTAGCAAATGGGTTTGATCTATTTAACGATAACCACTGTGATCAACTCACTCTGTAACCGCATAGTCAACTGGTGGTAAAGATGGATTATTGACGTTACCCTGCAATAATATTACGTTAACTGACTGACCAGTGTCCTGGTTCGGACCCGTTTTGTGAACGCTAACATTAGGTAATAATACACCTTTACTACTAAGGCTAATTCATTTAGCTTATTAAGTAATTCAATTAGTTAGCTGAGTATGTAAGTGACACTGATAACTAGGAATGGTTCAAAAACATGCGAGATGTATGACAATTTAACCTGTAAATCCAAAGTCAATTAACAAAATGCTGTAAAGTCAGAAGGTCGGAAAATGCTATTTTTTAACGTTACTCAGCTAGCATTAGCAAACGTTAGCCTTGGGCAAGACGTTAGCCAATTAACTACTCTGTTTTTTGTTTTTTTATACAGAAACATAAATTATTTCGATACCATTGTATTGAGGGCGACCACGCTATATCAGAATTAAACATCATGTTATAAGAATGGTAACGTTACCTGTATGGGTAAAGATGACTCTCTGCTGTTCTCAGAACCATTGGAAGTTTCTGAACCGTTGGAGCAGTTGGAGTTTGTAACGTTTCTGACAGATTCTGGTGCCAACTTCCAGGATTCTATAATGTCCTAGTAGGCTCACTTTAAATGCTTGGATGCACGTGGAAATAATGCCATAATTCACTAATAATAATAATAATAATAATAATAATAATAATAATAAAGGCAGCAAAACATTCGTTTGAGACCGTTGTTGATATTTAATGAAATGAAAATAAAGACAGTGAAATAAATATGGCAATGGGAATTTCAAGTCGCTGAATATAAATTAATGCAGAATTCTGGAAAAAAGAAATTTAAATATTAAATAAAAGCCACCCGAAATAAAGGAAAGTAATCCTCAAAAAAAGTTCTAAATAAGAACCTATTTATTTATTTAACCTTAATTTAGATTTTTATATTTACATTTATGCACATATTTATTCCCATTTTTTATTTATTTCATGAATTATTACATAGGTATTATTATTCAATATTATTTTATCTTAAATTGCATTTCCATATTTCTGCATAACATTGCTGAATTGTGTGGACAACACAATATTATATAAAAAACGGTCTTCATTGAGAGACACAAATAAAAGCCACCCATTGCTCCACTGTGTATTTGAACACCCATCGTTGTAAAATCAAAAAGCTTGCAGTTATGGTTGAAATACATGAATTCATGGCCAAAACCATTGCAATCAATGCTCACTATATTCATGACAAGTTTCTGAACATAGAAACAGAGATATACTTTATGACTGTACAGAACTATTCAAGCATAATTCCTGACTCCGAAATGACTGTTTTATATGATGAAGATAAAAAACAAAAAAACATTTTTAAACAGGCGCACAACAGGGGACCCACTGTTTTTTTTTTTTTTTACTAGGTCCTCAGTCAGTGACGTAATCCCCCAGCGACTGGGACAAATTCAAAACATTAATCTGTTTGATATTGCAGTATTACACGAGTATTTTCTTCAGGAGCTTAACATAATGGCATTGGAAACGGTCCCCAAAGACCTTCGCCATCTGCGAGCCTGTCTTCTCTGTTCTTTAGTGAAGGTAAACTAAATTACGACAAAGAAACACTCGAGCTAGCTTCTCTGCTAACGTGTTAGCCGCTTTCTGCGCTGTACTTTCACTGTTGTGTCTTACACAGGAACAAAAACTTTAAAGTAATGCTTTCATAATGACTTTTAATACGTTATCAAAACAAAAGACTGATGAATTTCGTGTTATATTTTGTTTACAATAAGGCACTAGCCATGTGTGGCTAAACACTAACGCTCGTCACATTATACAAACTAAAATGCCTTTTTACAGTTGATTAGACCACCCCTGATGAGAAGTAGTTCTCTTGATAAACTCAATTCTGTCCGATGTTATCAAAAGTAGTTTTAAGTTAATATACCTTATTGTATACATTCTTCACTATCTTACTATTGCCCTGAATTTATACAATGTTGTACGAGCTCACTCATCTCCCCCTTTTTCTAGACCATTGACCAGTTTGAGTACGACGGCTGTGATAACTGTGAGTCGTACCTTCAGATGAAAGGGAACCGAGAGATGGTCTATGAATGCACAAGTTCCTCATTCGACGGGTAAACATTGACTTGGCAATGACTTTAAAAAATAAAAAAACTCGCATGGAATTTTCATATGAATTGAACACTTTTCTTAACCTTTGCTGTCTTCGTGTCCACAGTGTCATCGCCATGATGAGTCCTGAGGACAGCTGGGTAGCAAAATGGCAGAGGATAGGTAAGGATGTATACCTGTAACAGCCGCTCTGTTTTTTTTATGGCAAAAATATGTCAATGTTGAGATCATGATTTTTTTTAACGTTGATTCATTAAATGTGTGTATGTTTTTTGCTCCTTTGTATAGGCAACTTCAAGCCAGGTGTATATGCAGTGTCAGTGACAGGCAGACTACCTCCAGGTACATCTTATTTAACTGACTCAATATGGAGCATTGAAATGTTTGGCCTTTTCTTGATCTTGAGTTCTTCCTTATTGAATACACATTTTTTCCTTTTCTGAAGGTGTGGTTAGAGAGTTGAAAAGCAGAGGAGTGATCTACAAATCCAGAGACACAGCAGTGAAGACATAAACCCGACTGCTTCCAGTTGTTTAATTGGCCAAACAAGAGCGGGAAGAGAACGTAACAACAGTGGGACTCAATCTGATAATGTCTGTGATGTCTTATGGAACTAACTGCCCCTCAACTGTTTAGTGTTTGTTTGTCGTTGTGATTAGAAATATTAGCATGGGGTTTGGGTATTTTCTATTTCTTTGAATAACTGAGAAAAAATAAAGGTTTGTTTTTATAAGAAATGAGTATTTGTTTTTAGCACATTGATGAAAACTGTGACATTTGCTGACTCAGGGACACATTGAGTCAAATTGAGCACTGTCTGCTGACATTTTTCAGCAGACAGGGCAAACAAAGGTAACACAGCACACTAGAAGTTTCCCAGAAAATGTCCCTGAGAACAACTTCCCATATTCCGAGAGAGAACTGTAACAAACAAACCCACCAAGGTCCTCTGTTTACATATTACCTGATTACATTATTGGGGTTCTGCAGGTTGTTAAGGCAATTACAGAAACACAGCCTGAAAGCGGCTAATAACTAATTTGCTCAATACAACAAAATATTATAGAAAGAAATAATTCCCTTCTTTTTCTTGAGAAGGAAAGTGAGACAGACTGCAGAGTGCTGCACCATGCTGACACTAATGTCCCTGAGTGTGTGAGAGACTGTCACTAACATCACTACACTTATAAAAGAGCAGACCTGACTAAATGAACAAACAGGTGGTTTTTGCATTCTTAGAGCTACATACTAACAGTGTAGCTGTACAGACAGCAATGCTAGTCAACTGGTTCAACACTTTAATCCCAAACTGAAATAACTCAACAATCGCAAACAACACAAGGATATCCATGAAATTTAAGTCCCAGTCAGGTTAAACGCAAGATCCTTTTGTGAGACCTCAACTTTCCACTCAGTCCCTTCATTAGTTAAGCGTTCTATGTATCCAGTCCTTTGGTTTATGGCCTGCCACACATGACATTCCCATCAGCCTCAGCTGTACTCTGTGTTTAGTGCTAAGTAGCTAATGTTAGCACACTTGTACACTTAACAAAGATTATTATCTGAAGAGATTTAGATTTTTAGATAGATTTTTTCTGAAACAGGCCCTCCTGCTTAATGAGCAGCCTACTTTTACTTTTGGTAACTTAAGTAAGATTTTGAATGCAGGATTTTTGCTTGAAACAAAGTATTTTTTAACTAATACTGCTAAAAAAAAAAAAGTACATACTTCTTCCCACCACTGGACATCAGTGTCTTAAAAGCTACTAATGAAACATCCCTGTACTTATTCATTTGGGGCACAAGATGGTGCTTTTCACTGAGTACTGGCATTGGATGCAGTACCAAACATTACCAGTGTGGGGAACTATTGGCCAAACTTAGCAGTGCAAATGTCTCACAGTTTGTTCAGTTACATTTGAAATGTTTTCCAGTTTCTGTTACTGCTCTAGCTTCTGTTTCATTGTACAAGAGTCTGTAATAACATCTGCAGGTTGTTTCCTGTGTGTAGCACTCTA